>JASXSY010000007.1:0-272727 GCA_034509805.1 Sipha maydis | reverse complement strand
CCTACATAATCGAATCATTTTGGTAAAAGACGTCATTCACCAATATTCATCTTTCACCGTAACATATATATATATATATATATATATATATATATAATGTTCTGGAATAGAAAAATCCATACACGAACCGACAAGTACTATCTTATATTGTATTAATATTATTTTGTTGTTTGGTTAAATTTTTCAAACTCATAAATTATTATTGAACTCTATACTAGTTATACATCGAATTATCATATTGTTAGAAACGTACCGGTAAATATCGGATTTATTCCATTCTTTAGTATAACTGAAGGTTGCAAATAAAGTGTCGATGATTCTTTTACTATTTCATTTTTATTTATTTATTTAATTTAAAACTTGTCAGTATAAGTATTGAATACTTTGTTACAAGTATGGATATTTTTTTACATCATGTTCAATTTTCATATCAAATCGTACCTAAAACATATAGTTAGTTTCAGAGAATAACCCGGTAAAATATCAGAGACTTTCGTTTACTGTTTATAAAATAACTGTGAATGAATATTTTAGCTGACGGTAAAAATTGCGAGTTTGAATCTATGGTTACGTTCGATATACTCGTATTTTCGCGAATTTTCAGTTTGTGAGGTACCTATTCGTCGTAATTCGTATTATGAAATTCGATCCAATTATTTAACGATCCACGTTAAAAGATTTTCATATACATATAAACCGCGTGAGAATGCTTTAAATTATTATAATTATTATTAACATGATTGCCTGTGCACTATTCACAGGTATATTTTATACAGTCATATTTATATAGTACAAAATAGCAACCAATAAAAATAACTAATTATAGTATATTAATATGCATAATATGAATATACGTATGATGTACGAAGAATCCGGTTTATCAGATAATCCATATTTCAAAAATCATTCATTTTAAGAGCATATTTTAAAATAACTAAAATGAAAAATATATCGTAAAGTTTGCGCCCAAACTACATGCTTGCTTAAGAATGAAAAAATAAATAATTGAAAGACATTTTGCATTAATCTGAATCCATCATGCTCATACAATGTCTCTGGGCCACTGCCAGGCGGTTTTAAAAACTGCCTAAATCCCACAAAATGTCCCTCCAATGTCAATGGGTTCTATGCATTTTGTTCCAAAGTCACTCCGTGGTCGATCCCTCTTGAAATAGAAGTTGGGTTATTTTATCACTTTTATACTTTATACCATTACGTTCTTACAAATTACTTCAATATGACTGAATTAAATCTTACCATTTACTCGCGGAAATTCACAGCTTCAGATCTCGATAACATTTCCCCTGTCTTAAAACACCTTTTCGCTAATGATTTAGTCTCTCTTCTTAATATAATAAATAATTTAATGGCTACTCAACAATTTCTTGTAACTCGAAGCTGTTACAGAGAAATCCCTGTACCTAAACCATACTTCAATACCTGTTATCGCCCACTAGCTATTTGTTCGTCACTTTGTAAAATATTCGAATATATACTTAATACTAGATTAGTTCGATTGGTGAATCGGATCAAATTCTATTCTATCGCCCAACTTTTTCGAATTTAGGAAGAATATGGACACTTTTGTAAACCTCTCAACCTTTATTGGTAGTATCTATCACTTCTTCGATAATAGAGAATACTTCATTGCCACCTTTTATTGAAATAAAGGGATGCTTTCGATTTTGTCAATAACCATACACTCGTTAATTATTTTTTCTTCATTGAATATTCTTTCAAATTTTGCAATTTATTGCTCTCTCTATTCAATAAAAGGAACCTTGTTTTGTCTTTTCATTTTAGTTCTCTTAACTCTCATATTACTTTTACTGACATACCATAGAGAAACTTTCTCAGTCCTATGCTTTTGAATGTTTACATGACCATTATTGCTAAACATCTCTCAAGCTCAGATTACAAATGCTTAATCTATGCCCATGATATGGTTGTATTTACCACGAATAAGTATCTTAATCTGCCTAGAAAAATTAAAAATTGCTCTCAAAGATCTAAAAATTATCTTATGCAAAGTATCACTGGAAATAGCAACCGGAAGTTCAAGTCTGCTTTTACTCGGCATAGTTATGATGATTACCCTAACATGTATTTTGACGACTATATTATTTATTTTGCTCCTATCATCACCTATTTAAATATTACTCTGGATTCTAAACTTCTTTGGCTACCTCATACCATATCACTTTCTGCTTTTACTTTTGGTCAAATTTTCTTAGGACTATATCTAACATATGGGAAGGGGGTCATATCCTTTTAGTCTTTTATCCATACACCGCTTAGTTATACGTTCAAAATTAGATTACTCGTATGTTTGCTTTTATTTAGCTCAGCTTCTTACACTAATTGGAAAAAATTAATATGTTACAAACATTATATTACAGAACCATAGTGGGATATGTAAAATCCATTCCAAGTTCGGCTGTAGAAGTTGAGATATCTGTCCTTTTAACATCAGATTCCGGTGGTTTATTGGTAAATTCATCTTAAACAATTAGCTTGTTCTAATCATAATATTTTCGATAACCATTATTCTCTTTTTCTTTATTGGCGTTATACTCCTTAGTCAAAACCCATTATTTTAATGGTTGCTAATTCTATGTCTAATTTTCATCAATATGTTATAAAATCAAACAAACTTCAATTTTATGAACAGTCCTATAATTCTCTTTTGTAAGCCCCCCTCTTTTAAATTGAAAACCAGTTCTCACATTTTTCCCTAATAAACTTAAAAATATGTCTCATTACATGTCTTATAACAAAATATTTTCTGAATCTTATTCTTAATCTTAATCTTAACTTTTTCAATTTCATAGTCGTCTATACCAATGGCTCAGTCTCACCTTTATCAGTTGGATACTATTTTTTTATGCTTGAACTAAATGTTTCTTTTACTAACTGCAACAAACCATTTGCGCCCATCCCACTTTTCTTATAACCCACTTGCGCCCGAAATATTTTTTATGAAAATGTGTTAAACGCGTGTGATGTTGCCAAACTGTATTCTGGAATACAATCAATACTACTTATTACCTTATAAAATTAAAACTATTTTACATATTATATTGATCAGTCTTCCGATATAGCCAAATGGTTAACAATATTCTTCGGATTACCATTTTTACTATCGAATGAAGTCGAAGATGCTTTTTTCGATATTCAAAATTTAACGCCCGATTTTAATTTATCATGCTTATCAGAATTTTCGGACTATATATTGTACTAGCTGAATCCGTGCACTTCGTAGCCCGTTAAAAATCCTACCTCTTATATGTTTCAAACTGTGTGTTAAATTCGTTACCTACCTGTGATTATGCTATTTTTTTTATAGCAGCATATTTTTATACATATAAATAGATAATTGAATTACCTGGCGTTGTTCAAGGAAAAAAATAGTGATTTATACTGTAAGTGATAGCCGCTTTCTTTTGTCGAATTTTTCATTTTGATAATGCTATTACGCATGTGCAGATGACAACTCTCTCTGTCTGATTCATATAAAAATTTAGCTAACACATGCGCATTAAAATAAAAAATTCGACGAAAGAAAGTAGTGAATACAACATAATATCTAAATTGAAATAGGCTGACAACTAATAAACCTTATACCTTGCGTGATCCCCCGTGCACTTCGTTGCTCGTTAAATATACCAACTCTATATGACTCAAACTTTGTTTAATTCGTTATTTAATATTAGATGGATGATGTTCTAGATTTATCTTAAGTTTTATGTTACCCGAAATAAAAATTCTGTTTTGCAGCAGAATATTATCAGGTAGGCAATCCTGCGGTAGATCGCGGACCTAGTGCTGTTTGTACGTAAGTGTATGATTTAACTCTAATAAAGTATCAAAGTTATACCAAGTTTGATATAATACGGTGGATTAATATGATCAATTAATACATGATTCTAACCTAACCTTAACGTACTAAAATCCGATGAATAAAAAAAACCAAATTTAACCTTTTTTAAATTAGCCTATCTTCTTCCCACAGATCTGCACACAAACATTCATGTATATATATAACCTGTGTACTTCGTGGCTTGAAAAAATCACAAAAAAATGATAACTTTTTCGTTTATGATGTTGACGGTGTCGTTTTTAGGGGCCAAAATTGTACGTTCACGTAGCCATTCATTAAATTTATTGGAAAGATGAGAAATTTCAGGATAAACTTTGTTGATTAAGTTATTTTGATCAAGAACCGAAATCGCAAATGTAGAATTTATGAATATCATGCTATCCTCATTATTCTGAAAAGTTTTGTTACCAATTTTCAAAAGATGTTGTGAGAAGAGCTCAGCATTATTATCACCACCAAGGTGTACACGCATATTGGTTGGTCATCTCAAAGATGTTATGTAAGACCAAAGATATGATGACTTTAGACAGTCGTTGATTTCATCACTTTTAGTGCCTTTAGGCACAACTGGAAATATTTGTCTAAAGTCACCGGTAAAAAGAATAACGATTCCACCCATTGGGCGATCATTATTTTTAAAATCCCTCAGCATTCTATCAAATGCTTCAGGACCACCTTTATTCGCCATTGTTAATTCATCCCAAACAATAAAACGTGTTTCCCTTAATAATTTACCCAAAGAACTTGTTTCTTCACACTACAAACTGGGCGTTCGGTAGTCTAGAAGATCCAAAGGTAATTTGAAAGCGGAATGTGCTGTCTTGCCATTTTGTAATAATATCGCTGCTATCCTGGAAGAAGCGACTGCTTATGAAATTATTCTCTCTGCACGTAGCTTTGGAAGCAAGAGATTCAGCATGAAGGTCTTACCAGTTCCATTAGGAGCATCAAGAAAAAATAATTCTCCAGTATCTTGGAGAATTTATCCAGGCATCTTGAATGTTCGACAATACATCGATACACAAACATTAGGAAGCGTTTCGACTTTTACGAAGCTTCACCTAAAACGTCGGTCGGTCCGTCCTTCGTAGCCGCGGAATGCCCGAATGCATTCATCGCGATCAACGCCCGTTGTTTTTGTTGCTGTACGGGTGGGGGAAACCTGATCAACATAAGCATAACCATTGGTCGTCGGACACGTTGGGGGATCAGGGAGAATCGAATTGTAGTGATTGTGGAAACCCAGAACGTCGCGTTGTCATCATCGCGGTCCCAAGAGAGGTTTTCCATTAGCGACGAATAACAATATGTACTATCACGTCGCGCGACGGTGATATGGAAGGGGAAGTTTGGGCGGCCACATCTAGCCGCCGTCCGTTGCCGTACCGCAAACCTCACCCACCAAGTCTACGTAACAGGTCATTATTTATAATAATTGATAACTCCTTTGTTTTTAAAGTTAGAGAATCGATCAAATGCCATAAACCTTCTCTGCAATGAGCTCTTCAATTTAAAAAAAAAAAAATCATAACGATCGGTTCAGTAGTTTCCGAGAACATATGTCTCAAAGGTTTTCATTTTTATATTTATATATTAGATAATTATATTATTATTGGGCGTAAATTTACACCATCAATTTAGGCTGAACCTCCTTCTGAAGTACCACTAACAACAAATTGTGCCGAGTCTTTCCACAAACATTTTAATGGAAAATTTTATTCACCTCATCCTCTTATTACTAATGTTATTGAAAATTTAAAACTAATTCAAGTGGAAACTTATTTGAAAATAAAATAAGTTAATAAAGGCACAGTTAAACCTAAACGAAATGAGGAAAAAGAACGTATAGAATTTGCATGTACAACTTGGACCGAATATGAAATAAAAAATATAATCAGAGTATAATAGTTAAAAAAAATTGCTTATAAATTTAGAGGGATTGACTTATCATAAAAATATTTTTTATATACTTTTTTTTATTATATATGTGTGGAAAAATCCACATTAATTATTTTTATTTAAATTTTTTCAACATTTTTTGAATATAAATATTGACTTATTATTATATTAATATATTAACTTATCATGAAATATTTTTTATATACTTTTTTTCATTATATATCACCTAATATATCAACCTAACTTATCACAACGGTAACGTTGCATACGAAATGGGTGCATATGGAATAAAAATCGGCAGTTAGTACCTTATCCTTCGGGCGCATCTGTCCATATCCCTCGGGGATCAAATATACTACTCTGGGGCACAAATAGGTTCCTTTATCTTCATCCAATATTGCAGAGTGTTATACTATTATCAAAGTTGTTTTGTTTATCTTCAATTTAGTCCCAACAATTATTTAATGGCTTCAGATTTTTTCTTGCTTACAACCCTTAGAATTTAATCAATTTAATTCTAAATCATCCCCTCTAGGTTTTCATATTAAATGGTATATTAAATTCCTCAATTAGTTAATTTGTTTTGTTCAACTTATGTGGGTACTATCTAGCCATATCAGTATATATGTTAATGATATTATAAAATGTGCCACATTTATCAAATATTATAATCTTATAAAAGTGTCATGTTTGCACAAAGAAATGATCTTAGAATTAAACATGTATTTTGAAATTTAGAATGCAGGAAAGAATGCATTATTAAAACCAATCCAATGAATTGCTATAATGATATCCATAAAATGTAAGAACGTATGTATCCAAAATTGATGTAGTCCTCGTATGAATATAAATGTATAATTAAAAATGTAAAAGTTAACAACAACAGGATTTACGTGACGTCCGGGGCAGTTCTTCTCCAAGAAACAATGGCCCACATAGCAAAGGACCAACTCATATACTGAGGGACGAGAAGGTAGAAAGCAGTTAGATTCACTCACAGTTATTGAACTCTCACATATATACCGGAGATTCACAGACTCCGTCCTAATCTGTACTACCTGACCGTTACGACTTTTGAGTTAATTGCTTTAGAGCAATGCCCTCTGTCGCAAGTTGGAGTGTACATTGGAATCTACTACTAAACATACATTTTCTTGTAGCATTGTATTTTGAGTTAAATAAATTGTAAACTTCCTTACTATCAATATTGTAACATTCATTCTGAAAATCAACATCTGGATCACAACAATGATAAGCAGATAAGTTAACTAAATCTACTTCCAGTTCAATTCTACCACCTTTAGCTAAATTACCTTGGACTAACTATCAAAATCTTACGTTGTTATATAATCAATTTATTATGAATAATCTTTCAGTCAATTTCGCAATTAAATATAAAAAAATTGTCCGTAATAAAACGAAATAATTTTGTCCGACAACCTTGATCTATCTAGATCTACTATTATTCTTTTTAATCAACATTGGGTGAGTCATTTGCTTCTATCAGATTACGCTAATAAACTTGGATTAAATGACTCTCCTCTTTGTAAATTACATTTAACGGAAAATGTTTGCAATCTTTCACATCTACTCTTTGACTATCCTTAATTACACTCTAATTGCTTAATATTATTTAGTTGCATGAAATCTCTTAAAATTCCTTTTAATATCTTCTCTAATATTGACATAAAATCTGTAAAGATCATCAAAAATATAACAAACTTAGTATTGGAATCTGATTTTGTTAATCAATTATTTATTGTTATTATTGTAAGTTATTTTTATTTTGTTTTGTTTTGTTTTTGTTTTTGATCATGTTTCTATATTACTTTTATAATATTGTTTAAATGATTTATTTATCATATGGCACATATTGTTTAATAATATAAATTTTTGAGCAGCATAGTCACTGATTAAAAGCTTATAATATAAAAAAAAGTAAATACGTTCAGATGACCGGCGTCACAGGGATGATTTTAAAAAACAAAATATTATAAAAACATAATAATAAAAAAAATAAAAAAACGTGCGGTCTTTTATCTGTGAAATTTATGTTTATAATGGTTTACATCTAAACGATGTAGTTTATTTGCATACTACGAAAACAATACTACTGCAAAAAAAATTATCTTTTATTTTCACGGCCATTTTAACAGTATATCATAAAATGTGTTTTTACGAGTATATGTATACATATACTCGTAAAAACACATTTTATCTATACATTCATATTAGTTTTTAATAAATAAATAAATACAATAAATAATAATAGAAAAAATTCGTAATTTTTTTGTTATATATATCAGAGGTGTGCATATAACAATATTTAATAATAATAGCAATGTCTGTGAATATATGTGCTACACTTATGAATTTATTAACGATTTATTGATTTCTTAATTAATATTTTTAATATTTTGATGCCTTTTATTTAGATTCTGAATGGAGTGATGGAATCTATTGGTTTAACAATGATGTGTGTTTTTTTTTTTTATTTATTTTTTTTTGTGTCTGATGATACCATTTTTGGCAGTAAAAATGCTTCGATTTTCTTAAACAGCAAATTTTCTGAAAGGTTAAGGAAAGGTCTGAAAGGAAAGTGAATGCAGATGGTAATTTGGCAAGTCAAAAATCAAATTTTTTCAGTACTTTTTAAAAGCGTCGGAAAAAACGATAAAAAAAATATGAAAAAACGAGAAATTTTACGCAAATCCACGTTTTGACAAAATATATTTTTTTTAAATGCTCTAACTCAAAAACGAAAAACTGAAAACACTTGGAATTTTCACTAAATCTTTATATTGGATTTTTCTTTACATGGTTAAATTTTCAAAGTATTTTGACTTATTTTGACTTATTTATAGACAATTTAAATTTTCGATTTTAGTATGTTTTTTTTTTAAAAATATCTATTAAATTTATTTGGCTGTCCGAAAACTCTTGAAAATTTAATATAAGATTTATTATAAGTTATACTTATCGTAACGCATTTGAAATATTCGATTTTTTTACATTTTTTTTTTTTATGTTACAAAATACTTGAAATATTAATAGAAGATTAATAGATATTAGAAGATTCCACTGAACTTTTTCTTATTGTCATTCAAAAATTATTGAAATCCATAGGCATAATTTTTTTTATAATTGTTCGAACAGCGAATATTGACATACAATTACATGTAAAACATAATATAATACAAAATATTCTAGACTGACAATTCATATCGGTTTTTGGAATTTGCTTTAACTCAAAAACCAAATAACGCTAACACTTGAATTTTCACCAAATGTTTATATCAACGTTTTTTATAACAATTTAAATTTCCGATTTTTCTAAATTTTTCGTTTCAAAATAAAATATACTTATTACAATATTTATAAATAAGAATATATTCTATTCTAGATTAACATATCATCTCCATTCAGAATCGTTTTTTGTATACAATAATACCTATCATTGAATTCAAATTTAACAAATCCATTATAATGATTTTTCCTATGAACGAATCGTACTCCACCTCCAACTGTACAGCAGAGCGAGGCCTATCTGGTTCTTTTTTTATAAATATTATTGATGTATTTTTTTACTTAACTGTTTTTTATACATACACGTGCGCGTGCAAGTATAGCTGCTGAAAAAATTGTATTAGCTTATCATATGTTACGTGTTTAGGAAAGCAAAATATGCAAGTTCGAATTTAATAACATTCATTAAAATAACAATTATTATAGTTTAGACAGTCAGAGATTCTAAATTTTTTTTGTTCGCAGTACCCTCGAAATACTAAATAAAATCCACAATGCTACAAAAATCAGGAATGCCAATTTTTACTTATAACTCATAAAATAATTTGGTATCAATAATACGTTTTTTGATTTGTTTCTTTGTAATTCGTATGCCATATGCATACAAAATATTAAATTAAATTCTAAATAAGAAAAATAATGTAAATATTATTTGGTGGTTCATAATTTTTAATTTGAGCAATTGTTATATTATTTTTTTTTCATTTATTATTACTTCAACATTTGTTTTGATGAAAAAAAAAAAACGATGCCTGCGTATGTCTGTTAATATTCAATCTATACCATAGATTATATTATATATTTCAGTTTAGCTTATAATATGATTTAATTTCCGCCGCGCGAAGTTTGAGAACTACTGCTGTATGCTTTCAATCGAGCACACAAATTATGTTGTGTCGTTTTTATTATTTTGTGTTATTTTACTACCTTGTATATATTTATTTTATATTTTCCTTATTTATTCTCAATTTTCACCGATTACAAGCGAGTTTTCTGATGATTACTGGAATTATTTGGTGATCATGTCATGTATAGGATTGCGACATGTATAGGTCATAGTCAGCCTGGACGCAGTTTGGATAGGATGCTAGCGGATCATCGATACATGTACACCTAATAGTAAGTTCGAGACGAGAATTGAAAATGCTTTTGCGAAACGGTGGTTCCCGTGAACGATGATCGAAATTCTCTGAAACCGTGGTAACGGCAAATTTTATATGACTTTAACGGGACTTTGTTCTATTTTATTGCGATTGACATGAGTCAACTCTCGACTCCAATCGAGCCGTGTTTGAAACACCGAATTCTCATTGAAAAGCAATCTTACCGATGAGATCCTACATTGGACATCGTAACTACGTATTACCGTGTTTCGTAAAACGTTCATTCCAATTAAACTTTTCACTTAACACCAAAATCCAGTTTTTATTCATTTTTATAACATTATAAAACACGTTGTATCCATCGACGTTACAGTTGTCACAGACAAAAAATAGACTCATGAAACATCTTGAATGGATAATTAATGGTTTTAATTATTTATTGTTATAAATTCATCAATTAAGAACTACAGATATGAAATTACTATATCCGTATGCGTAGCAAATTATTATAAAACACGATATTTTCTTAGAAAATACGAGCTGATATGTTGTTCGAAAAACTATTAATGTATATATTATGAGTACCTGTAGTGTTATCCAATATATTTACATTACATTTTTGTACTATACAATTAGAGAGAAACCATAGATTGCTCGATATATATACGAATATTATTTTCGTAGTTTACATAGTAAATAATTGATTTATTGCTAGAATGGCCTTTAAACGATACAAAAACATACCAAATTGTTTGAGCGGTTGTTATCACTATATTGCATTCTTTAATATTTATTATATTTAATATGTACGAGTAGTTTGTAGGGCTGGAACCCGATTGAGCACGATTGACCTTTTTCACAACCCGATTGAGCACGATTGACCTTTTTCACAACCCGATTGAGCATGGTTGGAATCAAACAATAGGAACCCAAGAAAACCCCAAAAACAACACGATTGAGCACGAAAGTAGGCGTAATGTTGCCATTTTGTATTGTAGAAAATTATTATTCAAAAATACTCGTAAGATGCATTTGAATGTAAATATTTATAAATAAAAATCTTTTATTGGATTTGAATCACATATAATTACATATGTACGTCAGTTAGTTTATTATACTATATTACAATTACAATTTATCTCGCTAAATACTGAATATAAAAATATATAACATAAAAAAAATTAAATAATAAATTTTAAAATTGTGGCATATTGGCTGTGTCTTCACTTTTGAATGCGATGAATTCGCATTCAAATTCCAGAATCATTTTTTGCACATTTTTTATTTTATTTATTATTTTTAGATTCTGAACGGAGTGATGGAATCTATTGGTTTTACAATGATGTGTGTTTTAGATTCTGAACGGAGTAATAGAATCTATTGGTTTTACAATAATGTGTGTTTTTTTTTTTATTTTTTTTTTTTTTGTGTCTGACGACACCTTTTTTGGCAGTAAAAATCCTTCGATTTGCTTATGTAGCAACTTTTCTGAAAGGAAAGTGAATCTAGTTGGTACTTTGGGAGGTCAAAAGTAAAACCAATTTTCAATATTTTTTAAATGCGACGGAAAAAACCCTAAAAAAATAAGGGAAAAACGGGAGTTTTTACGGAAAACCAGTTTTCGACAAAATCAAATTTTTTATTTTGCTATAACTCAAAAAATAATCAATGTAAGTACTTGAAATTTTCACCAAATCTTTATATTGACGTTCTCTATACATGGTTAAGATTTCAAAGTATTTTGACATATTTTGACTTATTTATAGACAATTTAAGTTTTCGATTTTTGTAAAATTTATGTTTTTAAACATCTATAAAATTTAATTGGTTGAGCAAAAACTCTTGAAAATTATAATTCAAAAAGTATAAGTCGCAGATTTTTGAAATTTCTACGAGCTGTTAAGATTGGTATTTCTTTTATGCAATATTTTTTTCAAAATATTATATTGATTTTTAAGCCACTTATAGGCATTTAAAATATTCGATTTTTTTACATTTTATTTTTATAATCGGTAATAAAAAATATTTGGCTACTACAAAATACTTGAAAATTTAATCGAAGATTCCACAGAAGTAGTTCTTAATGTCGTTCAAAAATTATTAAAATCCATAGGCACAATTTTTTTTTATAAGCGTTTGAACATCGAATATTGACATAAAATTACATGTAAAATATATTATAATGTAGAATGTTCTAGACTGACAAACTATATCGCTGTATGCAACTGCCAACCCATCCTAATTGAAAAATATATTTATCGTTTCAAAATAAAATATACTTTTTACAATGTTTATAAATAACAATGTATTATATCTTAGACAAACATATGAACTCCATTCAGAATCGTTATTCGTATACAATGATATCTATCATTGCATTCAAATTTAACAAATCCATTATAATAATGACCTATCCTATAAGCGAGGTGCACTCCACCCCTAACTGTACAGCAGAGCGAGGCCCATCTGGTTCTTTTTTTTATTTATACTTTCTATTAATCTATTTCCTTTTTTTACCATGGTTAAAAAATAAGGAAAAGTGATAGAATTATGACGGTAAAATTGGTATTCGAGGAGAAAGTATTAAACGTAATAAGTGCGTATGCACCGCAAGTAGGATGTGAAGAAAGTGAAAAGGAAGAGTTTTGGCGAGAGATGGATGAGGTGATGCAAGGAATACCAGGAGATGAGGATGCTGTGATTGGTGGTGATATGAATGGTCACGTAGGGAGTGAGAGGGTAGGGTATGAAAGAGTGCATGGAGGGTATGGTTTTGGCGTGAGGAATGAGGCTGGAGAAAAAGTTTTGGATTTTGCAGAATCGTATGAGCTTGCAGTAATCAATACATATTTTAGGAAAAGAGAAGAGCATTATATAACATACAAGAGTGAAGAAGTAGGTCGCAGATTGATTATTTTATGTGGAAGAGAGACAATATAAAAAAAATAAAGGATTGTAAAGTAATTCCTGGAGAGAGTGTAATAACACAACATAGGTTGATGATAATGGAAGTATGGTGTAGTGAAAAAAAGATGAACAAAAGAAGGAATACAGGGAAGGAGATCAGAATTAGGTGGTGGAAATTAATAGGAAACAAAGAGAAGGACTTTATAAAGAAATTAAAAGAAAAAGCTGTGTGGAATGTTGAGGGAGATATAAATGAGGTTTGGAGAAGGATGGTCACTTGTGTTAAGAACATAGCAAAAGAGGTTGTTGGTGAAACCAAAAGTAGTTTACCAGAAGACAAGGAAACGTGGTGGTGGGATGAGGAGATTCAGAGAGTAGTAGCGAGTAAGAAAAAGCAATTTAAGGTCTGGCAGAAAAGTAGGAAGAGGGAAGATTGGATAGAGTATAAAAATGTATATAAAATAGTGAAAAGTGCTGTAAGCAAAGCAAAGCTTAATAGGTATGATGAGTTATATGAGCGGCTAGGAACACAGGAAGGAGAAAAATAAATTTATAGACTGGCGAAGGTGAGAGAAAAGCGATCCAAGGATTTCCAAGATGTCTGGTGTATAAAAAATGAGGATAAGAGAGTTTTAACAAATGATGAGGATGTGAAAAAAAGATGGAAAGAATATTTTGAGAAATTACTGAACGAGGAATATCCAAAAGAAGTTTTAGAGAGTATGTCATGGAATGAAGGATTGATTGGTCTAGTGGGCGAGGAGGAAGTGAGAGATGCGGTGAAAGCGATGAAAAAGAAAAAAGCGGTAGGACCAGATGGAGTACCTGTAGAGGTGTGGAAAATGTTAGGAGATGTAAGCATTGGGTGGTTGAAAAATCTTTTTAATAAGATACTAATAGAGGGAAAAATGCCAGAAGATTGGAGAAAGAGTTTTATTGTACCAATATTTAAAGGAAAAGGAGACATACAAGAATGTGAGAACTATAGAGGAATAAAGCTCATGAGTCATAATATGAAGATCTGGGAAAAGATTATAGATAAGAGGATAAGAAGTGAGACGTCGATATCAGAAAACCAGTTTGGTTTTATGCCAGGAAAATCGACAATGGAGCCATTATTTTGTGTTAGGCAATTAGTAGAGAAGTACGGAGAAAAGAATAAAAAACTATGCATGGTGTTTATAGATTTAGAAAAGGCGTATGACAGGGTGCCAAGGGAAGTCTTAAGGTGGGCATTAATGAGGAAAAATATCCCAAAAATGTATGTTAATTTGATCCAGGATATGTTTGAAGGGTCGAGTACTAGTGTCAAGGGTCGGTGTGGAGTATCAGAAGGTTTCAGTATAGGAGTAGGTGTGCACCAGGGGTCAGCTCTAAGCCCCTACCTGTTCTCAGTGGTAATGGATGAGGTTTCAAAAGAGATACAGGGTGAGATACCATGGTGTATGATGTTTGCGGATGATATAGTTCTGATAGGAGAAAACCTAGATGTTGTCAATAATAGGTTAAATGAGTGGAGATTAGCCCTCGAAGAAAAGGGATTGAGAATTAGTAGAAATAAAACTGAGTATATTGAGTATGATTTTGGACAAAGAGACCAAGAAATTGAAGGAATGAGGAGACAACTGACAATAGATGGTGATGTGATAGGTGAAGTTGAGAGCTTTAAATATTTAGGATCTTTTGTTCAAAAGGACGGGGGCTTTGACATTGATGTAAAACATAGGATTAAGTGCGGGTGGATGAAATGGAGAGAAGCATCGGGCGTGTTATGCGATAAGAGAATTCCAATTAGGCTGAAAGGTAAATTTTATAAAAGTGTAGTGAGACCAACTATGCTGTATGGTTCAGAGTGTTGGGCGGTTAACAGGAGAATAGAACAAAGTATGAGTGTCGCGGAAATGAGAATGCTTAGATGGTTGAGTGGAGTGACAAGAGAAGATAGAATAAGGAATGAATACGTGAGAGGTAGTGTTGGTGTAACGCCAATTGTGGACAAGATGAGAGAAAATAGGCTGAGATTGTTTGGGCATGTGATGAGGCGAGAGGAAACGAATGCAGTAAGAGTGGTTATGAAGATGGACGTTGAAGGGAAAAGAGGAAGAGGAAGACCAAAAAAGAGATGGTTGGAGACTTTGGAGAATGACATGAGGGCTGTCGGTGTGTACAGAGGAGATGTGATTGACTGAGTAAAGTGGAGGTGTAGGACAAGGGTGGCCGATCCCAAATAGTTGGGAGGAAGGCGAAGTAGAAGAAGAAGAAGAAGACCATGATTAAAAAACCGGATGGGCCTCGCTCTGCTGTACAGTTAGGGGTGGAGTGCACCTCGCTTATAGGATAGGTCATTATTATAATGGATTTGTTAAATTTGAATGCAATGATACATATCATTGTATACGAATAACGATTCTGAACGGAGTTCATATGTTTGTCTAGGATATAATACATTGATATTTATAAACATTGTAAAAAGTATATTTTATTTTGAAACGATAAATATATTTTTCAATTAGGATGGGTTGGCAGTTGCATACAGCGATATAGTTTGTCAGTCTAGAACATTCTACATTATATTATATTTTATATGTAATTTTATGTCAATATTCGCTGTTCAAACGCTTATTAAAAAGAATTGTGCCTATGGATTTTAATAATTTTTGAACGACATTAAGAACTACTTCTGTGGAATCTTCGATTAAATTTTCAAGTATTTTGTAGTAGCCAAATATTTTTTATTACCGATTATAAAAATAAAATGTAAAAAAATCGAATATTTTAAATGCCTATAAGTGGCTTAAAAATCAATATAATATTATGAAAAAAATATTGCATAAAAGAAATACCAATCATAACAGCTGGTAGAAATTTCAAAAATCTGCGACTTATACTTTTTGAATTATAACTTATATTTAAAATCGTCTGAGAATAAATCGCTATTTTATGCAATTTCGTAAATATTTAAATTTCAAACAGTCATAAAATTTTGCCTCTAAATCCGGTAGAAATTTTTTTAAAGATTTTTAAAGAGTAGCTTATAGATAACCTCGTGTTAAAATTTTGAACCTTAAGTATGAACAGAAAAAATTTTATGAATTTTTATCTACAAAATAACTTGCAAATTATCGTGATTTTTACATATTTCGTATAAATTGGAAATTTGAGCACTTATAAAAAAAAATTGTGACTTACGATTTTAGATTTTTTTTGATTAGTTAAGGAACATCTTATAAGAAACCTTGTATTAAATTTTCAAGATTTTCTAGGCAGCCAAAAAAATTTTATCGTTATTTAAAAAAAAAATACTTAAAAAAATTGAAAATTTCAATTGTCTATAAATAGCTTAATAAAAGTCAAAATACTTTGAAAATTTAATGGTGTATAGAGAACGCTAATCTAAACATTAGGTGAAAATTTCAAGTATTTACATCGATTAGTTTTTGAGTTATAGCAAAATAAAAAATTTGATTATGTCGAAAACTGGTTTTGCGTAAAAACTCCCGTTCACTCCGTTCAGAATCTAAAATAAATAAATATGCTTCGTGTATTTCGGATGTACCAAATTCTAAGCTAGGTCACACGCTCGTTACGCTCGCTCTTAAACGAAAATATCCCCCTATTCGCTATTCATAACCACCCCAAATAGGTCACAGAATAAAAAAAAAAGGATTTTGAGTGCACCTCGAGACCGGGCGGGGTCACTCGCTCGCTGCACTCACTCGAACAGTTAAAAACGAAAATATCCCCCGATTTGCTATGCAACACCACCTCAAGTGAACCACACGTTTTAAAAAATTGCATTTCGGGTATACCAGAATTCTAAGTTGGATCACTCTACGTAGGTACTAGTGAAAATCTGACAACGTTGTACACAATATTTTTTTTTTATTGTGCTCAATATTGTCGTTTAAAAGGTCGGCCGATAACGACCGTGCTCAATCGGGTATCACCGGTTTGTAGTTACACGATAGTTTTATCGTAATCATCAATTTTTTAAATTTTTTTCATTATTATTCAAAATGTATTGACTGCTGTGTGTCTTAATTTCAGTACATGTTTTTTAAAATTTTTTTTTGTATGGTATTTCTCAATGGTAATTTTAATTGGTCTCCTTGAGCTAAAAGTTTCTACTTATTTTTTGGTTAATTCATATTATTCAACATTTTTAGCTAATCAATTTTTAATCTTAACTCTTAATCTTATGTATGTTATTAATAAAGTATAAACTTCGATGAACTTTCTTGGATATTGTTTTAATGGCTTTTCATAAATGTTCAGCTAATAATTATCAGTTTTACTTATTTATACAGATATATGTTTAACAGTTTCAATAAGTTTTCAAAATTCTGTAGAAACTACGGTCGTATCAACACGATATGTTATATTTTTCGGTTTTGGTCTTGAGTGGCGATTTAGTGTTCATTGTTAACGATGGGGCCTAAATTTAATAGTTTTAATTAAAATAAACGTTTTGACCATTTGACATTTAATCCAACATGTAAATTTGGACGCGAGAGGGATTTACCCTCCAATTATCTTTGTTATCACTGATTTCGGTATACATAATATATAATATAATACTAGCTGAACTCGTGCACTTTGTAGCCCGTTATAAATCCTACCTCTTATATGTCTCAAACTGTGTGTTAAATTCGTTAATAATCTATATTTATGTAAATATAAATAATAAATTATTAAAATTTCCATCGTAAATAACAAAATGTCTGCTTGAGCACTTCCCAGGGTAATTATCACTTTTTAACTTAGCCTATATTCTGCCAGTAGGTCTAATATATCTCTGTACCAAATTATATATAATCAGTGGTGGTTTTTAAAAAAATTTCTGGGGAGGGTCCTAAAAAATAAAATCTATTTCAAATATATTATTTTAATTTTTATAAAATCAAATATATTATCTTATAATTTATATTGTATTTATATATATATATACTATGTTGTACGTGGACGAATAGGTTTTAAAAAAAAACTCACTATCGCAGTATTGTACTCATAATATAATAGAATATCGAAAATTAACGTTACGACGGATGATTATATCAAGACTTTAAAAATACAATGGTAAAATATTATACTATATTATTATTATTATTATTATTTTAGTAGATTCTTGATAATCAACCTACTTATACTTGAAATATATACAAATATACAGTATACCCACCTACTGGGTAAGAACCTGTGTATGCATTTTACAATTATATATGTATATATCAGTGTCTGGGGGATTCCAGACACTCTGGACCCCCCCACCGTAAATACGTCACTGCATATAATACTATGGTGATGATTTCGATTCTATTGATTCTGTTCAATTTCATTCTACGCTTCACGTTGCTCGTCAATTTGACTTGCTCTTCTATATTTTTGACTCGCAGAATTGCGAGTTCTGCGACTTAAGTTTATACGTTTAATTGCTAGCATTTTTAAAAATAACCATACCAAAACTCTTTAAAAAATGATTAACACTTATCAATAAACTGACTGTACTGTGGAATTTTTACGGTTGCATCTATTTTATACGATAAACTGTAATTACGTAATTCCGTAACCAAGGGAATGCATATATACTTATACACGTCGATGAAGCACACACAAAAAATTAGTCAGGTTTCAGTTAATTATATAGGTATACAATTTACACGGTTATATTAGTTTTTAATTTTCCGTGCAACTTTCTTCATTTTTTCTTACATAAGAACTTTGTCCTGATAATTACCAAAAATTAAAAATAAATTTGAGCCAAATCGGCCCAGCCATTCTCAATTGATAAATCGTTATATATTGTTGGCTCCATTTTTACATTTATAGAAAATAATAGTGTATTAAATAATTATTTTAGTATAAAATATTCCAAATCTAGTGTATTATTATTAATAACATCAACAATAATAATAATAGTAATAATAATAATAATATTAATAATAAAAATACATTTAAGAAATATTTATCATTTATAAGAACTATATAGAAATCAAAGCAGGTAAATATAATATTGATAATAATATATAATAATATAGTATAAGAATATAACTAGGAATCTTTTAACTATACGCCAAATGAATATAGTAAGACCCAGTATAAGTATTATTTATTTGTGGTAAAATTATTTCTGTCATAATATTTATGTTGTATATACTACAATGTGTATAATTTTAGAATGTATCCAATTGTGAGGTTTAAAAATCGTCATCATATCATTCATATTCATTGATTTCGGTTTCCCGTTAATTGAATGTAATGAAAAAAAAAATAAAATAGATAGAAAATAAAAATTAATTACGGGAAGTAAAAATATAATAATCTATATTATAATATGTATTATAATAATAATATTTAACAGACGTTGCAGTGTTAGATCGATCGCTTTTGCTTGGATGTTATGGTCGGTGGTGGCGGGACCGATTTGCAGGCGTTTATGTTTATAAGAAACTCGACCCGGAACCATGGTAAAACACCACCGTTACAAAGGCTATTGTAACCCAAGTAATGATGAGTACTCGCAATCCGAGTGAACGACAATCAGGTTTTTTCTCCTCCCTCCAAACACACCCGATAAGAGTTAATCACACGTTCTAATGACGGTATGTCGGGGTGAAGGACCGTAAAAAATTGAATACGCTCGACCGACTACGCCCCGGAAAACGCCTTGAGTCCACGGACGGGATAGGAATACCGTTGGGGTTATGTTATAGATATAAACTGCATCGCTATAGTACAGCCTATGTTTATGTGGACTTTTACTGGGGCCTTATGCAATGAGCTGAACGAGTCTTCGTGTGGTCACTGGTTACAGGGACTGACGTCAGACGAACCGTGGCCATTTATTTAATTATTTTCTTTATAAACTTGTCAACATTTCTAAGCCCTACCAACACTTATGGATTATTCGTGGTTCCGTCCAAATACCGTTGAAAATTGGTAACCGATTTTGTCTTAATTTCAAAACTTCAATTATAATTCACACAATTGTCTAGACACTCAAATCACGTGAATATATATCGAACAATGAATATAAACATAATTGCTCTGTATTGTAATTCATCAATTCGATCGATAAATTATGATTTATGTATTTGACATAGTGTATGTAGTAAATATTATTATTTACTGATATAAGAAAATTTATAAAAATGATTTACCATAATAGTTGCTGTTGTATGTATGGCATATAACTGTAATTTTGAAATACATGCACGTATGTTTTAGATTCTGAGCGAAACGAGGAATGTACTATAAATTATTTAACCTGAAAATCGGTGGAAATGAACCATTGCACTCATATTGAACACATTTTAGTAGGTACATACACAGAAAATGTTCGCATAATACGAATACATATTTATAATGTATAATAATGGTTTATAACTACCAACTCGTTATTTTGCTTCGTCTCTATTCCCGCTTCCTTTGTCAACTTAAATGAATACCATTTGTATATTCGTGCTGGGCGCGAGTGGAAAAACAAATATTATTTGACATTTTTGCCTGCGGTACAAGGAATTACAAAATCATTTTCACATAATGAGCGACGATTGTTATTCAGTTAAATTCATATTCTCATCACGTCAATTAATTTTAATTATGTAATCAATTAATAATTATACACTAAAAATATAATACACTATTCATTATTACACTCACACATATAGGTATAGTCAATATTGTTGGTATACACGGTGAGTGAAAATATGCTACATAAAATATTATTACTATTTTCTACTGCCGTTGATAACTTTTTAAAGATTTCACAGTTCAAACATATTAAGGGGAACGATAATATTCGAGCAGCGGTGAAAAATTTGCGAATGGTCGATGATTGTTGATATTTACCGGCCGTTTTAGTGAACGTTGACATATTTTATAAATAGCGTATAGCGCATAGTGGATAATTACGCGTGGACATCTATCGCCATTTATTGACGTACCACGCACGTGTGTTTGATGAATATTGACATTTCAATTTACATACATTTATTTAATATTATTGCATTCTAATTGGATTCAAGTCTACACACATATTGTATTATTATTCAAAAAATATACGTCATCGATTGACACTGGCTCGGTTGTTAATTTAAAAGCATATTGCTTGTTTACGATACTTTATCATCTGTTACCTATTGCAACATGCCAAATTCATTTGATTGCAAACAGATATAACAAATTTATAGTGCATATACTACCTGTGTACGTATAGATACAGTAACTATATTATTACAACGATTTTGGATAAATATAACGTTCCTTCGGATTCGACGAAAAAAACTATTACAAGAAGACGCACGTATCTATTGAATATTAGTTGTACGGTCTTGTGTTTGGTTTTGAAAATGAAGTGAAGTGAAAATGCATACATGGACGCAAATAGAACTGCATTAACTGGTGTATGTTAAAGTTGTACCTAATTTAGACTTATACCTAACCTTAAATCAGAGGCAAAAGAACTAAAAAGAAAAAGAAAAATAAAAGAAAATTTTAGAAAAAAAAAAGAAAAACACAATAAGTTATGACATTAATATTTAATAATGTTCGAGTTGTAAATTTTGGAATAGATTAATGTACTATAAGTACACAATCACTTTATTGAATCAGAGCGCCGATGTGGGAGCGCTTTATAAACTTTAAACTCGTTTTTCAATCATTCGAGTATTTTTATTAAATTTACATTTGTTTATACATTATGCTTATATTTATATTATATTACAGTTTGATTTATTATATTCTATTTATTTTGTAATTTTATTATTTTTACTTATTTTAGTTACAAGTAGTTAATATTTATAAAATAAGCAGTCTACTTTAATACTTTAATTTTCTACTTCTTAATAATAATAATATATTATTAGTCTTAAGAAGTAAAAAATTAACATGCCAGACTCGCATTAGAAATTACTATACTAGATTTTATATGATGAGGGAGTTTTTTTTTTTTTTTGTGTGAAAAAAACTTTAAGACACATAATATACTTCCACCCAAAAAATTTCTATATAGATGATATCGGTTATCTAAGTAACAAAATTGATGTGTGAAAATTTTTCAATTACGCAAAAAAAATAAGTGATCGGAAATGTGGTTATGAGGGTATACCATATACGCATCGATTTTTTTATCTATCGAATTATAGATGGTGTCATTTGGATTGCTTATGGAATATATTTGCTCATTTCAAATATAATATCATGGTAATTTGGTATGCTTCCTACATTTTTTAAATCCATACATAGTGGTGATTTTTTCACTAATCGTACATGATGCTACGACTAATAAATGCATAGTATCTATCTTCTAAAAGAAAATAATTTTGTTGCTTTCAATATTCTTAGTAAATTATTTATTGTTATAGCTTTATATATTTACTATATTACATTTTGTTTAATAGATTTGTTGGAAAATAAATGTGCATTATTTGATTTTTGACTTTTTGAATGCTTCTCACATGGTTTGTGTTTTACATAAAAATATACGTAGTATAAAAAATATTGAAATTATGTCATTGCCATACAATACAGGTATTCAGCCATTTTGAAAATATATCTTATACGATAAAAATATGTACCCAATTATATTTATATTACCTTTGAAGTCCATGATTTTCTATTGTACTGAGTACTCACTCGATGCTACAGAAAAATTCTCAAACTCTTTAATCTGCCTTAGATTCTGAACGGAGTGAAGAATGTATTGATTTTACAATGATGTGCGTTTTTTTTTTTTTTTTTTCTTGTGTCTGTCGACACGATTTGGGGCAGTAAAAATGCTTCGATTTCCTTATAAAGCAACTTTTCCGAAAGGAAAATGAATCTAGTTGGTTCTTTGGGGGGTAAAAAGTAAAAAAAATTTCAATATTTTTTAAATGCGACGGGAAAAACCCTAAAAAAATAAGGGAAAAACGGGAGTTTTTACGCAAAACCAGTTTTCGACAAAATCAAATTTTAGATTCTGAACGGAGTGATGGAATCTAATGGTTTTACAATGATGTGTGTTATTTTTTTATTTTTTATTTTTTTACTTTTGTGTCTGACGATACCTTTTTTGGCAGTAAAAATGTTTCGATTTGCTCATGTAGCAACTTTTCTGAAAGGAAAGTGAATCTATTTGGTACTTTGGGGGGTCAAAAGTAAAACCAGTTTTCGACAAAATCAAATTTTTTATTTTGCTATAATTCAAAAAATAATCAATGTAAGTACTTGAAATTTTCACCAAATGTTTATATTAGCGTTCTCTATACACCGTTAAAAGTATTTTGACTTTTATTGAGCTATTTATAGACAATTTAAATTTTTAATTTTTTTAATTTTTTTTTTTTAAATAACGATAAAATTTTTTTGGCTGGCCAGAAAATCTTGAAAATTTAATACAAGGTTTCTTATAAATTCTTCCTTAAAAAAATAAAAAAAAATCTAAAATCGTAAGTCACAATTTTTTTTTATAAGTGCTCAAAGTTCCAATTTCTACGAAATGTGTAAAAATCACGAAAATTTGCAAGTTATTTTGTAAATAAAAATTCATAAAATATGAATATATTTTCTGTTCATACTTTAGGTTCAAGATTTTAACACTAGGTTATCTATAAGCTACTCTTCAAAAATCTTTAAAAAAAATTTTACAAGACTTAGAGGAAAAAATTTTATAACTGTTTGAAATTTAAATAATTACGAAATTGCATAAAATAACGATTTATTCTCGAACGATTTCAAATATTTTTTATAATTCAAAAAGTATAAATCGCAGATTTTTTAAATTTCTACCAGCTGTTAAGATTGGCATTTCCTTTATTCATATTTTTTTCAAAATATTATGTTGACTTAAGAGCCACTTATAGGCATTTCAAATATTCGATTTTTTTACATTTTATTTTTATAATCGGAGATAAAAATAATTTGGCTCTTACAAAATATTTGAAAATTTAAAAGAAGATTCCGCAGAAGTAGTTCTTAATGTCATTCAAAAATTATTAAAATCCATAGGCACAATTTTTTTTATAAACGTTTTAACAGAGAATATTATCATAAAATTACATGTAAAATATAATATAATATATAATATTCTAGACTGACAAATGATATCGGTTTTTTTAAAATGCTCTAACTCAAAAACGAAAAACCGCAACAACTTGAAATTTTCACCAAATCTTTATATGGTTAAGTTTTCAAAGTATTTTGATATATTTTGACTTATTTATAGACAATTTTTCTAAATTTTTCGTTTCAAAATAAAATATACTTATTACAATATTTATAAATAACATTGTATTATATTCTAGACAAACATATCATCTCCGTTCAGAATCGTTTTTCGTATACAATGATACCTATCATTGAATTCAAATTTAACAAATCCATTATAATGACCTATCCTATGAAGAGTCGCACTTGGGTATTCTCTTGTATCTTTTTGTATACATAGAAGAGTTTACATTTTTTTTTGAGCGTTAAAACGTTTTATATTTTACAAATATACAAAAAATTGAATTTTTAATTTTTTAAAGCTAATGCTTTAAAGTTCTATAACGGGCTATGTCCATTATCCAAACCGAGATGTATCTTTTTTGTTTTGTTTGACTGATAAATTCGTACTATAATAATACCAACATTAATTGTAAGTTACGGTTATTTGATAGTTAATAATACCAGACAATAAGTTATGTTAATACGTAAAAATGAAACACACATAAAATTTTTTTTGTTATCCGTTTATCAAATAATAACGAAATAAAAAAACAAAACAAAAAATAATAAGGTTATAAAAACAATAACGTTTGTGTATAGTGACTTTGTGCGGGTAATTGAAAAACTTTATGACCAGCAATACGAATTTAAGTCGTATATAATACATATGGTACATGTGTGTGCATGTGTGCGTGTGTATGTGTATTTGTGTGTGTGTGTGTGTGTGTGTGTTTGTGTGTGTGTGTGTGTGTGTGTGTGTGTTTGTGTGTGTGTGTGTGTGTGTGTGTGTTTGTGTGTGTGTGTGTGTGTGTGTGTGTGTGTGTGTGTGTGTGTGTGTGTGTGTGTGTGTGTGTATGCTCGCACATCTGTTAGTATACAATATTTATAACCAACATATCTTACAATTTAGTCATGTAATATCGTTTCATTGAATAAAATATAGTACCTAAAATAACGTTCTCGATTTTAACCGTGCATACAGCGTCTCTGTATTGTATTATTAGGATCACTTATTGACGTGCGCGTATTTTTATTGCAGCAAACACGTGGAAAGAAAAAAAAAATCATTTGAAAAAATCTTTACACACACACACACACACACACACACACATGTACACGCTTTTAAAAACGATAATAACATTCCACAGTCGTAATGATGATTACCAATGCAGCAATATGAATAATTGAAACATTACCGGGAGCGTATACTATAATGAGCGTTCGTTTAGTTAATCACACACGCACACGCATGTCAGCTGGAAACAAACTCATAGTGAGTTTATCCTCACCACCCATAGGTCACGGTGGTGTTCCGCTGACTATTTTCTTCGAATCGACTACATGAGAATCGTGACCTTGGCCCCACGAGCCCCCGCCACGAAGTCTGGTACATTAGGTTGTTATACCACTACTAATACTACCACCTCTATCACTATACCACTACTGCTATCACTATCACTAATAATATTACTACTAATACCAATGTTAGTACACCAAGCGTACACAATATCAAACCTATCGTCCTTCGTTTCCTGATTCTTCAGTCCTTACGCATTTCACCACACTGTTCGACTGCCCGCTGGCTTCGCACCGTACGTTTTCAGCTATTTATATCTTGAAGGAATCATAGTGTTTGGGTTTTTGCGTTTCTCGTCTTCTTGTAGTTTAATCTACGAATGAATCATAAAAACAGTGTTTTATCGTGTGGAACATGAAAATATTGTTCACGCGTGCTGGTTGTAATATAATTTTAAAGTACACTTTTAAATTTATTTATCATTATGAATAACAGTTAAATAGTAGACTTGTTAAGAAACCTAAGATTTCGTTAACTTTTCAATGGCTTGTGGCACGGCAATTTTGATTTATAAAATGGAAATTATATTTAAACTCGTATATATTATAAGAACAATAATACTACATCGGTAATACGCAGTTTATTTTACAACCATAGATATTTTTAATTTCAAAAAGCTTATTTATAATATATTTCATTATATTCATATTTTCAGTATTTAGCAAGAACTGTGATATCTCAAATTTCTTAAATTTTGGTTTTGCCAGGCGTTTTTGTATAGGCAATTTTGATACGTTCATGTCTATAATCATAGCAAATATGTGGTTTAAATTATTGCTACATAATTTGATTACTTCACTTAAAAGATGAATACTATTCTAATTTTCATTGTGTTGACGAGTTTTTCATCTGATTAAATCGTTATTAATTTTTTATTAAGCTATTGCATTGCTTTTATCGCAGGCCTGGTGTAGTGACTGAAAAAAAATTTTTCGTAACGAAAAAGCGTGACCACTACCTGTGGAATCCCGTAATTAATTGAACATTGTAGTTGCTATGATACAAATTCCTGAATAACTAGAATAATATAAAAATTGAAAATTATATCAACTTTTTATTTATTTAATATGCAATAGCTTTATCGCGGCAGTCCTCGAATGCCACTAACCGTTATTATATTATTATTTCTACTTATAATGATAAACCTAGTTTGTGATAATTTTGTTACAAAAATATTATTATGAATTGTTATTATATTTTATTAAATATATCGTCACCTAAGAACCATCATGGCCAATCTCAAAAAATTCGAATTTACGTTTTACATATCAATGAAATCGTACTTCCAAGATGCATAATATTTGAGTTAGGCCATGATGACATTTTGATTTTTCACAGCGAACCTATCGATAAAAACCACAAAACTAATAACATGATAATATGCATCTTGGAAGTACGATTTCATTGATATGTAAAACGTAAATTCGAATTTTTTGAGATTGGCCATGATGGTTTTCAGGTGACCATATTATATTAGATGACTTATTTTTTTCGAAATTTAAAACATTATAAGTTCAACCTACCTTATTAAGAAATGTAGTTCTTCTATTATATAAACCATCTTTATTTTTTATCTAAACTAATCCATCCGACTTATACTAAATATTTATAGTTTATATTTATTTTTAAGAAATTAAAATAATCATAATTCATAAAAAAAATCATCATTTGATTTATGATTTATACGTCAAATAACGATTTTTTTCAAATTAATTATACTATAAAAAAAAATTCTATTGGTTTTGAAAATTGATTATTTATAACTAAAATACAATTTTTTTCTTCTACTAGGGCACTGCATAGTTTTCTCTGTCAATTTGCGGAGGAAATAATTATTATATATAATACAATAATTATATTATCTCAGCTATTTGTTCGTCAACGTTTTTATCGGATATTTGGCTCACAAAATAAATAAAAGATAAATTACGAAATTGTTATTTATGGAGATATCGATCATCATAAAAAGTTATTCATTACTCAACAGTCAGTTTTTCTCAAACATATTAAATCTATTAAATTGTAGTACTTGCCATTACACGTGTAATGAAATACACGGGTACTCGTGTTCTAGTCTGAAACGGGATAAGGTCCGTGTAAATAAAATACATGTGTATTTGTGAATACCCGCATTACTCGTGTAGCTAAATACTCGACATTACCCGTATATTTTATTTTCCATATTTTTGTATTGTAATAATTGATATTTTTCTATTACTTAATATTACATTTTTTTATAGCAATTATATTACATTATGTTTATGAATTTTATTATTATTTATTAAAAAATCTAAAAATTATTTTGTTGATTAATTAAGAACTCATTTAAAATACAAATGAGTAGGCTAGAATCAAAAGTCACATGTTCAAAAAAATAGTAAAATGAAGTATCGGCACTGTCTAATAGAAATAGAGTTTAATTTAATGTATTTCCAGCATTTTAAAATAGTTTATTATAATATAGTTTATTATATTATTATACATTAAATTAAACTCTAAAATTTAAAATTTAAAATTTAAAATTTCTATTAGACAGTGTCGATAACTCATTTCACTATTTTTTGGAACATGTGACTTTTGATTCTAGCCTACTCAAATAGTATTATCAGTGCCCAACAAGTGTTAATAAATATAATTAAGAAACTGATAATTAATATTATGACAAATAATACAATATTTAATAAATAAATAAATAAATAATGATAAATTTTAAGTTATAGTATCACATATTTTGTTTTTAAATATAGGGAAAATATAGGTTATAATAAAACCTAAATAAATAAATAGTAGTAAAATTAATAATAATAATAATAATAATAATAATAATAATAAATTACAATAATTGTTTATTTCGGTAAAAAAGAACCAACATATTTACAGTCCGCGATCCAAGGTGGTCATCATCGACCACCCGGCTGAAGGAGGCTCCCTAGCCTCCGTGTTGAAGAAGATATCGGGCTCGATCAACCTTCAGTCCCTTGGCGTCAAGGTCTTGACGACAAGAAAGACCAGGGCGGGAGGAATTCTCCTCGAGGTCGAGGGGAACAAAAAAGCCACGCTGCTAGCCGGGAAGATCCGGGAGGTGGTAGGTGGTGCGGCCAGGGTCAGGTTACCCGAGCCCCGTACGCCCGTTCTACTGCTGGGAGTTCCGGAATGGGCAGAGGCAGAGAACGTCGTTGCCGGCGTTATGCAGGCGGGAGTCACCGCAGTCACCTCCGAGAACGTGACCATCCGCAAGAACTCCGGTGGTAGGGGAATGTTCGTCGCGAGCCTCCACTTGCCGCTCAAAGACGCCATCACTGGCGGAGAAGAATGCGGTCACCGTGGAGTGGACCAGGTGCAGGGTCAAGCTGTTGGTTAACCACCAACCTACCTGCTTCCGTTGCCAAGGGAAAGGACACCTGGCTGTCGAGTGCCGGGACGAGGCCAAGCCCCGCCGCTGCCACAGATGCAAGAAGGACGATCACCTGGTGAAGGACTGCGCCCTACAGAAGCAGTCGCATCAGCAGCAGCAGCCACAGCCCTCAACCTCAAGTTGTGAGGCGTCTGCAGAGGCAGGTAGAGCGGTATGATGGGACTTGACTTCGTGCAGTGCAACCTCAACCATTGCCGCGTGGTACAATACCTCGTCGCGTAATTCATGGTTGAAGAAAGAGTCGACGTTGCCTTGATTAGCGACCCCTACAAGGCGGATCCCACATTCAGTGCCTGGCATGTGAGCGCTGGACAACGAAAGGCGGCCATCTATGTCGCGAACACGGGAGTATCGGTGGCCAACGTCATCAGTGACCCTGAGTTTGTCTCAGCTCGGCCTACCGGCGTCCAGATGTACAGCTGTTATGCGTCGCCCAACAGGCCCATCGAAGATTTCCAGGACCTGCTCCGCCGTCTTGAGGACAGCATCAGGACCGTTCAACAGGAAGTCCCCGTCCTCGTCACCGGGGATCTCAACGCGAGATCTGCTGCGTGGGGCGACTGGGTCGACAACAGAAGAGGTGAAGAACTGGAGCTGCTGATCGAGCCCCTCGGTCTGGTCATCATGAACTCGGGCTCAACTCCAACCTTCTCAAGAGGCACTGGATCCATTCCTGATGTCACCTTGTCCTGTGATTCACTGGCACCTCGCATCACAGATTGAAGAGTACTGGAGTCGGTGTTCAACAACAGCGACCACCATTACATCAGGTTTTCCCTGACTCCCGGACGCGACCAAGACAGAGCCACTCCAGCGACAACCGTCGCCCCACGCGCCTGGAATACCGCGGGTGGTGTCGCTAATGACATCTTCCTCGCCGGACTGATCCTGGCCGAGTGGCTTGGGCAAGGCGGCCCTCAGGACTTCGGTCGAGGGCCACTGCCGCCTGCGACTTTGCCTTTCCCGCCCGTCGGACGCCTAACCCGAGGAAGCCTCCCATTCACTGGTGGAACGCGGACATCGAGGCTCTCCACGTCGACTGCACCAGAGCCAAACGCCGGATGACGAGGATGACCGCCCGGGTGTCAAGACTACGACGCCGCTAGACCCACGAGTTCGACGAAGAACGGGCAGACGCAGAGCTCGCCTTGACCAACGGTGCATACCGCGAAGCCAAGAGGCAGTTGAAGATCGCCATCCTGCGCAGCAAGAGGACGTGCTGGAGAGAGCTCATTTCTTCAGTGGACGCCGATCCGTTCAATAAGCTGTACAAGCTGGTGATGCGCAAGCTGAGAGGTCCCCCACCAACGGCCTCGATGGAATACGCGACGCTGCAGTCGGTCGTCGATACCCTGTTCCCGAAACACCAAACGAGAACGGACGGCCCACTGGTCCCTGCGGATCCAGTAGTCCCGTTCAAGGCTTCGGAAGTGGACTCGGCGGTCGAGAGGGCGGGCAGCAAGAACAAAGCCCCTGTCCCGGACGGACTCACCGGCAAGATACTCCGGGCGGTGCACAAGGCGCACCCGAACATCCTGCTGGATCTGTATAACAGCTGCCTCCGCAGCGGGTCCTTCCCTGCGGAATGGAAGACCTCCAGGGTGGTGCTGTTGAAGAAAGGGAATAAGCCAGATGGTGTGCCCTCTTCCTACAGGCCTCTCTGCCTGTTGAACGACGTCGGCAAAGTCCTCGAGTTCCTGCTCGTGCGAAGACTCGAGGACCACATGTCGGATAGCGGTGGGCTCTCGGTCAATCAGTTTGGCTTTAGGAAAGGGAAGCCCACGGACGACGCGGTACGTGAGTTGGAGGCCAACCTCTTGAAAGGAGTCGATGGAGGCAAGTATTGTCTAGCCGTCAGCATGGACATCAAGAACGCGTTCAATTCCATCAAGTGGTCGGACATCATGGATGCCCTGTCGGGATGAAACGTCCCGCAGTACCTGCAGAACATATTCCAGTCGTACTTCTCTGGGAGAACAGGAACGGTGTACGCAAACTGCGTGGAGGGCGGTACGCTGGAGATCGAGATTTCCGGAGGCGTGGCTCAGAGTTCCGTCGTGGACCCCTCTCCTGCGGAACGCTACATTTGACGCCATCCTGAAAACCGAGCTGCCCAGCAGTACCAAGCTGCTGGGATTCGCGGATGACACGATGTTGGTCACCTGGGCCAAGTCGACCCAGGAGTTGGAAGACGTGACCAATGAAGCACTGTCCTTGGTGGAGTAGCGGATCACCGACCTCGGCCTTCAGATCGCGGTGGAGAAGACGGAAGCAGTTCTTTTCACGCATAGGTACTAAGACACCAAGCCCGCGATCAAATTGTGCGGAGGCAACGTCCAACTTTCGACCGAGATGAATTATCTCGGGATGGTGGTGGACAGGTGAATGCGGTTTAAGGCCCAGGTGAAGAAAGTGGCAGCTAGAGCAGCGGAAATCGGGAACCAGCTGGCGAGGATCATGCCGAACATGGGTGGGCCCCGAGAGGACCGACGGCGGCTCCTGTCGTCGGTGGTGCACTCCGTGCTCCTGTACGGTTTCCCCAGCTGGGCGCATACGCTGGAGTTCGTGTCAGGGAACGTTCGGACCCTAAACAGAGCTCAACGGAGAGTTCTTCTCCGGTGCGCCTGCGCGTACCGCACCGTCTCCGAGGCGGCCATAAACGTGATCGCATCAACGCCGCCTGCACACCTCCTGGCGAAGGAGAGAAAGGCGGCGTTTGACTGGAGACGGGCCTCCGTGGCACCCATGGCAGGCAATGATCCGAGAATCAACACCATGGAGGCATGGCAGGAGAGATGATCGAAGGAGGAATCAGGGAGCTGGACCAGGCGACTGATCCCGGACGTCCGTTATTGGTGCGCTAGGAGTCACGGGCTGACGACAAACTTCCACCTGACGCAGTTCCTGTCAGGACACGGATGCTTCGGCCAGTATCTGCACCGGATCTGCAAGTTGGACAACCCCAGGTGTGTGGACTATCTCGCGCCAGTGGACGACGCGGAGCATGCGTTCTTCCTGTGCGATTGGTGGTGGCGTCGGAGAATGGAGCTAAAAGCTGCAATCAACGACCCATTCACTCCCGAGATCGTCGTGGGGAAGATGATGGAGTCATGGAGCAACTGGACGGCGGTAGAGTGATTCGTGAAGTAGGTGCTGACGAAGAGGGAAGCCGAGGAGAGAGAGCGGCGTTGTTGTTCAATAAACGATGTGGGGGAATTGACGAAATGCCTCAGGGTGTCTCCGGCCTCTCACTATACCGTTATAAAAAAAAAAAAAAAAAAGGTACATTTTATTTAAAATTGTTTATTAAATATATTTTATATTTTTATTCAATATGGAAGAAATGTTAGAATTAGCGTGTTTAAATGAGATTAAAACTGACGATATTGAACTAATTTTATTAAATGAGCTACAATTTTTTTGAAATGAAATAAATTATAGATCTACATCAAATGGTCATTTTAATTTCGATGAAATTAGTAATGAATCATGTAGACAACTTTTCAGGTTTGAAAAACCAGATATGGAACGGCTTATATTAAGTTTAGGTATTCCTGATGTAATAGAAACTACACAAAGGTATCGAGTTACAGGTAGGTACTTAATTGTAATTAATATACATTTTATTAATAACTTACTTTTTTAAATTTGTACGATCTTTCTTAGCCGATATTCTTAGTAAATGATCTACGTATTCTTTTATAGTTCTAATAGAAAATTGTTTATTTGAAAACGTCAGTATAATATTATGAATAATAGTCCAATTTTTATTATTCTCTAAAGGAATAAGGCACAAAACTTGACACAATGAACACAAATTATCGTCATTTGAAAATCTCAAACGCTCTTTTTTTATTTTCCCCATAATGGACTATTTAATGAAATATTTTTTAAATAAAATTAAAAGAAATTCTTTTGACAGATTTAATTTTCCTTTATCAGTTTGATTTGATAACCAATTACGATAAATCGACTAAAATAACGTACACGTTAAATATATAAAAATAATCGATTACGATATTTAAATATATTTGGAGCGCATGCGTAAAAACATATTTTGTTAAATAACGTTAACGGGTCTATACGTTATTTTTAATCGGCATTATGCAAAAACTCCCAATTAAATACACGGATAATGGGTATTAAATACACTGGTAACGGGTTAATAAATACACGTGTATTAGTAAAAAATACCCGTGTATTAAATACACGGATATTAATAGATTTAATACCCGTATACACGTAACATGTACCCGCTTGTAATCTAATAACCGTGTATAGGTGCGTTTCGACTGTACACGGTCCCGTGTACGTACATAAAATGACTAATTGTGAACGGTTTCCCAAACGTTTCATTCTGGTTAGCCTTGGTAACGGAGGTTCTATATTTTGTGGTTCTTGATATCTATAATCATTGCATTTTTATTGATAATTAATATTGTTATAATATTGTTGATAATTAATATTTTTGTCATTCTGACATTTCATAATGGAAGAATATAATATTGAATTATATAACTATAATAGGAAAATGTACAGGAGAAATAAGATTGTGATAACTGTCAATTAACTGATAATATGAAACATGTTATAAAAAAGGTAGACCGTGTGCACGGAAATTGTTGAACTAGATTCAACTTCACGGTAAAGTGGTTCGCCGTGCGGTATACACGGCTAAACATTGTGGTATACCAATAGATTACCATGGACACCAACCAATCACAGCATAGGATTTCTATGCACGTACACGGGACCGTGTATACTCGAAACGCACCTTATGACTACGACCCATATTAAATTGTTATTGAAATTATAAAAATAAAATGTATACTATAATATATAATTTTATTTTATTTATAAATATGTTTATTTTACGAAAAACAAATTCCTACAAGCTTATTAAACTTTTGAAATAATATGTTACTCTTAAGATGCACGAATTATATTTGTAATAAATATAATAATTATATTATATTAAACTATTTATAATAAACATAGAAAATGTTTAAAATAAAATACATGGCATACGTGACTTTTTTTTTTTTATTGTGGAGTACTAACTCATTTTGTTTGAAATTAATTTGATCTATATTTTATTTGACACAAAAAGGATTGAAGTAAATTAATGATAAAAGTATAAAATTTTTTGTGAAAATATAAGGATTAAATAGTAATATGAGTTGATAACTATTAAGGGTAATACTGTTAAATAACGGTGTAGAAAACAGTAGGTAGATGATGTTACACATATTTTGATTTTATATTATTTTAGTTTTTTTTCGAATAAAATATTTTTCCTGTAATCCGATAAATTGTATCTTTATGCTTTATAAAAATAATGGAATAAGGATACTATTGATTTTAAAATATATTTTATTCTTTAGTATGATAAATGTACTTTCAAGAAAAATAAATGTTTTTTCCGAGTTTTTCACAAGTTGTTAAATCGATTGAAAATATAACGCAAATTATACTCAGGACACGTCCAAATCGGGGAACTATCAGAAGAACTTGGAGAAAACCGTGAAATACTGAAGAATATACCGGTAGACCGGTAGAATAGTTTTAGATTTTATTTTAACCTAACCGACATCTGCTATAAGTCGTTTTTCAGACACAATGATTTATTATTGTTTTCGCATATAATTATACATCACTGGTTAGTACTGAGACAAATATAGCTAAATGTGCACTCAAAGTCTAGTACCTTTATGTTTTGGAGTTTTCTTTTATCTTTTTTACTGTTTTTACTGGTTAACTTAGTTTGTGAAAAAGAAAATTGGTTCTTTGGTAATGTCTAATTATTGTTATTTTCAACTATGGCTAAAACTGGCATCGTTCGCTTGACCTCTCAAAATGTCTTGGGACTAGTTTTTGTTCAATTACGAGTATAGGTACTTATTTTTTTGGCGATGTCCCTTGCGAGTAATCTAGTGTTATCAATATATAATAATAATATTTTACAAAATAGCATTGAGTACATAAAAGCCAATTAGTAATATAAATGTATGTGTATTGGAAAAAGTCTAATATTATTAAAAATAAGCAAAAAAAGAATCAATTAGTATTCGATATCATAATGCATATATCACTTTAAAATAACAATATTATAAACTATAATATAAATTTTACGGTACGTATTTTAATACATACTAGTTCAATATTTAAATTAATTATACGAATATAATATTTTAATTTTAGGAAATCACGTTAACTGTACCTTGTAGCAGATTTAGGAAATTTGACAACCGTAGCAAATAAAAATGTAGCTCTCTTATACGAGAGGGTATAAGGAGTATGTTCATGACTTTTTTAATTTTTTATAAACTTTGAAACGCTCTTACATAAACAGTGTTAGGGGCAAGCATATCCATTCCTCTCTAGATGTAGCACTGACCATACCTAAAATAATTTATTGTATATTGCAAAATAGAAACAAAATTTATATTTATTTTATTAATTTAAAAAATAAAAACACTGCAAATCCTTATTTTGTAATTTCTCGAATTATAATTTAGAAATCAATTTTGAGTAAACTAAAAATATTGAATAAAAGTACCATCTACAAGTATAATATTCTCGCTTAAAGTTATTATTGTTAAATTTTATTTGAAATCTTTAGTCTTCTTCTTCTCGTGTCGGTCAGTGTTTTTAACTATAATCCTTGATTTTCCCAGTATTCAACGATTCCTATCATTTCGTTCACGATTTCTATTAGTCAAATAAGGTCTTTTATTTCACATCCACTCGGTAGCAATGTACACTCAAGCAGATGACTTGATGTTTGTTTCTCTCCAAATTCACAGTTTGCATTGTCAGTCATTCCCCATTTATTTAAATTTTCTTTAGTTCTTCTCACTTATGTTCTCAGACGATTGCTAGTTTTCCATATTTTCCAGGGTATATTATATCCCGATGGTATGGATTCTATGGGTACAACCCAGCTTGTCAGCGCATCCCTACTTGCTCGCTCCTTCCATGTTTCAGTTCAGCTTACCATGGGGCTTCCTCTAATGATGTCATTTTCATGAAATAGTTCCTTGATTTTAATCTATTTTAACTATGAGTTGGAGTTATTCCATACATTACATGTCTGTCGTAATTTATTTGCTTATTCATTTCTCGTATGTGTTTTGTTTCGTTATCTCTTGGCTGATCGTTTGTATATATGTTAAATAACATCGGTACCAGTACACTGCCTTTTGGTAAGATAATTATTATTGTGTATTATTGCCAGTTATGTTGCCTTATTATTATTCTATCTCTTCTATTAACCATTCCTTCCTTGTAGTGTTACTCAATAGCATACCTGTGACTTTTGTTAGTTTTAAGTCCTTTGTGGTCCGGTATAATTTTTTCAGGAGTAGTCTGTGGTTTACTGTGTCATAAGCAGCAGTTAAATCGATATATGCTTTATCTGTTATATATCTTGCTTAATATCCTCAATATATCATCAATAATATCATCAATGTGATGTACTAAATTTAAAACTTGTCCAGTACACGATTTTCCAGGTAGAAAACCTACCTATTCATTAATCAATTTCTTTTCTATCTTATGCTTTATTCTATTTAGGATCATTCTTTCACATAATTTGTACATATGGCATAGGAGTGAGATAGCTTTAACATTTCTGGCATTGATTGGATCCTTGCCTGGTTTTTCTTCTTCTTCTTCTTGGGTTAATCGGCCGCTAGGACCATCCCGTCTCACAAACAATTCTCCAGGCATCTCTATTTATCGTCAAATCCTTTCAGTTTGCTCCACCTCCTAGATCTTCTATATCTCTCTTAACTAAATCTTCCCATCTTAAATTTGGTCTTCCTAAGGGCCTTTTTCCTACTGGATTCTGTTCTAAAACCATTCTTAGTAAAGGGTTCTGGCTTCGCATTGCATGTCCTGGCCACCGCATTTTTTTTTTCTTGATCGTTTCTGCTATGTTATTTTCATTAAATATTTCTTGTAGCTTCTTCTCCACTCTCCTGTGATGTTATCTTTTATTGGACCAAAGATCTTTCGTAATATTTTCCTTTCTAGTATTATGAACTTATTCTCATCTGATTTCCTTAGAGCCCAGGTTTCCGATTCGTACAATATCACTGGCCGTATTAGGGTAGTATTATACTATATATGTCTTTATATCTTATAACAGATTTGTTTTGTGACTGTTTTTTAATATATCCAAATTTTCTATCTTTTTTAACCATTCGTCCCTTCTGGTTGTTCCGATTTTTTTTAATAATTGTTCTTCCATTTCTATAGTGTCGCTCGTTTGCAAAAGAGTTTTCTACATACATTTTTAGGGGGTCTGATATGATTTCCCGACACTCGAATGCCCGACACTTCAATTGCCCGACACCATTTGCCCGACAATACTTTTACCCGACAATACTTTTACCCGACATTACATTGGCCCGACACTACATTTGTCCGACAATACTTTTACCCGACATTACATTGGCCTGACACTACATTAATCCGATAATATATTTTACATTTATTATGTATTCCATATTATTAATATAGAATAATTCAAAAAAAATTGCATAGGTTGTCTTTTTCATCTAGGGCAAAGCGTATGGTGTCAAATTCAAATAAATTCTCTAAGTAAAAGATATGGAGAAGACGAAGAATTTAGTTTGAAACTACGTCAGATTATTGCACTTGCTTTTCTTCCACCTACCGAAATACCAGGTGCATTCGATGAATTGAAATCTACTATTCCTGAAGAAGCTTCTGAGATAATGCAGTGGTTTGAGAACAATTATGTGCATGGTAGAATTAGAAGGATAATGAGAGGACGTAATGTAAGTCGTACAGTTCCTTTATTTCCACCAAAATTTTGGTCCGTATTTGAGCGAATGGAATTAGGAGTTCCTAGAACTCAAAACCGCGTAGAGGGTTGGCACAGACGTTTTAAAACTCTCGTTGGAAAATGTCATGTTGGTGTTTACACAATTTTAGAGGAAATTAAAAAAGAACAAATTCAAATGGAACGAAGAGCCGAAGATATAATTCGTGGAAGGGCACATACTTCAACTCGTAGAAAATACGCTGAAAGAGAAAAATGTATTAGTGTAATTATAAATGATAGGGGAAATCGATCACAGTTATCATTTCTAAGGGAAATCGCTCATAACATTAAATTATAAGTAGTATAATGTTTTTATTATCATTAATTGTTGACACATATTTATTTATAATACTAAACTTGATATGTCAGAGAAATATTTTATAATTAGTTGTATAATTTTGTGAATAAGATTAATTTGTAAATAACATAATAAAATATAATATTTTATTGAAATTGTAAATAATTTTTGACACAAATTTATTCATAATTTAATTTGATATTGTCGGGCAAACATAGTGTCGGGCAAATGTAGTGTCGGTCAAATGTATTGTCGGGAAAATGGTGTCGGGCAATTAAAGTGTCGGGCAATTGAATGTCGGGAAAATGTACTGATCCCATTTTTAGGTACTGTTCATAGTCTTTATGTAGATCTTGTCGCATTCCAGGAATATAGTTTTCCCTGCATCCTCGTAGTATGTTTTTTCTTGATATGATTTTTACAGCTTCGATAAATTGATCATAGTATTGTTTTTTTGGTAAGATGTTATTTATTACCTTGTCTAAATCCTGGGAAAATTCCATCCATTTTGCTTTTCTGAAATTGAACCTTCTTTAGAAAATAACTTTCCTTGGTCTTATGGCTGCATATGTTTGACACATGATTGGTCTGTGTTGAGTTCTAGGTATTGGCTTTAGTATTTGTTTTAGCATAGGTTTGCTACCTTATCGCTAGCAAAAATATTGTCTGGATTGTATCCTCTGCGCCACCTCCCACTATTCAAGAACGTTGGTAATTTTAAATCATGAATTAATTTCAGGTAATTTGTCTTCGCCCATTCTTCCACTGCGGTACCGTTTTCATCAGTTTCAGGATATCCCAATTGAACACTGTGGCTATTAAAATCACCTATTACAAATTTAATATCTTTGCTCCTAAAGTTTCTAGTTTCTATAAATTCAAATTATACGGAGGGGGGTTCATATATCGATGTTATTGTGCTTTTTCCTGTGTCTACTGTGAGTATCTCTAAATTTTTGTTTTCTGTAATATGTGTTGATATTATATTAGTGTAGGGACATACAAAAATTCCATTTCCATATTTTTGGTGAAGCCTATCCACCACCAATTCCATTTCATTAACTTTGGGTCTGTTATGATCCTGAGTACGATGAGTCTCTTGTACGCATAATACGTCATACTTTGTTTCTTTGCATATATTGGTTAATATAATTTTTTCTCAGGTGTCATTCCTTTAATTTTTATCGTCACTATCGTTAGGCTTGGCCCTAAAAAAGGGCTTTTTATACACTGACCGTGTTTGGTGGAATTCACCGACGGGAATTGCATTTTATCACTATCCTTAGATCGTTCGCCAACTGCTATTTTTGCTTTTTCCAGGGGCACCCCGTGGAAATTCCTACCATGCCACCAAATTTTTAGTGGAAAATAAGTTGTTAATTGTGTACTTTTTTTTAAACTTTTCTTTCATTAAAAAAAAATTGGGTAAAGTAATATTTTTATGTTATTATATGAAAATATGTTTATAGATTATAAATTGAGAAATAATTGTCCTTAAATATAGTTTTATGATTTGAATTTACGAATAGCGTTTAAAAATGATGCAAAACGTGAAAATATTTAAAAAATAATAAAAAAACCGTAATGGTAAGTTAGATTTAATTAGTTTATATGTATACCAAGTCCTATGATGGGTCTTACAACAATATAATAATGTTTTATAGGAAGTGTTTTGAAAGACGATCTATCGGAGAATTATATTATGCGAGAAATGTATTGTTTGAAGATAATAGAAAACATCATTCTAAGAAATTAATGCGTTTACGTTTGAGTAGACACAATTTAATTTTAACTTTTAATGGGATAAATGCATCACAATGCTGAAACGACACGTAATAATATTGTTATAAAATTAACTACCACAAGTATCACGAGTTTATTAATATATACATAATACAAGATTTAAAGTATAAACTGTGCAGCTATAACGTCTTGCAATATACAATAAAACCTGTTACAAGAATATTATTATTATTAAAATTACTTTTTATTTTTATTTTTCGTGCAGACTTCAATAAATTTAACAAACAATTTAATATCCAAGAATACTGCAGACTTACATTATTGATAAAACAAAATTATAACGGTAATACACGAACATATATCATGCAGGGGACATGTGGATGAACATGTGAAATTTATTACACTAATTTCAAAGTGGATCTAGCATATGACAGATCGGAAACCACTTTTTTGGGCTGTGTAGAATGAGAACACCCCATAATATCTCATGGTACCGATAATTTAAAAGATTATTTTGTTGAGCTTGTATGAGTTATAGTTCAAAGAAATGGTTTTGTTAGAACTCTCGATATCGTATGACATAACAAGTTATATAAATTACACATAGAAAAATGAAATGTTAACAAAGTGTTGATGAAATGGTAATTTTTTTTTTTGAATTAGTTTGAAGTAATATTAAACTTAATCTGATCACTTATAATAAATTTTATAATAAGACAACCCCGAAATCGTTTCTATTGTGAATATATGATATATATATATTTTATAACTTACATTTTTTTAGTAAAATTATTATATACAATATATAAATTTAAACTATAATTCAATTAAGTATGTTAGATTTATAACGAGACAATATGGTGACGCGTAATTGTAAATTAGTTTAGTGGCTAATTATTTTAAGGGAAAATTCACACTTTTATTGAATATTAACTATAAGCTTAAGAATAATTTATTTATTCAAAGTTATGAATTAGTACTAATAGTATTAGTAATTTTATATTTTTATAGAATAAAAACAGTGAGTTTTAATCTGTTACATTTCAAAAATATTTTCTACAATTAAATTAAAAATAGATATTTGTATTGGAGTAGTGTACAGATCCACTAAAAATTAATTTAGTTTACTTATTAATCTTTTTAAAAAGCAGGAACGTGTTTTTATATTAATATTTATTAACTAAATTAATGAATAAATATTAAAATAAATAATTTTTAAATTGCCTGATACAGAAATTATATAACTTGTAGAACACAAAAATATAATTAAATTTAATATTTTAAATTCTAACGTAAGTACACTAAAAAGCTGCCAAACATTAAAACAAACAATAATTTCAAAGGGTGTTGAATCTGGAGAAATTGAATCATTTATATCTATTGACATTGCACTTAGTTTTGTAAAAGACTAACAGATCCTAATTAATGGTATGAAATATTTTAATTGAAACCGCAATAACAAATAAATTTTATTTAATTAATTCTGTGAAAAAAATCATTAACCAAGTATAGGGAAAACATTTTAAAATGGTAAGGAGGTTGGATGAATGCCAATAAATAAATTTTGATTGGTAAATATATTTGATATTTTTCTGTTGCAATAAAATATTATTAAAATATTTACCAGTTCAGTTATTATTTATAATAATAATTTTGGGTAATCAATCGGTTTTTATGGATTAAGTTTTTATGATAAAATCCGTTATTTAATTCATTTTTAATATGAATATTTCCCTAGAATCTCTGTAGTTTTATAAAAGTGTATATCTAGTACCGTAGCTAATCACATTCAAATTTTAGATTTAATCATTTTTAAGTAGGTAAATGATTTTATGGAATAAATAAATAATGGTGTGGCTCATAATGATATAATAATAATAATAACTAATTATATATATTTAAATGATATACATGCAATATATCAATATTAAATAATATATCAGTCACACAAATAATTATATAGGTAGTTAATAATATTAATATGCATTGGATAATGCCGAATACTTGGTATTACTACCATGCTCTACCATCAGTCAAGATAATAATTAAAATATTGTTTATAGTTAATTATAGTCATGTTATTGTCAAATGAATCTATTTTAACCTCGCTACCTTTAATAAATAGTTTAACACCGGGAAAACTATGCAATACGCTTTTGCGTGTTTTATATAGCAATAAACATTATGTAAATTAATACAGATATTGTTAGGTTACGTAATCTTGTATTTTTAATCGAGACTAAGTTAAAAATAATTAAGAACTACTAGATTAAAGTAATAAAACAGCTAAATTGGTATGATTTGTTTTATATTTCTATAGTAACAAAAATCTTGCATAATATAAAATTTTTCTGTATATTATAGAGAATTACAAGTTTTTATACTTATTATATTAATTATTAATTCGGTATACAAATTATTTTTTGTATTTTTGAATATATAATAAATAAATTATATGACATTTTATCAAAGAATTATACGAACTATAAAAATATACATGATTCATGGATAAAAATTAAAAGATTTATGACATCTCGGTTAGTGAGCCGGGTGCACAGAGTATTTTGTTGCTATGACAATTCAAGCTATTGGTTGATAAAAACAAAATTAAAAACTCATTTATACAAAGGTGCATTTATATTAATCTATGAACTGTGTTTTTTGACATGATATTTAAAATATGTTGATAAATATAACCCTTATACCATATACAATTGATGGGTCATCGCATATTACACTAATAGAATGAGTTGAAGTTAATATACAATACTGTAGATGCATTTTTTCAAAATATACCCCTTCCATACTTCTTTTATGCGATGACTATAACATTCATGGTGTTGATTGGTTTAGTGATGAGTTAAGATTGATTGCATCTGGTAATCTTAATCATACTTCCCATTCTATTATTGAATACTTCTCTTATCCCAATTTCTTCAACAACTCTAATTAGTAATTAGTAATTAGTAAATAGTTATGGTAAGATTTTAGACCTCATTTTTTCCAAGTCCTGTAACATTTCGGTTCTCCCAGCTATAGAATATTTTGTCATCCCCGACCAATACCACCCATCCTTTTTCCATTTAATTTCCAGTTCAATCATTAAGTGATAACTTCATTACTCATACTTACAAAGACTATATATCTGCCAACTACTCTGCCACCTCTGAATTTCTCAACTCATACATTTGGGAGTCTACCTTTTTGTTATACTCTATAGAGGACGTGGCCGCTGTTTTTTATGAAGCATTACTCCAATCCATAGAACGGTTTTTTCCTAGTAAAACCTTTAAACTTCATAAATTCCTACGTTGGACTCCTAATACTCTTAAAAATTTTATTTTAAAAAAGAAACTTGCTCATACTACCTTTGAATGCACAAAGTTACGTATAGATTATAATGCCTTTTCTGAACTTAGAGCTAAATGCAAACGTTTGTCAAAGATTGATTATCAGTGTTTCTTCAGTGCTTCAGTTGAAGAGTGTAATTCAACATTTAGACCTTGAACGAAATTAGCACAAATAATGTAATATTACAACAACAGTTATGAAATTAAACAACAAATATTAAATCAAGATTCTTTTTATGTACTATAAGTAAATATAAATAAGGATTAAAGAAACATTTAGAAACTAAATAAATACTTATACTTTACATTATATATTAATATAATATTATTATAGTTAATCGTGATCTTGTTCAATAATCAATTAATATCTGCGCCAAAAATGAATGATAAAATACCATGCGCATTCGTGTTCGTGTATCACTGCGGTCATACTGTTATGTTAGCTTCATAAATTATTTGTACGACTTAATTGTATATGATCTAATTTGTAAATGAGGTTATATCTTAGATTCTAAAATATAACCTCATTTTAAGGACCATCAATGGTCGAGTATACGGACAATGGACGATTCTCAAGGTAAATAAAAACAAAATATACATTGGACATCGCATAAGTATAAAATGTTATTAGAAGGAAAAGAAACCATTAACTGTGTTATTTTAAACAAAATATACCAACATAATTGAATCGTACGAATAAAACCTATTGGAGAAAATTAGATAAAAACAACTTACAACTGTATAGAATACAAAATAGTACATCAATATATACAATGTAATGTAATTTTTCCGGGAGTTTTCATGTATAAAATAGTTGTTAAACAAAAAACCAAAAAAAAAAATAATAATAATAATAAGTTGTAACATACATAATAAGTCATTAAAAGAAATTTGTATAAATTATTTTATCACTACAATTATAAAGGAACACGAATATAACAATTTTTTTTTTAATTAATATAAGTACTTACTTGAATTTTATAATATTATAGGTTCGTGAAAACATCCATTTATTTTTGTTTTTGGTCTCTCTCTCTCTCTCTCTATGGTTTCAATCCGTAGATTGGTTTGCAGCAATCTTCAGTCTTCCCTCTTATGTTGATTTCTGATACTTGGGATATTAATACGGTGGTTTCCCGTTGCCTTCCGTATCGCAGTGCAGCCACCAGTCGTACAGTTTCCCGTATCTATTGGTTGCTGTCTGGGGTGTAGATGATGAAACTACACCCAATATTGTAATAGCTGCTGCCCTACTACAAGTCCCTTTTACTATTTGACTTCTCGCTGCATTTATTTGTATTATATTTAAACTAATCATGTTGGATTTTTTCCATAGTTAGTCTTCTTGCACCTTTGTATTATTGATCTCAATCTTGAGGGACAATCAAGGTGGTTGGACGGCTTATTCTTTCCGCAGTTTACACACTTTGGGTTTACTTTACAGTTCTTCCAATCGTGATCTTTCTCTTGTGATGTGCATATCATACATGTTTGTACATTTGTTGGACAGTATTTTGCTATATTTTTGACATATGAAACACCGAGTCACTTGGTCATAAGGTTGGATTCTACAATAAAACATAACAATGAAGAATCGTCCATTGATAAGTTTTTTATATATACTCGGACCGACTTCCAATAACCAAGATACTTTTCTGGAAGAATGTTGTCCTTGTGGAGATTTCTTATTAATTGCGTTATATTTTTCTTTTTCTGTGTCTCTTAGTTCAACAGTCTATACTATTCATATAATATGAACTATATTATGGTCGATTGTTGTTGCAACACGATTTAGCACCAACGATGATTTCGTATAATTCTTTGCATTTAATCAAATTATAATACACGTTGTATTTTGAAAATAATAATAGGAGTATAGTCTTAGAACCTAAATATGGTGTTTTTAGGCCACGGTAGCTGGAAGCGGAAGTACGAATCGACAGTTCTATTATTTTCTGTTTGATATGTACTATTTCATATTAGTTTTCATAATATTGTAATTCAGTTATAGAATATGCTTTGTTCTCAGGGTTTTTTTTGTAATATTTCATCTTGAAAAAAAGTCATGTTTTCATCGACGTTCCGATGCGATCGACATTGAACTCTACGCCCGACAACAGTTTTGATCCAGAATAATTTATAAGCATTAATATTACAAATATTATACATTTTAGTAGACGATATTTCAGTAAATATTTGAACGGATAAAAATATTGTTCTATAACTCACTAAACGTTGACAAATAGAAAAATTGTACTGCGTGTATTCGAAATAAAAAATATTCGACCACGTTTCAAAAAAAGAGTAATGGGTAGTACGATTTAATATAATAAGAATGCAATGCAAACATAATAGATTTGCCTGTGGAGTTTAAATATATTATTTGTTTTGATACATTATATATACAGGTACATATAAGCTTTTGTCGGATCTCATCAAAAGCCAGTATTTGCATGGGACATACAAATAAAATTCATATACACCATATTTTATAACGTTGAGAATGTTATTAATGACAATAGATTTAATCTATATTACAATATCTGTTTAAAGATGCATATAGTGTCACTGCCTGAAATAAAGGTGTCTTTTACGTGATTTTTTACGTGATTAAGTACCGGACCACACGATACGGTATCACCGCATGCGGTAGAAAAATTTGCGGCAATACCGAATAGGTCATGTTCAACCACACTATGCATTTTCGACGGATGCGGCAGAATAAAATAATTATTTATTTACTAATTATAGTTTATAAATTTATAAATTATAGATCCTATTTATGCCGCTGTTCAGTATGACAGGTCAGTGTGATATTGGTTATCACCAAGTACAGTTGAAGGTTGTTACAGCTTAATAATGTGTGATAATTTTCTTTTAAATATAATATGTGCCGCGTAAGCCGCAGGTAAACTAGATGAACCAACTATTCCTACTCCTAAAGTAAGGAAATATTGAGTTCATCCAGTTCATTCAAAAATCGAAGATGAACATTATTTTCGTATGTCAATTACTTCATTTGATGAATTGTTAAAAATGTTGTGGTCTCATTTGACAAAGCAGCAAACCAACATGAGGAGCCCTATCAGTGCAGAACTAAGACATTTTTAGTTAATATATATGTATTATTTTTACTTAAAACAAAATAAATAAATTCACCGCATACGACACTGCCGGATCGTGTGGTCGAACTATACTAAAATAATGTATATTTGGAGTTTGTCCGGTGTGGCCGAGACCTGCCGGAACCGGTGATAATGTATCATGTAGACCAAAATAAAATCGATAACTTAATATAGTGTATTTTTAAAATAATTCCACCGGATTCGGTGTCGCCGTATCACGACGGATCCGGTGATACCGCATCGTGTGGCCGGTACTAAGGCCGGTACTAACCAGTACTAAGAGAGGTACTAAGAGACAGTATAAATTCATGTTATACGGGCGATAGTGTAAAATTATAAAAATATCAACAAATGTCGTGTAAACGAACGAGAGCGTCAAGTGTTGTATAAATAATTTTAGAGATCATAAAAAATAACATTATATCTATGACGTATATTTTATACGTTGTCATAATCAAATATAACATTACGTAGAAACATTCGCAACGAAAATAAAAATAATTTTTTTATAAAGTAAAATCATGTCGTTATGGTATATTATATATAAATTACCTTACAGGAAATAGCTCGTGTACGTTCAATACTATTTAAAATGTTTAGATATCCCGACCAGTGGCTAAAAAAAAAAAAATTATAATTACAATTACTACAGTAAAACATGAACTTTGTTTACAACTATACAACTGTTATTACTATTGTTAAATTTGTTTTCGCAATTACTGTGGGAACCGTGAATAACACACGTTAACATGACAAATCGGTTAGTACAACTGACATCTCGCGGTTCCGACAGTAATCGGTATTATACCAAAGTCAAATCCGCTTATTACGATTCTGTGTATACATGTATAACGTTATTCCAAGTAAAACGATTCCCAGAAATGAATTCGGTCGGTTTTATATCAGCTTATTGTGCAGTAATATTTTGGTCGTTTATAACAGTATTGGTTATGACGATAATCTGGATATAATAATGTTATTTTGAAATGAAAATATGTTTTGATATTCGCTTACAACAATATTATTGTACATACATACATATTTATCTGAATAATAAATTGGATGTTGTCCGGTGCAATAATAATCTAATTTGTAACATATAATACATTTCGTATAATATGTATATCATATACGGCAGCATATCGCGTCTCAGTCATAGTTTTGGTTTCTATCTGTTTGGACATGTTCCGTTTTTATTAAAAATATCGAGTAATAGACGCCGTTGTTTTGTTATAGCTGAAATAGTGAAAATAACCGATAGAAAGTGGTGTGTCTATTAAATATCTTTGCTGAAAGTTGAAAACCAGTTAACCAATCCTGTCTACCATATGGAAATCAAAGGATGAAATGAAATGAGTTTTTCAAAAGGACGTCATGTTTAACAAGAAAAGCAAACTCAGATAACATCAAGACTTGAAAAAATCTCTTCTGGAATGTTTCAAGATTCTAAAAACATTCCATTATTTAATTTTTTTTTTTCAGTATAATAACCATTTATAAAATTTAATATAAATGCAAGCACAAATATATTGAACAAACATTTTGGTTTAGCTACCTACCTTCTTTAAGCATATCTTGAGTTGAAGGTAGCAGAAATTAAATGGTCTGATACTTTTTTAGTAAAAGTACTGATTTCGGGAAGTATCTTAATAAAACCAACTTTCAATGTTCTTCGTTTTTACCAACAATATGATAACATTTTCGAGAGAAAAAATGGCTAGTATCAATGTTGGTGTTTCGGAAAATTGACTGGAGCACTATTCTGCGTGAAAATTATGTAAATTGTAACATTTACAATCTTGATAAAACCAGATTTATTTTTTAACACTGTTTCAAACATCACATTTAAAGAAGGAACTTGCCATGTAGGTAAATTATTAGGAACTTTACAGTCGACTATTAAAGCAATAAAAAAAAAAAATGGAAGACCGGAAATATTTTTTCCGATTGATTGAAAAATGGGAGAAATTACTGACTATAGAAAAATAACCTATCCTATTGGTTGAAGACAGTTATATGGCTCCTCATGTACTAAATCTTGATTTAGTAAAGTTGATTATTCACCCATTAAACATAACCTCATCTATACTTCAGACTATCTATTAAGGTACTACGAGTACAAATAAAATTTTGAAAACAACTGGTACTTCCTGGAAGTTGTAAATGGGAAGGAACGTGAAAAAGGCTCAAAAAATGCAGTATTAGATACGATGTTGATGGTCTCAGATACAAGGAATAAAGTTTTAATCATAATTATAATAAACAGTTTTAACTACAATAATTTCTAGACTGCGGTAAATGACGAAACAGAAAAAGAAACTGTAGGTGATAATAATTTGAACACAGAGTATTTTTCTGAAGAAAATTACAATATTTTGTCAAAATTGATGCTATACTTTGGACTAATGAAGAACCAAGTGATGAATATATTTTAATTTCAAACGAGAATAAAATCGAATAAGCTAATGATAAAGTCGAAGAAATTGTATTGAAGTACTGTCTATTTCAGATGTGTATTTTTCTATTGATCAGGTGCGTATTTTTGGGTCGACAATCAATAATATTTAAAACGTTAGAGTACAAGTGGTATTAAATAATACATAATATGTATATTTTCATAAATATGTACTAGAGATAAATATATAATAATAAAAATAAAAATATTTGGTTTATAAATAAATTTTCAAATCAAGATTTCTTTTTATAATTTGGATATGATCCTCATAAAGTTTCTTGAAGATCGTTATAATCGAATTTTACAGTAATTATATTTAATTAATACACATCGAATACAACTGTTTTCTTGCTGGTTACACTAAATCCTATTTTAAAAGTTTTTGCTGTATGTGTAAATATAGCAGTATCTAAAATAAAAAAATTATATATTTATGGAAAATTTAAATTATTGTTTCTGAGTGAGTGATAACAAATATGGAAGTTATTATTTAATTGAAAGAAATTATGTTTTTACTAGAGGTCTATATTTCACGTGTAGTTAAATTCGTGGATACACGTGAAATTAAAATTCACGTACGCAATCACGCGAAATTAATTCACGTGAATTTATGAATTTAAATACACGTAAATACGTGAACTTAACTTCACGTGAATCCGTGAATTTTGTTATTAAATCTCGCGTTTATTATTACATTTAAAATTTTATTTTCAATACATTAAATATCTTCCAATGGTTTCCTAATTCCTAAAAAATTACTATAATAAACTAGTAAAACCGTAGGCTTTAACGATTTGTAGAAATTTCCACATCGCTGTCGTGTACGTACTGCGTAGTAGGTATAAATTCTTTTAGTTTTTAGTTTTTATGGAAATTATTAATATATATTTTTAAATATATTAGTAACATTTAATAAATTCAGTAAATATTATGTTTTAAGCACACGTGAAATAAATATCCGTGATATACTAATTTATTACACGTGAATTAAATACACGGATTTTTAAATTTAAGTTCACGTGAACATATGATGAAACTTAATTCACGTTCAAATTCAAGAGCTCTAGTTTTTACTAATACTTTATTTGAATACGATAATCGATTGCCATTATTAAACAGTATTACTCATTTTATTTTATAGTTTGAATACAATTTATTTTAGTTCAGCAGTAAAAAATAATAAAAAATTAAATAAATCTAGATCCACTTAGTTCAAAATTTGAACTATAAATCGCTTATTTTATCTTTAGATAAGAATAATATAATTTGAGGAATTATATGTTACATTAAGCTGGTGCATTTTAGTTAATCAAATTATTTCTTTTATTCTCATTAATTTATATATATAATTTTTTCTTTCATTTTTGTCAATTTTTTACGTTGTTGTATCATTTAATTGTAATTAAATTGTATTAATAAATTTATTCAATTAACTTGTAAATTACATTTAAAGTATGATTAGTTTTAATGTAATGAATTATTTTACTATTTGCCTATTAAATAATTACTAAATAAATAAATACAAAATAATCATAAGCTTATAAAAATATTTGACTTAAGTTTTAGTTTCTTAAATAAGTGGTACCGTTATCAAGTGGTTATTGTAGCATATTGTATGGTGGAAAACTTTATCTATCAAAATCACTTATTTTGACTTCCTAAATACCATTGAGTTTAATCGTAACGTCAAAAATCGATGTCGTTATTTTTTGATGACCATCAAAGAGGTGGTAAATAGTTGTGTGATGTTATTCAGGTATAGTTATGAACCTTCTACTTAAAACCATAGGTGAAAATGCAAATTGAACGATTGAAAATAAGTTGCTTTGTATCTATTACATAGGGTTTGGATGTTTCATAATAGTACTGAACACTACATAATCAAACAATACTGATTTTCAGCTAAATGTTGCCTACTTTTTTTCAATATTTCAATGCAGATGGCGGCGTACTAATAAAATTAGAAAATCACCCTTCATTGCACGATTGCTAACCAGATTATTTTCTAAACGATGGTTTTTATTTTTCAATAACTTTTCATTTTACACATTGTATATCGTCTAATTGTATACTAATAAACCTGTCTAGTTCGTCCATCTATACCGTTGCACATTACACAACTCGAGCGAATAGGTACTGAATATTCGACAATGCAGTGCAGTGGTGCAACTAGGTTATGACCCCCCAAAATTTGTATTCAACAATATGTTAACTCAACCATATATTATTTTACTCACCAAACACATTACTAGTTAAATTTTTTTTTAAATGTTAAACCCTTTCGAAAATAAATCCTGGTTGGGTCATTAATGAAGGGAGTATGTATGACTGCGAGCAATTAATACTACTTAATAAGAAACCACAGGTTTACAATAAATTGTGTAATTTGTCTGGGATTAAAGTCTAGATATAAAGTAAATTAAGATTTCAGCAACTTCAGTTTTCAATAATTTCATGTCAAACATGGATTTAATTGAGTAATGCTATTCCCATATTAATGCTAATTTAGTTACCATAATTAATATAAAATTTAACAAATATAATAAAATATATCATCAGCTGTCATAACATATTAGAATTTTGTAATTTTTTATTTAAATGTTATTTTTTTTTAATGATATAATATTCAAATTAAGAAGAAAGTGTAAAAATGATAAAAATAATTATATTAATACAACTCATAAACATTTATATATTATTTTTATAAATTTCTATATAAGTTTCCATGTATTGTGAAATACTGTATTTTGATTTTGGTTTTTAAGTTAGATGTAATTTGTATGTATTCAATTATCTTTATTACTTTGCAGGGAATTAAAAAAGGTTTTCTGATCATAACGTAAGTAACGTCAATTGCCCTATATAGACGTAAATAAACTATTATTATTATTACAAGTTTTGCCAATCTTCAAGTTAATGCTCGTTTGTTTCTTCGGGAGCATTTTTTAAACGTTAAAATAAATCAATAAAACTAATATATTAATGCAAAAAATAATTAAAAATAATAATAACCAACACATATATTAATTGACTATTCATTACCAATTAACTAGACAGGTATTTTACAATTTAAATTTGTTGTGTAGCTTAATGTGTTAAGGCATTTATAAACTAACCATCTATAGATATAACGTTATAACGTTACGATGTAAATTAAAAAATTATAAATGTAAATTTACATTTAAAAAATCTGGTTATTGAAACTGGTAACTTTAAATTTAAAAGTTAGAGTACCTATTTCATAAAATTTTAAACATTTTCCAAACAGATTTGTATAAATTAATTTTAAACTTAGAATTACTCAATTGAATTATAATATTAAATGAGAACAATTAAAAATATGAATTGTTAAACTGATGAACAGTGGTTAAATAGAGTCAAGTTAAGTTTTATTGATTTTTGTTTTTTTATCAAATAAAATATTTTATTATTTAAAAATAAAGTTGTTGGTATTTACATACATTCAAATATTTAATATTATATATTACGACTGTTAAGTAAATATAGCTATAAAACGATTTAATGGTCAGATACGCGTACAAGTCTGTGAAATTTAATTTATAACTCCAAAACTACGATATAAAATAATTTAATATTTTGCAATCGTTACTTATGATACTGAAATGCTTTAACTGAAATGCAGAGGAAGAAATCTTTAATTATTAATTGCGATATACTTTCCATCCATGATCAAATATGAAACTGTTTATGCTATATAGATCCAAATGATTATAATTGTGACGTATTACAAATTGTAATTAATATTCAAATCGCAACTTAATCTCAGACTGCATTTGTTATTCATAACGATTGAAACAATATTTATATATGATTGGAATTTTAATTTAAATAACTATATTAATAATTTTAATTTAAAATAAAAACATCGAATATATATATATATTTGATTTTTCATGTTGAAACATGTAATAATAATTTATTAATGTTCAAAAACAAATATTTAAAAATAAATGAAAATATATAACTGTATACGAGTAAATGTCTAATACTTAATCCAATGTTTAAAAATGTATAACCAATGAATATTGAATATATATATAATATTTAAATTATTTTTAAATATTGAATAAATATACTTATACTGTTGAGCAAAATTTTATCTTGATAATTATTCGAATGATTTTTTTTATAATTTATTCGAATAAAAATGTATTCAACTTATTTTCAACCATGATTATTCGAATAAAAAATGATTGCTACACGGCATACTACAGTATTATTGTATATAATAATACTAGCTGACCCTGCAATGCTTCGCTATTGTAAGATTTCTCAGATATTAATTAGCTATTTATTTTCTGGATGTTAAATAATTATTTTTATTTTAGACCACTTATAGTCACGTTTATTCTCATAGAAACCGCGCGAAACTTCAATTTTTAAAATTTTAGGATTTTGCTTGCTACGCCTGCCGACTCCACTCACAAACTCATGTGCCACCGCGTGGCACTTTTCGAGGGAATGGGGCTTCGCCCTAATGAGAATTATAGTCTAAGCCTAATCTAGTTTTTGTACAATCCTTGATACTGATGTAGATGGGATTATGCTTCGTATGTGAACCTAAAACCTCGCTGCGCGAGTAATATTTGTATATTAGAAAAAGTGTAAAAAATAATATCAGCGATATGAAATTTGAACTCGTATCGTACCGTATCGAGATAGACAATGCCGGCGCTAGGTTTTTCACTGTCCTGTGCTAATTATAATATGCCGCCCTTAAATAATTTTTTAGTTGTCATAGGCAATCTAATTTTTATCGTACATATGTTTTTGGGGAACTTTATAGTGATTTGATTCGGTTTACTGGAAACCATAAAGATAATTGCAAATCGTGATGAGTAATAATGCTAGCGTCTAGCGCATATCATATTGTTTATTAATATATATACCTTCTTATTTAATACTATATAAACCGATAATATGATACAGTACCAGTTAAAATATTACAATATGCATTATTTTTATTTTAGATTAACAATTTAAAAAATAACTATCAATACTATCAATATAAGAGTAAATACTTAAGCCGAGTCCACACGATGATAGTTGAACGCGATAGTTGTTCTCACGGTAGAAGCTATTGCGATACTATCATTGTGAAAACAGAGTGATAGTGGCTCTCGGGCTATCATGAGAGAGACTCTCAACTATCATGCATGCATGATAGTACGATAGTCAATATCACGAGAGTGATAATATCTATCGCCGTGTAAACATGATTTTTCTATTACTGCGAAAGTAGAATATCATATATACTATTAATTTTTTTTTATCAACTGTCTTAATTATTAACTATCAATTTATTTATTGAAAATTGAAAATTGTTTACTAAATTAATCAATTTACTACAAATTCATGATTTAACCCAAATACGTTTTTTTTTGTTTTTTTTTTAGATCGTCTAAGCTTAATTATCTCATTAATGACATTTATAATTGTATAGGTCAACGAAATTTTAGTAAACGCTATAAGAATTATTATATATGTATTAAGCTTACAGTGTTACTGTGATAGTAGTAAAAATTACAGATAGCGTGTAAACACTTACGATAGTGATAGTTAACCTCGCATACTCTCACGGGAGCTACTATCGCATTCAACTATCATCGTGTGGACGTAGCTTTAATGAGTAATGGTGAAAAATAAATATTTTTATTTATAAATAATACCACCCCTAAAATTCTAAAAAAATGTTATCGCCCTGTGTGGTTGCATAGGTCACACATGCCTTCCGCCGACATTGGAGATCGATTTATTACCACTGCGTTGCGAAATCGCAATTAAAACTATATCATTTTCTAAGTTATTTAATATGTTATATATTAACTTTAAAGTGACATAACTTTAAAACTATATCCGAGCGCCAAATTCTGACTTCACTATCGTTTTCACTGTACTTAACTACGTAAGTTAAAAAAAAAAAAATTGCAAAAAAAAAAAAGGTGTCTGTAGGTAGAAATATGCCGATATTTGTTTTATTTAAAATATTTTAACAATTTTTCAATAATAAAATAATTCACAATTGTGTAACCTAAATTACAATGTCAACTATTTTTTATAATATGTGACTGTTTTTATTTACCAACCAAATGTTAACCAAAATAAAAAAAAACGAAAATTATTCAAATATCTATATTTGAAATTTAGTGGAACAATCATAATTGAATATTTTTCGAATAAATTATAAAAGAAATCATTCGAACAACAATTTATTCGAATAAAAATTATCTAATTCGAATAATGCCTAACTGTATGTGAGATGCTCCTGGATGGTTCGGGTTTGAAGAATAATAGTTTTTCACAGTGGAGGAGGAGGAAGTTGAAAACATAGATAATGTACGCAGTTTAGTGAGAAAAAATAATTTCTTAAATTACCAGTTTGATCCCATATATATGTATTTAATTATTGAAAACAAATTTAAATAACATGTTAAATTTTTTACGATTTTCGACGATAAAGCAGAATTGATTTACATAATATGTTTATTTCTCATAAGATACCAAGCGCCCACATAATTAGGGCTCTTTATCCTGTCGGTTACAACTTACAAGTCTTGTACATTTGACACATTTTAAAATATTAGTAAAAAAAAAAAAAAATTACGATACATATATTTATATAAAGTGTTCATGTAGATACAATATAGTTTGGTATTCAGTCTTATTTATTTCATATTTATCGTTGCGACCAAGCGTTTCCTTTTCAGTAACATATAATGATGATTAATTCTCAGTAAAATAGTTGAAAGGGGCGATAAATTATGCACGGTTTTCCTGTATTATGGTAAACATATTTGTCACGTGTTTAAGACTACGCCTTATCGGTGATGAACGGGACTAATGGATAAAGTTATTATAATATTCAATTCATAAAAATATACCATAACAAACGCGTATGGTCAGGTAGTTTAATACGAATGCGGTGGACTTATCATGCTTTGATTCAAAAACGTTATTTAGTCGCGTGTGATTCTAATTATTTTTATTCCAGTGCATTAATGCAAAATTACGGGTATTTGGATTTATGAACAGTATTACACAGTTCAATTACAGTAATGTAGTGTAAATTATACGCATTATATCTCACTGATATAAAGCCGGTATTACACTGAATTGACATCAGTCTATCGACACGTTGATTCGACATCTGCTACCGAATTCCGTTCGATTTTACTTGTCGATCCACAGAAATCCTGATCGACAAAAAGTCGGTAAACATCAAAGGAAACTGAATCAACAACCTATAAAATTTTAAAACGTGCTACGAATACCTTCTCCTGGACCAAAATCTTTCAAGTTATCCTGGATGTAGCCTGCAAGCATTCGATTTCCATTATATTTGCTTCTATCTAAACTTGGTCTTACCCAAACTCGACGTTTTTTTTTATGGTTCGTCTTCACTAACTAAAATAAAAGCTGCTGCAGTTAAAATAATATCTTCATTAGTAGACATTATTTTGAAAATTACCTAAAAATATTCACATTAATAAATAATTAATAAATTGAATTACACTACACGACGGACGAAGTTCAACTGATGATATGGGTGCGGGAAAATAAATAAATTCGTTTTTATAAATGTCGAACGTATGTAATAATAATCTACAAATCAACAACACGTTTGACACGACACAGTATATTGTCAATCGACTAATGTCGACTAATATCGACTCAACGTAGTTATAATGTGTTGAAACAAAGAAAATAACAGTATTTTATCATTTTAAATAAGCACAAATATTTTTTTTTCTGTTTGATCCGATCGAATTCATTATGATACAAAATAATAAGTTAAAGTATTTGGAATGAGTGTGACTAAGCTGTTTTATTACTTTTGTGCAGTTTTATATCTGAAATCAAATTCCACCTGTTAAAAACGAAAGGTTTAAGTGTGTTAGCTTTGAGTACGTTTTGAATGTTTCAAAAAATATCAACGATTCTAAATTAACCCATAACAATTTTTAGGTTATTGACTTTTTTATTCGCGATATATACTGTAAGACTAGTAAGTACAATAGTATAGTTTTAGGTTCTTATAAAAAACAAAAACCATGAATTATTGAACAAAATTTTATAATATCTTTTTTACAAATATACTTTCAAATACTTCCTTTTAGAAAAATTAACCTATTATCGTTTTTAACCCTTAAATTTTAAAATTATATGTACCAATATCGATAATAATCTAAAAATTAATGAAAAACGAGATTTATTTGTTGAAAGTCGTTGATGTTATTAATTTTAATCGGTTCTAATCCAACCCGTTAGTAAGTCGGGTACAAATAGTTTTTTTTTTTTCGCCCAATTTGATTGTCGAGGTGATGATGTTGTGTACGTAGTATTACACCGGGACTGAGATTACTAAGCGATTGAAATAAGCAAAAAACGCGTTGTTATCCGGAAAATTAGACTGGGTCGTGTGTTGTGAAATTAGTGTCGCCACGTGATATAATGTTACAATGCACATATTGTCATTTTTCGGAATACGAGTGAGACGGAGAGTGTTTTGGTTTCGGAAAAATGTGTGTTTCTGATACGGACACCAGCATTACAAATGTTATCGACGATGGGAGATATCGTGGCGGGAGAACAAGAATCAACGAGAATGAAATAAGAATAAATGTATCGTGGCGGGAGAGTTTGGCACCATGCTATTAGTATTATCACGATCAGTTCGCAGTAGTTATCTCGTCGAAAATGAACGACAAAATTATGTACCGGATCGCGTACAACCGCGCGGGACAGCGAGGGGACGTGGACTGACAAAAATCGGACGCAGACGCGTAACCAACGTGAAATGCGTTGTGTACCCGGTGACCGTGGCCGGCGGCGGTGGCGGTGACGAGGTAGCGACGGTGACGAGCGTCTCGCGCTTCTCGCACGGGACCACAAGCCGCCGCCGGCGATAAATTATTATTATCGTGTACGTAAATCGCGCCGCACCACCGTAGTAGTCGGCGGGCGGAGTTCGAAGTTACACACGCGTAGTAGTGCTATTGCGTAGGTACCGCGCGCTCGGCGGCGGCGACACAACACGGGCCTTGTTGTTCCGCCACCACCACCGCTGCCTCTTCGAGAACTGGGACATCGATTTTCTTCATCAAACACGCACGCACGCACGCACACGCTCTTCATCCCGGCAGCGACTGCGTCCAATCGCATTATTCAGCGCGCACTTGTGTGCTTATAGGATGGTCGGAGAGAGGTGGAGATGTGTGCGATGGTAGAGAGGAGAAAAAAAAAGAGAAGAAAAGTCGTTGTGCAGGCGTAGGAAAAGAAGAGACGATGATATTTAGGGTTGGGTGTTGTGTACAAAGGGGTTTTTTTTTCTCGTACTATCGTCATTGTCATCGTGTATATTTGTACAATATACCCGTTGCAGACCGCGTATACATTCGGACAGGAAATAGAATAAAGTATTATAGAAAAATACACACATCTAAAATTTCCATTTCTCAACGCACGCACCAGCTCGTGTTACGTATACGTATAGATCATTTTTCATGTGCATAACGTGCAAACGTACATTATATTATAGCGGTTATGATTAGTTTGTGTATGTGCGTATCACGCTCGAGAATAATTTATTAACGATCGTTAAATCCATTGGCTTTTTCACACGACCTTGAACCAATTTTCTTTTAACATAATAAAATACGATTTTTCCTAGCCCCATATTTAATTATTACATGCGTGTAACACGATAGACGTCACTGTGCATGCATTACAAAACGTTTCGATTGGTTAGGTAGATATTACATGGTAGCACGTGATCGTCTACATATATTTACATTTATACGTGTTAATAAGTATACATTAAATGGTTTTAAATGCGATTCGGTTGTAACTACGCGTTCGCATGCGTGTGTAACTAATAAATTGATTTGGCGGCATCGCCAGGGACGCTTGCGCGTGGGCGGCAACCCAGATATTTTGGCACGGTCCGGAGGGTACGACGAGACTCCTTTTCCTTCCCGTCCCTGCTTAGTCCTGTCAGACACTGATGCCACCAACGCCACCATTGCAAAACATGCAGCAACAATGACAGCGAGAACAGCAGCAACAGCAGCGAGAGGAGCAGCAGCAGCAGTAGCAGCAGCAGCAGTAGCAACAGCAGCAGCGAAATCGGCAGCGCAACGGCGGCGGCTAAGTCGATGGCAGCGATAATGTTTACGGTGGCGGCGGTTACGGTGGTGGTAGTGACAGCGAGCGGCAGGAGTAGCCAAAAGAGAAGGACAACGTCGTGCGGGACGGTGGAAAACGGGTGTATGAAGAGCGGAAAGTGGTGGAGGTGTTGTGGTGGCAGCGGTGGTGGTGGTGGCGGCGGCAGCGTCGGCAGTGGCGCTGGCAGTGATAACCGCGGCGGCCGACAGAATACGATGCGCCCGGCTCTCGGCCGCAGGCAACAAGTGCCCCGTCAACTCCGACCCTGAATCATCCAGGTATGATAATAATAGTAGTAGTAGTAGTAGTAGTAATGATAGTTATCAATTATTATTATTTATTTCCATGAGCCCTGATTTATGATTTATTTATTTATTATTGTTGTTTAAATTTTTTTTTGGGATCGACGTGGTATCGTGTTGACGTGCATAAGTTACAAATACAATAAAATACGATAATTATCTGTTTAGTGTTTATATGTTCGCACAATTCAGTACGTTTTCTGTTCTTTGAAATGGAGAGTAGCTTATGCACAACTATGGCTTAAAAGATTACTTTTGTTCTTATCGTTTGTATACAAACTATTGGGTAGATAAAATTTTGGTAAAACACAAAACATACCAACAGCGTTCGAATATGCGACAAATTTAAATCTCATGGTAAAAAACTATTTTTCATACTATTAATAAACTTTATTCCTATGTGTGTTTTGACATTTTTTGTTGAAATTTTATAACTTTTACAATCAGGAGAGAATTTCAAATTTAATTTTTAATTTTCACAAATTAACGCTTTATGATTATAATTACGAATGAAATGTTTTTTAACGTACAATATAACTAGAACACTCAATTATTAAAATTTAAAACGTATATCGATGCGTGTAAATAGCATGATAATATTAGTTATTATATCTATGGTATAACGAGTAATAGTGTTTCGTTTAACAAAAATGTATACTATTTTCAATTTTATATGTATATATATATATATATATATATAAAATCTTTTTTATAAGTATCGGTCAAATTTGAATTAAATCAAGCTCTATGATTTTTAGTTTAGCAATAATTACATAAAAAATTTTAGTTTTCAAATAATAATGAAAAATTAAATAGAAATTAAGTAGAAATATCTTGAAATATATTAAGTTAGGTACATGATTATTTATTTAAAGTATTTACAATTACTTTGTTATTCAAATAATAACAATTAATTTTTTCTCGTATTGATGTAACTCAAATTTAATATTTATTTTTTATTTTTTTTTATGTTTACCTATTTTAATACTTGAACTAAATAATAAAGTTTGAGGTACAAAAATATTTCTTCTTGAAATTAGCTGATTTTGTTAAGCACACCATTTTTTATTTAACATTTTTTATATGCCGACTGAAATCACAACATAAGGAATACATCATACATTTTAATTTTGTCAACAAGTTTCTTCAGACTAATATCCGTAACAAATGTATTAAATATCAATAATTTAGATTAGTTGTAATAATTGTACTTTCAAGTGATTGCAGAAAATATTGAATACCTATAACTATTATTGACCGAAAAAATATATATAATAGTACTTCTACAATTACAATTATAATGAGTGTACGATGTCAAGTAATATTGCACTGTTTTTATTGTTAAATGATATTAATGAGGTACTTTACACTCTGATAACAATTGTTTTTTTTTACTTTTATCTCAATCATACAATTCAGATTTGTTTTTTGATATCCGTGAATAGCTTATTTAATAGGTCCAATTAGTTTTCGATGTACCTCACTCCGTTTTAAAATCAAAAGTACCATATAACATATATTATTTTTAAATGGACAATGGGAAAATACGATCAACAGCGTTTACTTTTCTATTTTCCGAACACTACTTCGATAACAATGCTACCTCTACCTGTTCTTCTTTTATTTAACTTAAATTGTTCATTTCATTCGTTCGTGCTATAAGTATTGTAGATTTAATGTATACATTTGTTTGCATACCTCATTGCTAATAATATTATGATAAATGCTCTAAATAATACAACGAGATTTGAACAATATTTGTTCAAATAATTATAATGTAAATATTTATACATTTTATTATAATTAATAATAAATGAAAAAAGTATAAAATATCTCAAAACTTTAAATAGAATAGTTTAATTATATACTGGTTCTTCGCACTTAAGTTATTGAAAAAAAAATAATAATTTTGAAGAGAGGTAGTATAATAGTAAGGGAGAGCTAAATTAGAACCCTATGCCTATGCAAATAATAGTACTATACTATTCTGAAAAATTTTTGGTTAGTATAAGCTGTTTTTTTACAAAGGAAAATATTATTTCGATTCATAAAAAAACTGATAACCTTATTGAGATTTGGTATTTTTTTTATTATGAATAGAGTAGGATAAGAGTCTTAATTAATATTTTAAGTTGTGTAAAGTAAAGTTTACTCGTATAATTCATTAAGTTATGTACTTCTAATATTTATTTTTAAAATGTATGTGCTGTCATATTCTTATCCATTTTTTTATCGTTTTAATATAGTGACCGTTCTTAGTTTGAAACATCCATTCCATTAAAATAGTTATTCTGTAAATTACACAAGGATTTAAAAATATTTGGATTATTTTAAATTACTTCTTCAAAAGTTTCAATACTGATCAACATTCAGAAATTAAGTTATTGGGGAATATTTATTTTTATGAAAATTGTTCTATTATTAAAAAGAAATAAAAAAAAGGTTACAAACTTACAAATAAAGTAAAACCGCATCAATGTAAAATCAATACATTCTGTGTTTCGACCAGAATGTAAAACAACGTACAAGAATTTGGGTAGGTATCTTTAAATTTAAAAACAATGATAAATCATTCCATCTAGACAACGATTCTTAAAAGAGATAAGTTAGCCTAAAAATGGTTTACATGTTGTTAAATATGAGTTCTCTAACATGTATTCACAAATGTTTACGATGTTTTCGAAAAAAGCTAGGTACAATAAATTCGAAAATAGTATAATATCTGTTTAATTTTTAATAAATAAAATTATATACATATAATTTGCTAATATTTTTGTTGACCTAAAATATTTTTCATTATATTTTCTAAAAAAAAAAATATAATTAAACAAATAGCATTTTTGACATACTTATTATTTTAGTATAAACATAAAATAATTATAAATTACAAATGTAGTTACATAATTTATTGCAATAGACACTTTGAAGTTGTAATTCTTCATTATTATGGGTTATCATCTCAAATCATTGTTAAAAATCACTTTTTAATATTTTTATCTTATATTTGTTTTTGTTTTATTATTTGCATCAATATGCTACTCTTATGCTTCATACGAGAAGTATAAATATAAATTTATTTAAATTTACTTTCAATTCCAATAGTTTTTCTATAACTCTTCTATACCTTTATAAATACGAGTAGAAACAAATACTATAAGTTTACTGTACTATCAAAGCTTCACAAAAGGAACATTAAGTAAAGTTATGATATTAATTAAACCACATATAAGTTAAATACCTGAATTATATAAATTACACAATAGATGCGTTTAGAACTTAAGTAGAAATTTTGAGAAATTAGTGATTTTTAAAGAAAATGTTGTAAATGGTATTGCAAAAATGTTATACAAAACTTACTTTTTAATCTATATGTTTGAAAATCATCTTTAGTAATAAATTCTTGATAATATTTTATATATTTCAGTATGGCATAATTTAACATTTATTTACAAGCCAATTTATTAATCTTATTATGTTATATTTTGTTTTTGGTGATCATTAGTTTTCCACTCTGATTACCTTTAAAAAAATAAGGTAATATTTAAATCAATGATAATAATTCTAAATTAAATATTTGAACTTACATACATATCAAAAGTGAAATAATTTTTTTCCAGTTCTTGGATTTACAACATTTTAGATCAGCATTCGTTTTATTATAAATGTGTGTACACGTTTTATTTTTTAATTTCCGACTGACTTGTACTATCCATTATCTATGGAATGTAATAAGGTTGAGGAAACGCTATATTCTCCATGAGCACGTGTATCTTTGTGGGTTTAATTGTCACCCTGCTTGTGGTTGACGGGTCTTACGAAAGTCAGCCAAAACGATTTACGGCTTTTTTGAATTTACGTGACTCCGCACAATTCGTGGTATGAATAATAGAATTTATATAGACTTTTTTTGTTACTCCCTAACTTTTTCTTTTCTACGCACGAACATAATTAGAATATTTTTGGCCAAGTTACAAATTTTATTATAATAAAATATAATTATTATTATTATTTACTATGTATAATGCGTACAATAATGAGATAAGACTTATGAACATGTATACGAAATATTTAATTAGATTCTGGTGGATAGTTATAAAACAAAGCAAATTTTTATCATAATATTGTCACTATAAATGTATTACTTCCACTTCGGTATACTTACACAATATTCCTGTTTTATATATAGATAGTTGTATAAAATATGTGAACTTGAATTTAATGATTAGAAACTATATTTACTTAAACATTTTCCGTAGACAAAAATCTCATGGTGATCATTTAAATAGGTTTAATAAAAAAACAATCATTTAATGATCAAAAAACATAAGAAAGTTGTCTATAAAATAGAATATATGTAAATAAAATTGAAAACATGACATTTTTTACATTTTATTAATAACAAAATAAATAAAAATATAATTTTCTTAACCCATAGAAATTAAAAAATGTTAAAAAATTATCCTATTTTTTACTTTTTAACAATAAAAAATATAATTAGTTTTTTCTTATAAAAATAAAAATATATTATTTTTTTTTAATGATTTTCGTATTGTCAGTACTTATAACCATTTTATTTGGTTAGAACAAGTGGTACAAATGTTTCATTTGGTTGTTCTGTTAAAGTAGAAAATCTAGGACAGATGGTACATCAAAGGATGATTCTTAGAATTCTCAAGTAGTTTAAAAAGAAAACATTTAAAAATTCGTGCTTCTACATAAGAGAAACTTTACGAAATATCTGCAGTTTTGTGTTACGTTCGAGAGAAATGTTAAAAAAATGTTTTGATTGTTCGTCTTGCTTTATAGTAACAATATATTTTCAAATCATTTTTCTAATACTTTAGAGTTCTTAAAATTAATTTTATTATATAAGGTTTACAATTTATTCATCAAAAAACTGAAGCGTTCGTGTAATGGCTATTATTATGTTTTAATTTGTATTTTTGCAACCGTTTATGTATAATAGTTAGTCTACACTACGTGTTACATGTTATAGCAAGTGCAAATATTGCTTGACATAAGCTCTGCAGAGTTCCATTATTAGAATATACAGCAAGTACTCGATGTTTATGCAAATAAACCAGCAAACGTATTGATCACAACGCTATGGTCAGCGAAGTAGGGAACAACTTTTTTGAACTCCTTTTCCGATCATTCGTATAATACGTTTTTTTTTTTTATTATTATTTCAAGATGATGTACCGTCCTTATATTCTAACAAATTGAATGGGATTTTTATTTGGAAACATACGGTAATAAATTTAGGTTATATGGGCACAATTAGAACTATATTTAATCGCGTATTTGAGGTAAAATTAATAATGGAATACTATTATTTATATGTAATGAATAGTTTATTTTTTATATTTTTGCAGTCCGGATTATCAATAAAGTACTTATAGATGTATATGATACCAGATGCTTCAGACTGTTTGTGTAAGAATTATAAACATATAATATTATGGCATTAGGCTTCAAAAAAGTGTAAATATGACCGCATGCACTTGTGTATAAAACTTATGGTTACAAAGGTCAAATGGGTGAAAGCCAAAACCAATGTAAGAAGGGAGAAAAATCAATAATTCTATGATGCGGGTAAAATAATATGGTAGATTGGCTTTGTCGAAATGTTTTTCTCATCTATTGATAACCCGATGTTGTTATTTTTGTAATTTATAGTTATGGCCAATATTCACATTTAGAATTATTTTTGTACGTATTAAATTTATGTCCATAATACCCAAATGCTATGGAACCTATGTTTAGAATTTGAGATTTAATTAATGTGTTATAAACACTCAGTAAACAATAAACGTAATATATTATTTGTCAAAATAAAAGTTGTAGAGCTAGGCAAATCTTGGTGAAAGATTTGGTATGATGAATATTTTAACTCTTATTATATTTAATAAAATTAATTTATTAATGGTCGAATAGTTGTAATTTTCAAATTACTTCCTTTAGATGCCTAGAATGTCTCGACTAAATTTAATTTGAAATAAATATTAAATTGTATAGTATGAATTCTCATTAGCAATCCTTTTATATGCTAAATAGTTTTACTGTTGTAACTACTATACAGGTAACTGCTAAATGCTCAATTTGACTTCTTATTTAATTTGTCAAGCTATATTTTTTTTAGATGAAAAATGTTCATAAATGTTTTAATACGGAAACAAATTTGAAATTTCATTTTCAGGTAAACAAACGTTAATGAACGTCTGCTCGAACGTATATGATATCTTGAAAAGCATATCATTGTACAGAAAATGAAGATGCCTATCAAACACGTCACTAAAGTGACAGTAGAAAATTCAAAATAGTCCCATTAATAAGTAGTTAGTTAATAATACAAACAATATAAAAGTTGTAGTATCATGTTTTACAGTTCACTATTGTGTTATATACAGAGTAGATTACAAATATTATAAAGAATTTCTGACTTTTAAGCATTATACTCTGGTATAAGTGTGTATATATATATAAATAGTTAATTAAATATTGTTTCATATTAATGTGACATATTTTTTATATTATAATTTTGATAATAGATTATAAAAAGTTAATAATTATTGGTCTTGAGTAGAATGTTGATTAATATATATTGTAATTAATACTAATTGGGTGCTCAATAATAGAAACTAGCAATGTGTAATGAAATAAGATTAGGTATTTCAATGTTTGATGTATTCAAATATATGTTTAATGTTTCAGATAGGTATTTGCACAAATTAAAATGTATAATATGTTTGAATTATGTGGTAATGCATAGTACTACTATGAAAAGGATGCATATTGTATGTATTATATTATACCTATATTTTGATAAAACGCATAATTGCTTTTATATATTGGACAATTTTAACGACAAAGCTATATTAATATTTAATAATATCTGTTTCATTAAATATGAAATATTTGAACCTCAATAATTAATTAATTAGAAAACTGTTGTGAACATATACACAGATGTATCAAGAGTGTGTATCTTTGTTTCGAATATGATAGTTACCCATCTAAATATTACAGAGGCAAGTTAAGAGATATTAAATTTTGATGGCAAAAATGAAATATGGGTTAAAATATTTAAATACATTTTATGAACAAAATAAGAAAAAGTGTTTAATAAAGTGTATATCTGGTTTTGGGTTCACTTATTTACGTACAGTGTATCATATACCAATAATCAAATAGTGTGCACTTTTCACGGTGGAGTTGTTTGTATTAATTCTATACGATAAAAATGTAAATCCGGCCATGTACTGTCTATGGTCTTTGTAATTTCAGTTTTATTCTTGTTGGAAATAATTAAATGAATTAAAAGCAGTTTTAACTCTCGACTTTCTAAGATATAAAAATTTTTTTTATTTTTATTTAGGAAATATTAAATATATAAATATACATACAGTGTACTCTCGATTATCCACAGAATAGGGTGGTATCACATCTACGAATAAGAAAATTCTGCGGGTAATCCGCTAAAGTTAAATTGAAACTAAAATAAAATAATTATAATATTAAAAAAATTAAATTTTGTAATTTTATATATTATTTAAGGACAATTATATAAGATCATCTTTTTATTTCAAAACCAATTTTATAGGACGTATGATATTTATTCTATTTATTTTTGGACAAAATTTAACATTTTAGATTCTGAACGGAGTGATGGAATCTATTGGTTTTACAATGATGCGTGTTTTTTTTTATTTTTGTGTCGACGACACCTTTTTTGGCAGTAAAAATGCTTCGATTTGCTTAAACAGCAACTTTTCTGAAAGGAAAGTGAATGTAGATGGTACTTAGGCAAGTCAAAAATCCAACTTTTTCAATACTTTTTAAAAAAATCGAAAAAAACGATAAAAAAATCACGAAAAAACGGGAAATTTTACGCAAAATCACGTTTTTACAAATTACATTTTTTTAAAATGCTCTAACTCAAAAACGAAAAACCACAACAATTTGAAATTTTCACCAAATCTTTATATTGGCGTTCTCTATACATGGTTAAGTTTTCAAAGTATTTTGACATATTTTGACTTATTTATAGTCAGTTTAAATTTTCGATTTTTGTAAAATTTTTGTTTTTAAACATCTATAAAACTTAATTGGTTGACCGAAAACTCTTGAAAATTTAACACAAGGTTTATAATAAGTTAAACTTATCGTAACTTACAAATATCGGTGATCGGCTTACTCAATTTTTTTTTATAAGCCCTTAATGCTCAAATTTGTATAAAATGTGTAAAAATCATGATAATTTGCAAGTTATTTTGTAGATAAAAATTCATAAAATTTTTTCTATTTATACTTCAGGTTCAAAATTTTAACACTAGGTTATCTATAAGCTACTCTTCAAAAATCTTTAAAAAAATTTCTACCTGACTTAGAGGAAAAAATTTTATGACTGTTTGAAATTTAAATATTTACGAAATTGCATAAAATAGCGATTTATTCTCAAACGATTATAATTATTTGTTTTAATTCATAAAGTATAAGTCACAGATTTTTTAAATTTTTACCAGCTGTTAATATTGGCATTTCCTTTATGTCATATTTTTTTCAAAATATTATATTGATTTTTAAGCCACAAATAGGCATTTAAAATATTCGATTTTTTAAATTTTTTTTTTTATAATCGGTGATAAAAAAAATTTGGCTCGTACAAAATATTTGAAAATTTAATAGAAGATTCCACAGAAGTAGTTCTTATTGTCATTCAAAAACTATTAAAATCCATAGGCAAAACTTTTTTTATAAGCGTTTGAATAGCGAATAATGACATAAAATTACATGTAAAATATATTATAATATATAATATTCTAGACTGACCATTGATATTGGTTTTTTAAAATGCTCTAACTCAAAAACGAAAAACCACAACAATTTGAAATTTTCACCAAATCTTTATATTGACGTTTTCTATACATGGTTAAGTTTTCAAAGTATTTTGACATATTTTGACTTATTTATAGACAATTTAAATTTTCGATTTTTCTAAATTTTTCGTTTCAAAATAAAATATACTTATTACAATATTTATAAATAACATTGTATTATATTCTAGACAAACATATCATCTCCGTTCAGAATCGTTATTCGTATACAATGATATCTATCATAACCAACTGTACCGCAGAGCGAGGCCCATCCGGTTCTTTTTTTTTTTGTTTTTTTTTTAAAACACTTTTAACTTTTAGTTTAAATTTCTTTCAACAAATAATTTTACTATAATAATGTAAATATGTATTATGTAAAGAGTTTTTTTTTTGTACACATGAACATGGTTCTACTGTTGTTTCTAGAAAACTTATAACCACACACTTCACTGCGTATAATACTAACTATAATTTGAAGTACTCAGTTATATTAAAATTATTATTAGTATATGTATTAAATTGAAAGTAGTCTACAATTTAGGAAAATAATTTTATATATTTTACCGCTTGTTAAAGATTTTAAGATTGTAGTAAAATCGAACAATATAAAATGATAATGTAGACCAGGGGTCTCCAAACTTTTTTATTCAAAGGCCAAAAAAAATATCAAATCGGGCCAAAAGTTTATTAACACAGATATTTTTTAATTTTATGAAAATATAGATTTACTTTAAATCTTTTTATAAAATATTGTCTACATTGTAGAGGTTCCCAAACTGTGGGTCGCGCTATATTTTTTTATTAAAAATAAATAATTATTTTTTGTTGTAAGTAACTGATTCACTAAAAAAAATAGGTTATTCATTGATATTATGGGTCGCCAAATTTTAAAAAATTCCCAAAATGGGTCGTACAATAAAAAGTTTGGGAACCTCTGGTCTACAATATACTTAAATATAATTGGTATAAATTTAAACGATAATATATATAATGTAATTTTAATAATTTTTGAAATAATTTTTTTATCTTTAATATCTATATTTATTTACCGTCCTATGGGTGCTGCGGGCCGGTTAAAACTGGTTCGTGGGCCGTAGTTTGGAGACTCCTGATGTAGACAATTTGAATATAAATTTTAAAAGTGTTTTTTCTTTTTAATTTAACTAAAATTTAATTTAACTATTTAGTATTTGCTATTTATACGTGAATTATTTTTTTAAATAATAAAATACTGAAAAACTGTTATATTTCATAATTTATTTTAACCAGTATTAGTCAACGTATTCACAATTGAAAAAATTCTTTCTTGTTTGCTATCAAATAATTATTTCTTTTGTTCAAAAATAAAAAATGTAGCTAGTACATACACGTGTATAACGTGGAAGTAGAGTTATACAATAAATTCACCTATAGCTTTTATAGTTTTTTTTTTTTTATAACATAAAACCACATTACCGTTTGTGGTTTAAACATGATGTGATTAACACAATATTGGGCACATCTTGCGTTTTCATTAAAGCATATACACAATATGAATACTGATACACATTTTAAGTACTCAGATAAAACTGCGAATAAACTGAATCACATATTGTCACTCGAAAATTGACATTTATCTTAATAAAATGTAATGTTCATGAAAGGAATATGTATTTTTGAGTGAACGAGAAGAAATATAGGTTACAACATATAATGGTATTTTGACTAAATGTTAATTTGTAGATTAAAATGTTTGAAGTGAAATGAATTTTGTAATGAGTACAAAATATTATTAGTTATTTATAATTTTATTGTTATATCTTATACCCATCGTCATTTCAGAAGCATTCAATAGTTGACTTGTCCTTAATTATTGTATAATTCATTATTTATTTTACTGTGATGAATCTTATACAAGAATATGCATAAAACGTCGTTTTATATTAATATCCTGTACGAAACGTATACAGTTCGTTGTGATGTGATAAGTGATATAAAGAAAGAAAATCAAACAATATATTTTATTTGTGTTTTGTCATTTTTGATGATCATATATATCACCTAGATACTACTTAATTTATTACTTTGCGTATAATAGGACAACATTGATGTTACTGGATGATTCGTTCATTTCGGAACAATGATCCATTCATGTGTATTTTATTTAAATTTGTGCGTTTTATTGTAATGGATAAGATCGCGAGAGGTAAACGAATCAATAAGGTGAAACTTAAGAGTTATAGCTATTGGCTTACTTCAGCGTTCGTAGCACTTTCGCCAATATCGTTTTAAATATTTATTAACGACTTAGGTAATTAAGGGTTTGGCAAAGCACAAGTGAATGAGATGGTCCTCATGGCTCGAGGGGGAATTATAGTTGCACGGAAGCCATTAACATAACCCAGTTGCTAGTCACCGTATTGATATATTTATATGCATTGTGGTACAGAATTGTATTTCTCAATTCTATTTCGAACTTTTAAAACACTTTTGTTCATTGACATTTCGAGTAACTACCTATGCTGCCGTTGAACAATCATGTTTTAATAACAATACAATCACATTTTAAAACATAATACAAAATAGGTTACATTATACTAAAAGTTAATTTTTGAAATATTTGAATATAATAACATATTTTAATCAGTTGTACACACAAAGAAAATACAAAACTGTCATGAAATTAAATTCGAATTAGTTAAATAAAAAACAAAATCAACACAATATAATTGTAGGTCTTTATAAATCGTTTAATGCCAGTGAAAACATTATTCAAATAGCATAGAAAAGCAATAAAACAAGTTTTATTACATTATATGAAATGCATTTATAATAATTTATTCTTAACTTTGATAAATATGTGTTTAAATATATACGTTTTTATACAATTTCGTATTTACTTTGAAAAATAAATGAAATATTTATACGCAAATCGTTCTGCAAGTATCACATTTATAAATATAATAGACATGAACCTACATATATTATATACAACTAACGAGCTGTGTTTGTTTAGAACGTTTACACTCTCGGGGAAAATTGCATACTTTGACATGTGAAAAAAAAATAATTGCATATTAATTGCATTGGTTATAAATTTAAATATTTACTTGTCAGCTTTTTTTTTAAACGTGATCAAAAAAATAAAATATTGTAGTGTTTTAAAAACAAATATCATAACGTTGCGCTAGTAATTTATGAAGGGAGGAAAAGAGAAAATTTTGAAGAACGAAAAGAAGAAAAGGCATAAGTAATTTTGATAAATATTATACGAAATATATCCGAAATAAATAGAAGAAAGTAATAACATAGAAAGTATATGATCATAATATGTATAAAACAATGCATATTTTATAAAGTAGTTTTTAGGAAACCAATGACTAAAATGACTAAAAGAAAATCTTATTACTGATCGTGTAGATTTATTCTTTATGTCACGTATTGTTTTAACAGTAATATATATTTAGCTTTAAACTCATTTTCAAATTAAGTAACCATTTATCATTATTATGTTATTATTAATTTAGTGTTTATTTCCTTGTTACTATTATTATTTACCGTTATCTAATTATTATTATTTTGTACTTTTATTATCAGTACTATTGTTTTCATTTTAGTTCTTACTGTAGAATACTAAAAAATGTAAACCTGATATTGCTCACATAAAATGGTTATTACCCGTTTATTGTACAAAATAAAAAGAAAATGACTATGTACTAAACCTTACATCAATTATGTACCGTATTTTTTTTCTTCGGGAAGACATTTGAAAAAATTGTGATTCATTTATACTACATCAAGAAATATTCATGTTTTGATAATATGGAGTTAAATTTGTCTGTTACATATAATTGTAATATTCAATTTTAACACTTACACATAATAATATAATATATTCAATTTTTTTTTTTATTTTAATACATAGTCTATTAAGTTAAATAAAAAAAAAAACTAAAGTAATCAAAAAAATAAACTTACTTTTAACATAACCTTAGTTTTATTATCTATATAAACTGAAATCAATAATTTTTTTTAGCAGCGTATATATATAATTTTGTTGATTGCCCAATAATATTATCTATGCAATTACTGATTACTGATGTCCTCGAAAAAAACTAATTTATAAATAAAATATGGTGTTGACTCATACATGATAATTGTATTTAAATCATTCGCAGTGATATTATAATTACATTTTTCTAATATTTTATATTTCTTCACTATTATTCAAATTGTTCTCCGGTAGAGATTTGGATTTTTCCAGGGGCTCAGCCCCTCCATCCCTGGAGGAGTGATCGGAGGAAATACTAATTATGTACTAGATATATTTTTAATCATACTGGTGAAAACGAACTGATATATTAATAGTTTTACTTTGGACCTTAAGATTTTTTAATTAATATTTCAAGCTCAAAATTAACAGTGTCCCATGAAAATATAAGAAAATATAAGCATTGTTAGGTTAGATAAGAAAACGATCATATGTTCGTGGGAATCCTTGTGTATTCCACGTTAACGATAAAGAAAAACACACCCATACGATGTAATAGGTGTTCATATACATTTCGTCCTCAAAATTAACTGTATAAATTCGCCCAAATGAGAGCCGCCCAGGGGATGAACCGAATGATTTCCGGGCCGGCTCGTGGAAAACGTCCCGACTACAATATGCGTTACATCTAAAGAACGATTATTCTAATACGTTTATTTTTGCATTTAATTTGTTTCAGAACACCGTGTACATTTGACGATCATTTATTGAATACAAATTATATACAATCAAAGGCGTTAAAAAAATAATTTAAAATATAAATAAAAACTATGAGCGTTGACTGCGTGTACACTAGTGCGGTAGCTTTGCTGCTGTGCTGTTCGGCCGTGTTGGGCCGGCCATCGTCCAACGGTGGCGCGGACGGTGGTGGTGGCGCTGGTGGAGGAGGTGGAGGTGGTGGAGGCGGTGGTGGTGGTGCTGGTGGCGGCGGCGGTGGCGGTGGCTCGGCGGCGGACGACACGGAGGAGAACCCGGTAGTAATGACCAGCACGGGAATGGTGCAGGGATACACGAAGATCATTGCCAACCGTGAGGTGCGTGTGTACACGGGCATACCTTTCGCCAAGCCGCCCGTGGGCCCACTGCGGTTCCGGCGACCGGTTCCCGTCGACCCGTGGACCGGCGTGCTGAACGCCACCAAGCTGCCGAACACGTGCTACCAGGAACGGTACGAGTATTTCCCCGGATTCGAGGGCGAGGAGATGTGGAACCCCAATACCAAGCTCTCCGAAGACTGCTTATACCTTAACATTTGGATACCGCGGAAACAGCGCACCCGACACCATTCCAACGCTGCGCATCACGCAAAGGTGAGTAGCTAGTTACCTAATCTGGCAGTGATCACCACCGATAAAACATACAATCGACTGGTCGAGTCGAAGTAACGAGTACGTTCAATGGACACGTGTATAAAATCATAATGTTCTACGGAAAAACTATGAAGTATATTCTTAAAATATATTTGTGTATGTTAAGATATAAAATTATACTTATAATAATGATCATAATAATTTTAATATATTCGTGCATTAAATGTATATATATATATATATATATTTGTTAGGTAGTAGCAACTTGGTTTAGAAAAAGAGGGTCATTATACGTAATACCGAAATTTCGCATTTCACGGGGTGCTTTAAAGTGGATATGGGAAATAGGTCGATAAGAGTTAATTTTACCGGTAAAATCGGGAAAGAAAAATAAATTTTTGATATGGCCACAGTCTGAAAACCCAATGATAGGAGTAATGATAATGTTGGTGAAATATGTTAAATTTAGAATCAACGTTATGAAAAAAAATACGTTTCAGTCGCTCAAGCGTAGCGGCAATAGTCTCAATTGAGGGATCCCAAATAAGATAGAGTGAACAAAAACGTACATTAATATATTCAAAGATTATAACAGCGAAATAACTATGACGTATGAAAAATAAATCCAATGAGTTTCAGAACAATGCAGCTACAATTTTTCCGATATGTCTAGTAGGAGAGTCTTATTGGAGTTTTATTGGGATATTTTATGTATATTATGTTAGCCGGTTACAATGTTGCAAAGTTTTTTCAACGCTAACATTACATGGAAAATAATTGAAAATAAAACCTTATACCACAAGTATATACCACATGGTAAGATATATTGTATACACTTGGTCATTTAAGCGGTGTTCGTTTGTCACCCATGGGCCATATCGTACAATTTACTTATATCCAATCAGCTATGTGTGCACTACAAGACTACATGTTACTACACTACGTGTGCCCAATAATTCGTAGGTAAGCGCCATAAGAACTGGAAGCATGATTATTTTTTAAATTCAATTATTTTTTTAACATTTTATATAATATCCACTATACGAGTACCTGCATCTTGCGCTAAGATCCATCTAATCCATTAATTTAAATCGGTGGTATTAAGTTTTTGTTGTTAATTTATTAATTATTATCGTTTATCATTATGAAAAATGTCCCGTATTTATGTTTTTTCTACAATACGCGTGCAAAACCTTGTAGATCTAAGTATACCAAAAAAAAATTATCATGTTATTTAATAGACTATTGTATATATTTGTTGTTATGATAATATATTCATAAAATTACAACATAAAATATATGCCCTAAGTATAATAGACCTATTAGACATGCCCCCACGTATTATACACTTGTTCCACTTGTATAGGTTGTTATCGATGATAGATTTATTAGTTCGTGTACTTGTAATGCTCTTTGTATCCGCATAAAAGATTCTCGAAGTGCGATCGAGTTGGTTTATACCGATCCGAGTCCTCATTCTTTTTCCACAAACATACGCAAATTTTATCCGTATAAAATATCGTAAAACGATCATATGCGTAATAGTTTCCGAAATCTTCTGATATCAGTGTAATAGTTATTTATATACGATAATCGATATTATAACAAATTATTCACTTCTGAAAACTAAGTCAATTTCGGTGTTTCATATAACTGCAAAATATTGAAGTTAATTTTAATGTAGTTAAAAAAAAAAAAAAACCAATCACTCAGTAAATAAAATAACTACTGATGCCTATTAAACAATTACACACATTTATTATGTTCACGCACTGCAGTGTAAATGAATCACTGAACGTGATCACTATTTAGCAGTGAGATACTGAGATTTGTCTTTTAAGCAGTTACTGTATACCGTTACAACTTGTAGTAGATAGTGTTCAGTGTTTATTTGGGTAAGTAGTAGCAAATAAATAAAGTATGAATAATCCACGGGAGACGACGGATAAAAAAATACGTTCGTAGCACGCGTGACTGAAAATTTCCAAATAGTTTCACAAATTGTAATAACCGAGATTTAACAAATCTAAATACACCTCGTAATCTAATTAAAATGTTTTATTATTTTAAAAATATTCTGTTCAAGTTTTCAAAACGTAGCAGGTTCGAAAAATATTTTAAAGATGTTTTTGCAAATTATATACGTTCCGTAGACAATATTGATGCGAAATTAAACACAAAAAATGCTTTTGAGAAACGTTTATATTTAGCACTTATACCGAATAATATTGTTTCAATGGTGTTTATTTTTTTGCAAAAGACTTGAACATTTTGCTTTGAAGTTCGCAGGATTGCAATATTGTACGTGTGTAAAAAAAAAAATATTTACGCGCGATTAATGGCCAATAAAATTAGGGGAACAATGTGATGCAGTGAATTTTATTATTTACGCATATAGTATGTATAATATAATATACCTATTAACTTTGAGCTTAAAACTTATGTTTTTATATTATTATAACGAGAAATATATGTATTTTAGTATAATACATCATATACATATTTCATTGTTTATGAATTTTATGGCGCTGAGAATGCAAACAATACATCAACGTCAGATGATTTTAACTCATCGTAAAATAATAACTTGCAATATCGTGTACGCGGAGTTTTTAATAAACAGATTTTTTGTAAAGATAAAGTAGAATAAAAACTAAAATTATTCTGTAATATCATAATACCGTACTTGGGTCCAAAACAAAAACGTAATTTTTGTTTCACACAGTACTTAAATATAACGATTGAATATTGTAATAATTATAAAATTATTTTCTTATAATTTCTAGACTTGAATTCAATTTTCAGATACGTCAGGTGAAGATTAAATGTATTAATCATAATTCCCCATACACGTGTCATATTTATATTTTTGATACATGTATGGTTTGGAAACGATTAATTTGTTTTTTATTTAACAAATATTATAAAAAGATTTTGATGGGATTTTTTTTTATCTTTTTCAATAATATGCGTTTTCTTATACACTTCCAACTGTTTCATACATTTACTACTTCCGAGATCCATCGTCTCATCTTATACCATCGTGAATTTGACACGTAAAAATGTATTTTGTTATGGCTATATAATAAAAAAAACATCAGCATGATGATGTTGAGTATTAGCAGCTAGCATCAAATAAACCAAAGTGTAAACATGCGTTCAACAGCTTTTTTGTGGTGTACATAAATTTACATAATTGTGATTTCATTCGTCATGCACACGCCATACACACGCTCGAGACGTGTTTGAAACGCGACGTACCGTTTTGCGTCTTGAAACATTATTATTGTTAATCGGCACAATACCGCACGCGTATTATTAGTATAAACACAGCTTAGTGAGACATAGAGCAATATTATTCAGGGTTGGACGGTCAACGAATAAAACTTCTTATTGATCCTCAATATAATATTGCGTTTGTCAAAAAAATATACTATAGCCGTATAATATCACGCAATAGTAGTACATATGTAATCGTGATTCAGAATTAAAATTAATATTGAACAAACGTCTTATTCTTTCGTGATATTTTTATGTACTCAAATATTATTGCATCTTGGATCAGTTGGATGATTAGTTACTTTGATTCCCGCTTTCAAAAGATGTATGGTATGATGCTTGAACAGTAGATATCAGCAAAAACAGTTCAATACTAGTTCTTTTGATCTGCTGGTTTCTTGTTAGGCATTGAACACACAATATCATTATTTTGATGTCATTAAATTAGATCTAATATCTTTAGCCAAATGCAAGTATATGATTTCTGCGTAAAGTTTCTTTAAGGATTGTTCTATGTCTAGTCAAATAATTTACCTGACTTACTATTCTTATTCAATTTCGAGGTATTTCTTCGATAAAATAATTTCTTTCGTGATCTTTAATTGTATACATGACAATAACTAACAAGGGATGCTCTGTCGATATTTACACAAGCCATATTTATATTAATTCAACTTTATATTGAACTCATTGTTAAATATAAATTAAACTGAGTAATGATTTAATTTGTAGGTACGTATCATATTCATCTTAACTTTTAGTTCCTAGTTTAATCACCAATGCTAATTAGCAATTGTAAATTCTGTGATCTGTAAGCGTATTTAAAACGTTTTCAAACCCATTTATAATTGGATAGGATAAAAAATTAAAACGTAAGATTTCGCCCAAAATGATCATTTTGATTTATCTTAGGATTAAGATAAACCGCAGTTGCATTATCGGTCCTAGGACTCGCGTACGATCGGTGTGTTATTATGTTAACATGATTATGTTATAACTATGAATGGAAGCATATTGTAGACGGTATATTGTAACAATAATTGATGATCGCGTCCCAATCGGTTGCAGATACCGGTACTGGTGTGGATCTACGGCGGAGGGTACATGTCCGGCACGTCTACTCTGGATATCTATGACGGCGATCTATTGGCGGCCACGTTTGACGTGATGATTGCGTCTATGCAGTACAGACTGGGCGCGTTCGGTTCACTGTACTTGGCGCCCGAGCTGCCAAAGGACAGCGATGACGCGCCTGGTAACATGGGCTTGTGGGACCAGGCGTTGGCAATCAGGTGGATCAAAGAGAACGCGGCGGCTTTTGGTGCCGACCCGGAGACGATCACGTTGTTCGGCGAATCGGCTGGCGGTGGATCGGTACGGACAACACATTCATGCGTAACAAATTTATAACGTCTGCGCACTTGTGACGTTGCGTTCCCATGACTCTTGTGCACCGCGAACGTACGCGAACTTCCTAGACAACGGTCGATCCGGTCACATTGAGCGGAATGTGTGGGGGTGAAAATAATATAACGATATTGTACTAAAACCGTCAACACGTATTTTCATAACCTATTATTTAGTTATTCTTAATATATATATTTTTTTTTCGATGGGGTAACACTTTCCCCTCTCCATGCTCCTTCCCACGGGATGTGCCATCGGTCCGTGTCAATTACCCGTCACGAACACGCAATGTCGTCCGTGATACGGGTAGCCGATGACGATCGTCGCACGTCACGTACAAGAACCGACGGATTCGGTAAATTCTCTGGATATCCGCGGAAACTGTGAAGCTAGATGATAATCCGTCTTTGTGCCCATGATGCGGCGGGTGTTCGTCGAATTCACGAGTCACGCGAACCCGATGTACTGCTGATACGGGTATACTAGCGCACGCACAAACAAGAGCCGCGAAGTTCGTTCGATACCCTTTCTATTGGTACCGTTGTCGCTGTTGTGCTCCCTACCGTCCTGTTCAACACGTTTTTTATTGGGAACGAATGACGTAATACGATTCTCGACGATTTATCGTAATTCGAAATGTAATAGTAATTTATTTCACGGTAAGAATCGACAGCGCATTTCCGTTCGTGTACCGTTCCGTTATATTGGTGTTGCCGGTAAACCAGCACGTGTACGTATATACATTTATATATACGCACTGAGTTTCACTTACGACGATATACTATACACACTGTTTTCCAGTCGAATATCCACTCTGTCTGATTTGGAGCGGTAGTGGTCTGTCGATGGAGAAGACAAAAATCGTATTACATCTGGGTCGTTAAACGGGAAAGAGCTAATTATCATTATTTCGCCGGATAAATTGCATAATACGTAGTGTTCGTATCTAGTAAGTCGTAGTGCTCGCAGTTCTGGGCGACTAGTCGCGACTGGTACGAGTCACCGGCCATGCGTAAACAAAAGTTGTTATTGCATTTATGTTTATAGAGGTGCCACTATTGCGTCATTACAGTGTTTTTCCAGAGTACGGCAGTCGACATGTTCTTATTAAATTGCCGACTCAGCAGTTTATTTCACCAAAGTTCCGATTAACGTGGGGGTTAGGGTGAAGTTGAACCTGTCCTAAAATATATCGATGTATACTTTTTATATTAATACCCGTATAGTGGGTGGTAGATTTTTCTGATCTACAAAATGTCAATAACATATTTATATTTTGAAGATGCACCAATATTGAATTTTGAAATCTAAACTATATCAAATGAACGAGTTTCTCTTCCCCCCCCCCCCCATAAATATCGCCACCGGGTGTATACGTCCACTGCGGCCGTTCAGAAAAGTTCGTACTGCCGATTATGAGCGTAGCGATGATATGATGATCTCCAACTTTCTGCCGGTTACGTACGTGGTAGGTATACATTTACTTTTGATGTAAAAACGGCGGAATGTGGACAACGATAATGACGACGTCCCACTCGTTCTCAGAAATGATTTAATTAATTAATAAATAATATTTTAAAGCGAAATGAATGATTTGTGTCCGTGCGAATATAATGTAGTATTATGAGTACCCGCGTGCAACGGTGTTCGAAAGCGTGCAACGATTCCAAACACCTGATAATATCGATCATGCTTAATTTTCAGGTGAGCGTGCATCTGATTTCGCCGATGACCAAAGGTTTGGTAAGGCGTGGTATCATCCAGTCCGGCACAGTGAATGCGCCCTGGAGTTACATGACCGGCCAACGAGCAATTGATATAGCAAAAAAGCTGTTGGATGACTGCAAGTGCAACTCGTCCGCGCTGGCCAGCAACCCTATCGGTACCATGTCATGCTTGAGGTCTGTCGACGCGAGTGTCATTTCGAAAAAACAGTGGAACAGCTACACCGGTATTCTGGGATTCCCATCCGCACCCACCGTGGACGGATTCTTCCTGCCGGAAAACCCGATCGACATGTTGGTGAAAGCCAACTTCTCCGACATCGATATACTCATCGGCAGCAATTTGAACGAAGGTAATATTATCGGCATAATACTAAATACCTAAATCGACATTTTGAGATACAGGGTGTCCAGGGAATGTAGCTTTTCAAATATTGCAAGTGGTAATTGACGGGTCATAGATACAACTAAAAATTATATTCAATTTTTGTTGTATAAACATTTCTACGCACTTATATACTAAACATCTGCTTACGTTTAAAGAAAAAATATTATGGTTCTATAATTATTTATGATCGAATTTTAGTAATATAATGAGAAGAGACTCAAGAAACATCAAAGATTGAAATCGTAGAGCTAAGAAATTCTTTTTAAAAACCAATAACACGCGGTGTACTTACAATAGCATCGATAATATATAACAGTCTGATTAAATGTCGTATTTTTCGATTATGGTACTTCGTTCTTTTTATAGAAAACTATTTAACATATTAAATATTACGTATGCATATACATAAAATTAACATACAATTATCTATTTCCTTTTCTAACAATCTTCCTCCCCACTTCTTCATCATTTACTGCCGAATATTTCGCTATCATTGAAGCCCTCACACTCATTTCTTCCTTACCCCCTAATAGATTTTTAATTGTATCTGACTCAATATCAAGCATTCAATCGTTAGTTAGCTATCCTTTCAAACCCTGCTTCTCTCCTCTTATTCTCCGAATAAAAAATATTATCTTCTCTCTCAATCAAGCTAATTTTACTGTCAAATTCCTCTGGGCACCCAGCCACTCTGGTATTCTCGGCAACAAGATCGCAGACAACTTAGCAAGGTCCACTTTTACTATCTCACTGCTCTCTCCTTGTAAAATCCCTTTTTCTGACTTCATCCCAATTCTGCGACAACATATCAACTATCTCTGGTCATCCTATTGGAACGGTCTTTCGGCTTATTTTGCCTCAAAATATAAAAGTGTTGTTGCCGTCATTTTAAAAAAATCTGGTTCTCTAATCTAAAATTATCCAGAACTTCGATTACACAATTTAGCCGCTTACGGGTCAGTCATCATCTACTTCCTTCCCATTCCTTTAAACTCTCTCTAAATGATTCTCCATACTGTACTAAATACTCTGAAGAGATAATTTGTGACTTCTCCCATATCATCTTCAGCTGCCCCTCATTATCCTCTAATCGTTTAAACCTTTTTAATTTTTTAAAATCTCAAAACATCCAACTAACTCTATCTTCTATTCTTAATTCCAATTCTGAAATTGTTATAATCTAAATAGTATCCTTCATCCGTGAGACTGGTCTATCCGTTTAATTTTATCTAAATTATTTTAATGAATCATTTATTCTAATCATTGTAAATATAAACGTTGAAATAAATTGTTAAACAACAAAGCTTCAAAAAAAAAAAAAAAACCATAAAATTTGTATAATGTGTTTATAGTAAGCAATCCTATTTAATGCTCTTTGGGCATAGAAATTATCATAGAAATTACAATTGATAATTTTCAAAAATGAATATAATTATTAAATGTACAGTTTGTTTTGCTCAAATGGTAACACGAAATATTCTCATCCAGTGACCTTTGATTAAAATGGGGTTTTTTCGGGGAGTTAGGGAATTTTTAAATACACATTTTGTGATCAGTTTCAAATTTTTAGTTCTTTGATTGTGTGCATGCGCATTCAAAATTGAATTTTTTTAAATGGCAACACCTATTTTCAATACCAGATTCCAATGCACCATTTTTTTTGAAGCAACTTTAATATATAAACTTTTTTCTTACCTCAAAAATTGACTGAATTACAGCAATCTATAATTTAAGCAAAAAAGATTTTTGCTACATTTTTCAATTGTCGATATTTTATAATTTTAATATTATTTTTGGTTTGAAGAAGAGGTCTCTATTTGTTATTGTCTGTGTAGTTAAATTCACGGATACACTTGAAATTAAAATTCACGTACGCAATCATGTGAATTTATCAATTTAAATACACGTGAATCCGTGAATTTAACTTCACGTGAGCCCCTCAATTTTGATATTAAATCACACGTTTATTATTACATTTAAAATTGTATTTTCAATACATTAAATATCTTCCAATTGTTTCCTAATTCCTAAAAAATTACTATTATAAACTAGTAAAACCGTAGGCTTTAACGATTCGTAGAAATTTCCACATCGCTGTCGTGTACGTACTGCGTAGTATATTCATTAATCTACCCGTCCCGTCATTTTACGATAGTATTTTTTACGAAACATTTGTTTTTAGAATATAAGGTATAAATTCTTTTAGTTTTTACTTTTTATGGAAATTATTAATATATATTTTTAAATATTTTATTAACATGTAATGAATTCAGTAAATATTATGTTTTAAGCACACGTGAAATAAATATCCGTGATATACTAATTTATTACACGTGAATTAAATACACGGATTTTTAAATTTAAGTTCCGTGAACATATAACACATCACGTGAAACTTAATTCACGTTCAAATTCGAGAGCTCTAGTTTGAAGTGAAAGATTCAACGTAAACTACAATTTATCTTCTTCTTCTTCTTCTTCTTCTTCTTCTACTTCGCCTTCCTCCCAACTATATGGGGTCGGCCACCCTTGTCCTACACCTCCACTTTACTCGGTCAATCACATCTCCTCTGCACACACCGACAGCCCACATGTCATTCTCCAAAGTCTCCAACCATCTCTTTTTTAGTCTTCCTCTTTCTCTTTTCCCTTCAACGTCCATCTTCATAACCACTCTTACTGCATTCGTTTCCTCTCGCCTCATCACATGCCCAAACCATCTCAGCCTATTTTCTCTCATCTTGTCCACAATTGGCGCTACACCAACACTACCTCTCACGTATTCAGTCTTTATTCTATCTTCTCTTGTCACTCCACTCAACCATCTAAGCATTCTCATTTCCGCGACACTCAAACTTTGTTCTATTCTCCTGTTAACCGCCCAACACTCTGAACCATACAGCATAGTTGGTCTCACTACACTTTTATAAAATTTACCTTTCAGTCTAATTGGAATTCTCTTATCGCATAACACGCCCGATGCTTCTCTCCATTTCATCCACCCGCACTTAATCCTATGTTTTACATCAATGTCAAAGCCTCCGTCCTTTTGAACAAAAGATCCTAAATATTTAAAACTCTCAACTTCACCTATCACATCACCATCTATTGTCAGTTGTCTCCTCATTCCTTCAACTTCTTGGTCTCTTTGTCCAAAATCATACTCAATATACTCAGTTTTATTTCTACTAATTCTCAATCCCTTTTCTTCGAGGGCTAACCTCCACTCATTTAACCTATTATTGACAACTTCTAGGTTTTCTCCTATCAGAACTATATCATCCGCAAACATCATACACCATGGTATCTCACCCTGTATCTCCTTTGAAACCTCATCCATTACCACTGAGAACAGGTAGGGGCTTAGAACTGACCCCTGGTGCACACTTACTCCTATACTGAAACCTTCTGATACTCCACACCGACTCTTGACACTAGTACTCGACCCTTCATACATATCCTGGATCAAATTAACATACATTTTTGGGACATTTTTCCTCATTAATGCCCACCTTAAAACTTCCCTTGGCACCCTGTCATACGCCTTTTCTAAATCTATAAACACCATGCATAGTTTTTTATTCTTTTCTCTGTACTTCTCTATTAATTGCCTAACACAAAATAATGGCTCCATTGTCGATTTTCCTGGCATAAAACCAAACTGGTTTTCTGATATCGAGGTCCCACTTCTTATCCTCTTCTCTATAATCTTTTCCCAGATCTTCATACTATGACTCATGAGCTTTATTCCTCTATAGTTCCCACATTCTTGTATGTCTCCTTTTCCTTTAAATATTGGTACAATAAAACTCTTTCTCCAATCTTCTGGCATAAACGTAAACTACAATTTATAAATTACTTAAAAGAAAAATATAAAGTGGTATCAAATCCGGTGAACGCGCTGGGCAACTTATCGGTTCATATGTTCTCATCCAACGATTTCCAAACGGTGAAGATGTTGTCTAATTACAATTGCATAATATGCCGAAGAACCATCTTGTTGAAAAAACAAGTTTTCCCGAATATTTAATGAAACATTTTCCAAAATTAGTGGTAAATGGTTAGAGATAAAATCCAAATATTTTCTAACCTTGAAGTTTCTATCATAAAAGTAGGACCCTATTATGGTATTTTCTAATATTCCACACCACACAGTTATTCTCCACATTGTTTGAAAATTAGTTTTAAGTGCTCAATGCGGATTAATACGTGCTCAAAAACGTTTTTTTTTTTTTGAAATAGTAAATTATTCTCATTGATGGTATGTATGTAGCGCGCATGGCATGAATAAATATTTGGACATAATAAAAATATTATTCATATGCTAAATTTATTTTTCTTAAATTTTGGAAAATCGAAATTACAATATAAAAATTTACATTTTTTTCTTTAAATATTTATTCATGTTACAAACTTAGTAGGTCAGCTTGAAAATGAAAATTCGGATTTATATGTCTCTGAAAGTTATTTTCAACATTCCATACCATATAAACTTCAGATGTTTCAAAGTTTTTGTTTTAAAAAATTGTGAAAATGTTTCTTCGATAACTATTCTGAAAGCTTTTTATAGCATAAAGTTTCTTGAGACAAACTGCTTCACCGGTCAAAGTAAATTGTATATATATATATATACAACTAATGAAGTCTTATTATAGTTCTAACAGAAGATTGTCTCTTATATATATTTTATTGACTGGTGTTGTCTAAACTCATAAAGGATACATTTAAGGAAAAATTGGTGCTGAAATTAGTGTTTTATTTCATGTGATTTTAATATAAGTAAATAAAATTCTTATATTTAATACTTATATATAATACTAATACATCATATCAAATCATTTTTCAAGTGTGATTTATTATTGCTTTAAAATGTATTATACAAATGAATACAACTAACACAAAAAAGAATTACATTTGGGAACAGTATCTCACCGGTTTTTCATTATTCAATGTCTTGACAGTATTTTTTTTTTTTTTACTACGTTGTACCAAAAATAAAATAAGAAACTTTTATTTCCCAACTAAAATATAACATGTTTTATTTAATTTTATTATTAGTTTTTATTAGTCAAGCAACATACGAGTATAGTTGAAAAAGTAATAACCTCGTAGACAAAAATGAAATTCAAACATTTTTATTAAATTTAAACAAATTTAATTTACTACCAAATTGAATAAGTTTATGTACTCTTCTTTTCTGAACATCTAAATGGAAAAAAGTCTGTTTATTTTGGAATTTTACTACACTAAAATCCTTTGAAATATGCTTAAAAAGATAAAATATTAAAAAAAAATAATGTGTTTATAATTTTCTTTTTTGTTACATACGGAAAAGTTGATAGTATCAAAGTTTTGGTAAATTAAATAATAATATATGTTTATATTTCTGATATGTGATTTGTGTCTAGGTCAATTGATAATTTATATAAATATTTGACACTATAGTGAAATGAAGAACTCTATAGTGTATGTATATTATATGTACAAGTAGTGTATATTTGTGATGCCCATACATATATTTGCTGTTGATATAATATTGTAACTATAGTTTTTAGACATATGCGTAGATTTCAACTGTGTAGTTTTATAGATATTACGTGATTGTCAGTATAACATGACTTAAGTAATAAAAAAATGTTTTATAATTTTATTTATCCAGTTGGAAGTCAATATATTTTTAATTTATCAAACATAATACGACTATATGAGGCGTTGAGATAGAGGTTGACTAGGGATATTGCGATTTAATGGAATTCTAACTAGTACATATGTATAACTTAAGATTAAAAATGATAATTTATAAAATTACTTATTGAAGTAAACATTTTCCGAAGTTAGATATCTTCTAGGTTCTTTAGCCTTTGTAGTTTACTGGGTGATGACCGGACTAGAGTACACATTTTGAAGGAACATCTCGTGAGTCGGAACAATTAGTTGATCCACTCTACATCCTACATGTATACATTGAGTTTCATAGTCACAATTTAGTGTGCCATGACTGTGTTCCTGATAATTATGTATTGGTTATTTTTTTAGTTTGTATTATTGGATTTGGTTAGGCTCTTTAAATGTAGTATGCAAAAATGATGGCAGCTGAACACTTTTTATAAATCTACATATAGATGTTAGACCATTGAAAAAGGACACAAGACGACTTTTATTAGCCGTAAAAAGGTTTTACATCAAAGAGACAAACTTTTTGCTCGTCTTTGATTATAACTAAAGGTGTGAATGGATAAGGATTACAGGTGATAATATATTATCGTATACTTAGTGGCTTATCTTCATTGATTTGATATAGTGGAACTCTGCTTATTTGTTTTAAACAATGAACTACTCTTCGTTCCAAAAGAGAAGACACGATTTCTGCGCATGTCGAATGACGGCTGACGCAACGCGTACCCGATTTTTCCCCTTCCACCTGGCTTTGTTTCACTCAGTGAAGTTTACGAATTGAAATTGTGGTAGATGAGTATTAAGTTTGGGATGCGCGCCACCAAACGAAAACCGGTCGTCGCTTCGTATCTTCTCTTTTGAAACGGAGTATAATGCATTGTATGCAATTTAGTTTGAATACAAAGTTGTTTTATTCAATTATTACAATTAAGCCCGTATGTAGGGATATACGGATGAAAAATGCTCCGATTAAAATATGAGAAAGAGTTTTAATTAATTTATCTTCGATTTCAGATGGATTGATATTAGTAGATAGATTTTTAATAAGATCATCATAAACGAGTGACTCAAAGTGATTATAGGTAGTGAAAATAACTATAATTATATGAACTTTCCGATTATAATAATAATAATATATATATATATATATTGGAAATTATACTATTACATTTCGTTAACGTTATAAATAACTGTGGATTGCAAAATAATGTTATGTGTATCGTAAAATAAGCATCGTTTCGAGGCATTAATGATTTGGCAGAATATGAATAAATAAAATTGCAATTAAGCCTGAGGAAACGATGTCATATTATAATTTTTAAAAATAGTGTGTTATAATTACAGTACAGTTTCCTGAAGAGAAATATGAATTGTAATGTAGTGTATACTCATCTGTCGGGAGTTATTTCAGCAAGTCGATAATGTGTGTTGCGTGTTGGCTGCTCGTACGAGGAACCGGGTCAAAAGTACAATAAAATGAAAAAATAAAACAAAAAATGATTTATACGTATGCGCCTCGCGTTCATACAAATGTTTTCGGGACAAATCCAGCAAACATTCGAATAATGGGCTCAATCGTGTTTAACAGTCAGTAACTTTACACAGATTTTTTATAATAGAAACGAAAATCAGTGATTATTTTTTTTCCTACTTTGGCTTACACTATTACTCGTACACACCACATCGCAATTGTCACCTACCGCTATTACGGTTGTATCGACATTCATATAATATATTATAACAATACATTATGTACTGTAACTACATTTTAAGACTACTTTATTTGCTTTAGAATATTTAGATGTTGATAAATATATTATGTTCAACAGCAATTGCAGTACAAATATTTGAATCGCAGACCATAGAAGTAATATTTATCCTTAAATCGCTTCGCTTTGATTTATATACATATTATTAACAAGTGAATTATGTAAGTATTTCTCTCTTTTTCTTTTACACTCGCAGTCATCTTAAAAATATTATTAAATTAAGAGCGATACATAATTTATATTATAAACTTCAAAAAGGTGAATTTAGGAATTAATTTATAAGAGCTTAAAACAATTTTATGATATAATAATGATAAGAAAAATAAAATGAACGTTAGTGTAATGGAATAATTAAATTGGTAAAAGTATATTCAAATTACATACTAGAATAAAGTAATAAGATATTCAAAACAAAAAAAGTGTTTATAGTTACCTAAAGCGTTATTATTAAATTTTATCATCGATCACTCCCTCTCAGAAATTGTATGTCTGTGGTCAGAAACCGTTAAAAAACTACTCGAATCAATGGTGAAGGAAGAATTATTATTTTCGAACACGCACAAAGTTATAACACTCGGAAGTTATATAAGTGCTACAGTAGATATACTTGCAAACCGAAATTCTGTGCTAGAAATTCGAAAAACTTTCTCCGATTCGCAATAACGTTTATTGACCATTAACATAAATAATTTATATTTCCGTTTGAAAGACACAAGTCAATAGAATTTTTTAAATTCTGAACGGAGTGATGGATTCTATTGGTTTTACAATGATGTGTGTTTTTTTTTTTATTTATTTTTTTTTTTATTTTAAATAACTGACGACACCTTTTTTGGCAGTAAAAATGCTTCGATTTGCTTAAACAGCAACTTTTCTGAAAGGAAAGTGAATGTAGATGGTACTTAGGCAAGTCAAAAATCCAACTTTTTCAATTCTTTTTAAAAAAATCGAAAAAAACGATAAAAAAATCACGAAAAAACGGGAAATTTTACGCAAAATCACGTTTTTACAAATTACATTTTTTTAAAATGCTCTAACTCAAAATCCAAAAATCGCAACAACTTTAAATATTCACCAAATCTTTATATTGGCGTTCTCTATACATGGTTAAGTTTTCAAAGTATTTTGACATATTTTGACTTATTTATAGTCAGTTTAAATTTTCGATTTTTGTAAAATTTTTGTTTTTAAACATCTATGAAATTTAATTGGCAGACCGAAAACTCTTGAAAATTTAATACAGGGTTTATAATAAGTTAAACTTATCGTAACTAAAAAATATCGGTGATCGGTTTACTCAAATTTTTTTTATAAACCCTTAAAGTTCCAATTTATACAAAATATGTAAAAATTGCGAAAATTTGCAAATAATTATGTGGTTGAAAATTCATAAAAATTTTTCTGTTCATACTTAAGGTTCAAAATTTGAACACTAGGTTATCTATAAGCTACTCTTCAAAAATCTTTAAAAAAATTTCTACCACACTTAGAGGAAAAAATTTTATGACTGTTTGAAATTTAAATATTTACGAAATTGCATAAAATAGCGATTTATTCTCAAACGATTTTAAATATTTGTTATAATTCAAAAAGTATAAGTCGCAAATTTTTGGCATTTCTACCAACTGTTAAGATTAGTATTTCCTTTATGTCATATTTCTTTCAAAATATTATATTGATTTTTAAGCCACTAATTGGCATTTAAAATATTCGATTTTTTTACATTTTATTTTTATAATCGGTGATAAAAAGAATTTGGCTCGTACAAAATATTTGAAAATTTAATAGAAGATTCCACAGAAGTAGTTCTTAATATCATTCAAAAATTATTAAAATCCATAGGCACAATTTTTTTTTATAAGCTTTTGAACAGCGAATATTTACATAAAATTACATGTAAAATATAATAATGTAATATAATGTATAATATTCTAGACTGACAAATGATATCGGTTTTTTTTAAAATGCTCTAACTCAAAAACGAAAAACTGCAACAACTTGAAATTTTCACAAAATCTTTATATTGACGTTTTCTATACATGGTTAAGTTTTCAAAGTATTTTGACATATTTTGACTTATAATTATTGGTATTTTAACTGCCAACCCATCCTAATTGAAAAATATATTTTTCGTTTCAAAATAAAATATACTTATTACAATATTTATAAATAACATTGTATTTTATTCTAGACAAACATATCATTTCCGTTCAGAATCGTTTTTCGTATACAATGATACCTATCATTGAATTCAAATTTAACAAATCCATTATAATGACCTATCCTATGAAGAGTCCCACTTCAACCCCAAGTGTACAGCAGAGCGAGGCCCATCCGGTTCTTTTTTTTTAAGTTTAATTTGTTTTTATGTTAATTAATTTTTAATATCATTTTATTTTATAATCATTATTTATAATTATATTAGTACTGGCTGTTGACGTTTTATTTTTTCAAAAAAAAACCCACCACTTAGGTTGCCAACTCTTATTTACAGATAAGCGAGAAACCAGATATTTATATGCGGGACTAGACAATAAAAAGCGGGACATGCTTACAAATGTACAGAAACAAGAGAAAAACGATTTTATATCAATATTGATTTTGTTGTCATATCGATAAGTGTTCTATATAAATATTCTGTGAAAATACAGAACTGAATCTACAAATACTAACAATTTAAGATAAAACCGGTGCGTGCATTCGACTCGGTCGGAATTTCAGATGGAAAATAGTTTTAAATGCGCACAATAAGAATGTAAGGCTTATATAAAATAAGACTTTAACAGGTTTACCAAAAGAGGGACAATTAGCGTCCCGCGGGTACACATCGAGGGACGCATTATTCGAGCCCTGGAAACGGGACGTCCCGCCTCACGCAGGACGGTTGGCAACCACCACCCACCTTGGTAATGTTATAGCCATTAAGCAGAGCTTCAGTTCGCGGGCTTGGATCCAAAAGGTTCTATGTGTAAATATGTAATTTTTCAGGAGAGCTAATTTAGATATATTCGAATATTTTTCAGCATATAATTATTCGATTTTGATAAAAAAAACTATCAAAATGTTCAAATTTTTTAGAGTTTATGGTATATCAAAGGTTAATTAATAAGGAATTGATAATCAAATAGATATATTGATAAAAACAACCTTGGAACAAAAAGGTACTAGAGGAAGAACCTTTTGGCGAAAAAACTAAAAATAAAATATAAGATAGAACCTTTTTGCAAAATATAAAAAAAAGTATTTTACTTTTTCTATAATAGTAATACTAATCTAACATACAAAATATTGTTTATCAGTGTCATAAACATATTCAATTAACTCTCTTTCAGCAATAATATTTTCTCGAGCCAATTTGTCCTCTTACGCAAATTCATCTTTAAAATATGTTTTTTTTAAATAATAAACAACGTCATTCACTTCACCAGTAATACCTAATGTATTGTAATTCGTAATTCGTAATATTATCAAAATTGTGGTTATAATTTTTGTTTTTAATAAATGTACAATGTTTAATTTTAACATTTTATTATTAACTTGATATGATAATGAAACGCGCGCGAACGAAAAACAATGGAATAATTGTATACCAACGAATAAAAATACTCAATGTCTATTTATAACATTATGAAAGTACTTAGTACTTACCTACTAATGTCTACACCATTCGATGACGATGATGGGTCGCTGCGTATTACGAATTTATAATTATAATTATTGTGTTATCATATTATTGTACGCGTGATATTAATGATCACACATAGAACTTTTTGTTCCTAATAAGATAGTTTTTGTCTGAGATAGAACCTTTTTGTTCCAAAATTATATAAATTAAAGACTGTTCCATCTAAGGTTTTCTATAATGTTATTTTGAAGTTATATAGAACTCTTTTGCACCGAATAACTTTTTTATTTCTTAACGTATTGAACTCTTTACTAACTAGAAAGAAGCGCGGTACAATTCATAGCCTAGATTAAGAAAAAAGTGAAATTCATTAAATACTCATATAGAACCTTTTGGATCCAAGCCCTCGAGTTGGCGGATCATCTTCATTTATTATTAAGCTTTACATCTTTATTTGCGGCGATATTGGGACAATCTCCAACAGTCAAATTCTTACAGACATGGGATACTGGCCTAGTTATGGTAAATATTAAACAGGAAGATTTATATTGATAGACAAATCAAAATTATTGAAAATTACATTCAATTAATGCATACTTCGTATAGTTCAACTGAAGTTAATGATACAATATCGGAACATTTTTTTTTTTTTATAAGAACAATACATCGCAAAACTATTTTATAATTTATTCCTCAATAGTATAGAAACATTTTTAACATTAAATTAGTAACAAACTATTTAGAATGAAGCTTTTTTTTTGATGTTACTAAGATGGGAAATTTTCATTTGAGCTATAAAATAAATTATATAACAACATTTTAAGTAATTAAGTATAATTATTAAATCTTTATTAAGATTTCATTTAAAAATTATATTCAACATTTTATAATACACTATGAATTTTACTTTTATATAATAAAAAAAGTTTTTAAATTATAAATTACTTTTAAATTGTATTATATTTAAAACAAAAAAAAATAAAACAATGACAAGCTAATTAAAATTATATGTATATATATATATATATATATATCTTAAAACACAAATTTATATATTATTTTAAATAAATTTTTAAATTTATTTTTTATTTTTAATTCATTTTTATTTGTACTGAACGAAACTAAAGGCTGCATTATAAATTTTACATATTATACGGTTGCTTACTTACGTTACATTATTCTGGAAGTTTATGTTATATAATATTTAAGTATTAGGTTTGGAATCCATAACCTTCGATTTTGTATTAATAAGTAATAACTTAGTTTTTGATTTTAACGTTAGATCAATAATGAACCATAGCAATTATTATAGTGAAAATATAATAGTAATAAATAATAATTTTATATACCTCTTAATATACGTCATACATTTATTATGGAATATTATAATATATAATTAAAACATGTAAATAATGATAAATGTTAATAACTTTTGTGAAAAATTATTTTTAAATATTTAAACCTTTGATTAAATCAAAGTCAAATTTAATAAGAGTATAATATAATTTTTCAATCTGAAACACGAATCATCTTATCAATATAATATTACATATGTGTATTGATAAATTCATGGAATAGTTTCATGATTTTTTTCAAACCATCTCGTCCGAAAACATTTAAAATTAAATTCACTTCTAACACGTTATATTAAACGTTAATTTCATCATCGTTCGGTCATCATGTCAGTAAAAAATGTAAATGTCATATTTTAAACTTCGTGGAAAAATATCTTATAAGTTTTTGTTGAGGTAGACGCGGAGTGATGGTATGAGCTTTTGGTGAAAGTATATATGAACGTTACGATAACATCCATTTGCACGACCTATTTAATTTTTTTCTTTCTTATATTATATATAAATGTATATAGTTTTTATACATAGTGTATACGCGCATACATGTGTGTTATATAGTCATTTTTTACACTACTCTTTTACGTCTGAAAAAATCCTCATTCTTCATCTCTCGACTTGTCACAAGTGTCCAATCACTCTGTTGGTACTTGGTTTAACCCTGTACAAAACTAACAAATCTCCGTGGAAAATATAAAGAAGTTTATTCTATTTCTCATGAAATACACAATTTTACTTACTATTATGTAGTTTCGATTAATAGAATAAAAGGAAGTTGACGCATAAAAATAATACAATATTTCGTATCTAATATTTTTAAAATGTACGGATAAAAATATCGTTAGATGTTACATCGGCTATGGACGTATACAATATTTACCATTATAGTGTATGGGAATTTTACATAGTAAAAAAAATTACGTATAATTCTAAAAAAATAAAAGCCTTTAATTCACCATCAAGCTTATATTGATTACGAATTTGATTTTTATAACATATACGTACACCACTGGTTTGTTAATTTTTAAATTTATCTTTAATTGATTCAGTATAGATAAAGATGTTTAAGGTATAAGTATGATCGTGAACACTGAGTTTTAGTTGGACGAATAAAAATAAAACTTATGAATGTTCTTTCGGTCAATAACTCAAGTATCCATCAACACTATGAAAGTAGAGAACTATAGAAAAACTAGCTTGCTTTACAACTTTATATTTGTACATCCTTTCTTCTTATTTGATCCAGTTTTTAAACATAATTCACATGGTTGAAAAATATTATATGTTTGACAGGCGTGATAACTTTGTACTATATAATATACATTTTCAAAAATATGATTAATATAGTAGTGATATAATATAGTTATAAACATATAATATTTTTATTCAAGTTATAATCATGCAAAGTAAAATTATCAAGTAGTGAAACATTTAAATTGTTCTCATTTAATTATATATATGTACAAATGTTATTAATTTTAAAGAATTTATATCATTGCTTAATTTTCTTATCAAAATGTCTATCTATAACTAAATTATTTATGTTATCTGAAAAAATAAAAATAAAATAATGGGTTTAAAAATGTATGAAGAGGTTATAAATATTTATATAAAATAAAAGTGTACTTTAATATATTATAAATCAAATAATTTTACTATCATATAATAAAAACTGATTTAATAATTGTAAATTAGAAAAAGGAATCCACCAAGTTTTGATTTTTGCCAAAAAAAATATTGATATTTTTCAATTATTGTTAAATTTTAATCATATTAATAAATAATTATAATTTACTATTCATATTAATTAATTAATTTATTTTTTAAATTATAATTATATTATAATTAACTTATTTTTGGTCGTACAATTTGTTAAGCTATAATATTTCATTGATATTTATTTCTGGTGTGATTAATTTCAAATCAAAATATATTCATTATATTATATGTATTATAGTTCTTATAAATATATCTAAATTTTTACATACGAGAATATTAACTCGTGACCTTTAAATATGATGTATTATGTAAACTCAAAATCGTACAGTTTTTTTTTTTCTTATATAAATATAAAAATTTATTTTTTCATTGTGTACTAATGATTAGGACGAGGAACTTGTTGAAATAACAATTTAATGAGAGAGGCTCAACGAAGCGCAGGTCTCTCATCAACCTTATACACAGTCATAATATATTGATCACTCCCTTCTCCTCTTCAGTAGCTTTGCCCTTCTTGTCTCTCAACCCTGCATTCGTTTTTCCTTTAATATGGTCAATTATTTATGTTGTCAACTAACAATTATAGTTTTGTTAACATGAATAACATGATTAAATTTATTTTGTAAATTTAATAAATTTTCTATTTTTATTTGCAGGAACATACTTTTTATTATATGATTTCGTCGATTTTTTCGATAGAACTACGGCCACGGCATTGACAAGAGAAAAATTCGTACAAATTGTAAACGTAATATTCAAGGATAGAACACAACTAGAAAGAGATGCAATCATATACCAGGTAAAATGAACAACTTTTACAGGAGCAAAAATAAGAAAAATAATGAATATGCGTATACACGATAAATATTCTATTATAATATTAATTAAAGAAAAAACATTAAACTTATTATATTTTATATCAAAAAAAATGTATTATAGAGTTTGAAAAACTTATACTGTATGCTAAATAAATGAAAAGTAATTTTTTTTAAACCAGCACTACAAGTGTTTATTTTTAAACAGACATACGAAAAAAATGTAAATACGTTTCTTTATTAGAAGTACTTACAGCGGTATTGAGATATCCTTTACGTATAGCTTTATGTGAAAATGTGAGAATAGAATATAAAAAGAACACGTAAAAACGTAATTCAAATACAGTAAAATGTGTATAAATTTAACAAAAAATGATAAGCAATTTCAGATTTTATTCCTATCAAACAAGTATTATTCGTAAACTTTTAATTATAATTCGTGATATAAATGACTATGAATATATTATATCATATTAAGAATAATATTTTCTTAAAAATGAACGCCATTCCCTTTCGAGTATATGATATTTCATAATATTTCGTAACCCCTTTACAATTTTAATTTTTGATCATAACTCTTTACAAACAAGAATGTTTCACAGTTAATAATAATAAAATTATAATCACTCATTGTCTAATATCTACTAAAAATTAAAACAATATTATAGTTTTTGAAATGAGTTTTAATCATCAGCTTAATCTAGTTGAAGAGTGTTTAAAAATAATATTTTCTGTTAGATTAGTTTTATACAAATATACAGTATATATTATAAAAAGCTGCACATATAATGGCGTCAAGCCTCGATTACAATGAGCGAGTTTACAAGCTGCTTGTTGGCTATTTTAGAAGTGGACTAGTTGGCTAGTGCGATTGTAATGCTTACACGCAAAACGTTCTACTCGCTCAGTAGCCAACTATCTAGCGAATAAAAATCACTTGCTAAATAGACGTCCTAAAATAATGACACCCGCACGTACTATTTCCCTGGACATTTTGTAAACACTGAAACTATAAATGCCAGCGAGTAGCGAGTAAAGTAGCCCAGCTTTCAACTTTACTAGCAGATACTTTACAATCTGATAGTTGGCTAGTGAACATGATTATACTGGGCGAGTTTACTAGCAGATAGTGAATTTGCCAATAAGCAGCTTGTAAACTCGCTCAATGTAATCGAGGCTTTAGATATATCTTTACTATCTAGTATACTAACTAAAATGTTTGTGAAAATACAAGTATTTTATGGATTTTTCTTTTTTAGTCTGTTGATTCATTTCAGCGAATACAATAGTACATTTGTATTTTTTAACTCAAGAAATTGAAAATGTACAACTTTTTTTTTATTATTCTCAAGTTCTAATGAGAGAATTTTCAATACAATTGCAATAACAATCTCTTGATGTATTCAATTGTTCTCTTGATATCTCCAGAAAATATGAAAAATGTTTTTATATAAACCGTTTTGCAATTTTTGTTAAATGTGCAGACTATATGAGAGTAAATCAGAGAACTTTTACTATTCAATTTTAATTTTCGGACAATAATCTGTTTATAATATATTTATCATAGTAAGATTAATATAAATTTATAATTTTAAAATTTAAAACATTAAAAACAAAGAACTAAATATCTTTTAAACTAAATATAATGAACCATATATATATATAATATATTATATCGTAAAAACAGATTGGTTGAATCAAGCACGTAAATTAAAATATATTTTAAAAGGGTTTTTGGTTGTGCATTTTAATACTTATATAATATATATACCACTTTTATTTTACAAAAACATATTGAATATTTTTTTTACATTTCAAGGGAAGGAGTTAAACCAAAAGGGGTTAAATAAAAATGTCAGCTTATTTAAGTTCACGTATCCTATTGTGATGAATATTTTTTAAATTTACAAGTGTGTAAAATTATCTATTCAAACTATTATTACAGTATTCGGGATGGGAAAAAAAAGAAATGGACGATGTTTACTCAAACCAGAAACAATTGAGCGACGTAGTGGCGGACTACTTTTTTGTATGCCCGACAACTTGTTTGCAAACATCGTATCAAGTCGTGGAGCTCGCGTGTACTACTATTTCTTCACCCACGTAAGTCAATCATAGTATTTTTTATGGACGATCTGACGGTGATATACCGAAATAACACTCACACTGTGTTATTTATCAAGTATCAAAGCACGAAATTAAGCATTATGAATACATCCGAATAATTTCATTTGATATAAATGTACAATATATATTATGATGTTTTTCTGTCGTGTAATTTTATTCAATCCAATGGCAAAAAGCTTGATGTTCAAGAAATTAGTCGAAATAACAGTTAATCAGTCACATTCGCGTTTGGTATTGTCAAATAATAATTAACGAATTAAATAATAATATTTATTAATTTAATAATATAAATTTAATTTCATGGCATAGAGATGCAACATGTCAAGTTTTGATAATTGACTGTGCAAACTGCGGATTAAAAAAAATTTTCATGAAACAGTATTCGAAATAGGGGACAACTTAACCGAACGTGTTTGTTATTAAATAATTTTTACGTCTAAAAACTATACGGTTAAAACTTTTAACTTTTGCAATAAATTGAAACTATTCTAATAAACACGAGTATATATCTATAAGTAGTAAATAGTACTGCGTTGATAGAAAACTGTTTTGATAATAGTAATAGGACACCTCATGGGACACTATAAAATTTTTATAAATTATAGTCGATATGGTGAGTTTAATAATATAAACAATTCTGAGTTGCAATTGTATTGGAATAACATAATAATGCAAATTATAATTTAGTAATCATTAATGATAATACGAATATAGATGATATTTTTAAAAGTACATTCTACTACGAGTAATTTGATTCGTTTTACAGAGAACGGATTCACATTTATGGGGTGATTGGATGGGCGTATTGCACGGCGATGAGATGCAATATGTGTTCGGTCATCCTTTGAACATGTCGATGCCATATAACGCTAGGGAGAGGGACTTGAGCATACGAATTATGGAAGCATTCACCAGATTCTCGTTGACCGGGTAATGTTTGCGTTTACATTTTGTTTTTCTGTACCAATACAGAGTACCTATATATTTTTTGTCATAATTTTTATGGTTATTATAATATTATTATTATCAACCGGTCGTATGGAACGTTTCGAAAGCAAAAAAAATAACAATGATATAAATCAACTGATCAAAACCGCTACACCGTTGGCATGCATAAACACCATGGCTACACACACACACACATACGCACACACACACACACACACACACACACACACACACACACACACACACACACACACACACACACACACACACACACACACACACACACACACACGTATATATATATATATATATAGGGAGAGAATGATATATAAACTAATTGGACGTGGTCACGCTTTGACGAGCGTTTTAAAAAGGGTAATTCTATCACCAACCGGCAATGGTTGTTATATAGGAGGAACGGAGCTGATAAGTGAAACTATTTGACTGATAAACCCATTCTATTATTTTCTACCATACTTCCGCGCGATTATTTCATGACATTTAATAATAACAATTGTTATATTCGTTGCCAACTTAATAAATGCATAACCTAATATATTGCGCGGCCTATAGAGAAGTAAACATATGGGATAAAGTTTGTTTAATACTAATATTATATGACTAGACTACACGTGCTGAGAATTGTATGCACAAATTGTATTTAACGATGTAATTGTAACTTACTCAATTCTTAAATGGCTCTTAAACGTATAAAAACGCACCTTATTATAAAGTATTATTATTATTATTTTAAACACCTACCCGCTAACAACAACACATGTTACTGCAATTTCTGCTCAATTTTATTACACTCTATGTTTGTTTGATCTATCGGTTTATTGTGCGCGATACGAACGAGGGTTTTTTTTTCGTTTTTAACTTTGTAGTGTGAATATATAATTCGAGATATGAGTTATGGTTCAATGAATATTTATCTATATGTTCGATATGACTCAAAAGTAAATTCATTATTTGATGTAGGATACAACAAAAGTTTATATTTTCATATCCTCATTTGAAATTATAATTTTAATCGAAATTATAAGAGAGAGAAACTATAATTTTTATGTAAATATAACAGCCATGAGATTTTGAATATAAATATAAGCGCACTATCCATTGTAATCACTAATCACATTACGTCCATATACGCGTATGTATATTGTAATAATGTCCAAATGACTCGTTTTTTGAGATATGTAAGTGCTTTATTAAAATATCGTCTAAACATAATATAATTTCAGTAAATGTTTTTTTTTTAACACCAGATCGGAGATTAATTTTTCTGATACTTACTTGAAAAAGCGCTTTAGGAACTAGATGTATAAATAAATGGACATGTTGCGATGCTACTACGTAAACATTTAATATAGTAATGCTTTATCAATTTAACGATGGATAAATTTCGAGTGATGTAAACATCGTAAAATATAAATTAACTAGCTATTGTCCATTATATTAGATTGGTCGAACTATGAAATAAACATGTATATTTACTTTTAGTTTATTATCACTCACTTTATATAGTGCTCGTAGAACTTTTGTCTAATGACACTATTAGAAGGTGTTTTAATTGATTGAAGGATAATTGTCAGCTTTGTTGTCAATTATTCTATAATACATATGTTTCATACATAATTTGATATTTTTTTATGGTTTCATATATACATATTATGTAATATTTGTGTATACAATTTCCTTGTACTTACTGAGCTTAAAATACATATTTATCTAAATGTATACAACACATTTTCTGTATGTAATTTTAATTAATGTTTTTTTTCCAATTATACTATATCTAAAAAAAATATTTTAAATTTAACATATTTAATATTTTAAGTACCTATGTATGAATAATGGTATTACAATCTATAAAATATATATATAAAGTAATTAAATTGATTATTTAAACCTAACTAAAATGTATTTTACTTTTAGAACCCCTGTCTCGGATGACATTGAATGGCCATTATATAATGAAACAAGACCAATATATCATGTATGGAATGCAGCAGAATTAGACGTGGGTTATGGGCCTAGGGCAACTGAATGTCAATTTTGGAATGGATTTTTCCCAAAAATAGGTATGTCTTAGTATTATTTTTTCGTTGTATTTTAATATAAGTAAATTTTATAATATGTAATATTAATATAATATATAATATGTAACATCAAACCCTATCAATTTAACTATTATTACTAGTAATGTTATTATTGTATTTCAATTTGAATAATTATCGTTATTATCAAAAACATATTATGGATTAATATTATGGTATTACAGTTACATAAAATAAAAGTAATTTGTGCTCTGTTTTGATTTTCAGCACAAGCTCTCGAAGAAAGCAGTAAGACTACGTGTGAAGATTATTCTGTCTTTATACCTGAAACCAATGAGAACTGTACATTCCCAACATCGTCCACTGCTGCCAAACTACAAGTCTTCTTCACCATATTTATCATAATTCTATTGGCACGTGGGTTATTCTAAATTAGAAAATTAATAATCAAAACATGATAAGAGGAAAAAAATGAGAAAACTAAAAAATTTAACGGCCAAAAAATGGTGCCATGGCTCAGGATGCCGACACCAGAACCGACATATAGGCTGCAAAATCAACATATACATATCAAAATCACATATCATTTTAAAATTTAGATAAAACCTAAATGGAATCTAAAACGTGATATAAGTGTTAGAATTATCGAGATTTGTCAAGTGTTTATTAGAATATAATGAAAAAAAAAAAAAAATAATAATAATAATAAAAATAATGATAAATAAAATAATATTGAATAACAATAATAATAATAATAATAATAATAGTAATAATAATAATAATAATAATAATAATTATTATAATAATAAATAATAACAATAATATAAAAGCTTGTTATCCGTTAAAAAAAAATAATAATAATAATAATAACGGAAAGGACACATTTTCGATGTCGGAAATCCAATTAATACCGTAGAATATAATATAGTATCTGTAATTACACAAAATTAGCATCTTCTAGTCAAATAACCCGTATAGTAATTGATATGTACGAGTAGGCAAAAAGAAATTAATTAATTATAATAATAATCGCATAGTGTCTCACAGCACGTTCTTTAAACTCAAATCCATTTCGTCCAATTACACTGGGATCACAATTTCAACATTCAGACAATCTTAGCTCTTTAATATTGATTATATCAACTAAGTAAATACTATTTATATAGCTCAATTACATTTATGTTTAAACGGAATGATAACAGCTTGAGAAATTAAATCTTTTTATACAATCTAGATAGTAATGTTTCTTTTGAAGAATCTACAAAGATAGATTGGTGATCGTTTTTCATATTTTTATACCCAAAAAAAAGAGAGAAGTTAAGAACTTTTAGGAATTCTGTAATAACAATCGAAATTTAATCTTATCATTTAAATCATCAACAATATTAAATCAAAAATCTGTTGCCAAACGAGTACAAAATATGAACTCTTTGAATGACTGTTATATATTGTTATACGTCGAGTGTTAACCATCAATGTTGATCAGACGATATTAGGTACATAGAAAATTTCATTTTTTAACAATATTATACTATTTTAATACTTTTTGATGAATAATAATGGCTCACTTGTCTGTTATAATATTTTTCATAGAAAATTATTTGTTCTTTTAATTTCGACCGAACTATCATTTTGTTATAACCTATGCTTATTGATGTATCATGTACATATCAAATATTATAGTGTTTACATTTTGAACAAGCAATGGCCCATGAATACGATCATTTAAAAAAAAAAAAGAGGAGCAACTATTTTTGTGCGTTAGTAATATTAATGAAAGAAATTTTTTTTCCTACTACTGAATCTAAATAAATATGTTTAACACGGAATACTCAATACATTTATTTAACTATATTAATCAATAAAATGAATAGTATTTTTATTTATCTAGTGTCATTCGATTGACGTATATTCTTAAAAAGTATTATTTGAATAAAAATCAAGATAAAATTTGATTATTGTTTTTATCGTACAAAAAACACAAAACATATTATATAGTCATAGTTTTTTCAATATTTTTTTATGTTAAAAAGTGTTAAAAGCAGTTTAATATAATGTGATATCTTCAGGTTTTGACATTAATAGAGTTTTAAAGTCACTATCCGAATCATTACATATCATGTATACATTCTAAATAAATCTAATTTTATTGATCATTTTTTTTTTTTTTTTTTAAATTAATGTAATTTATAGTCAAAATGGTTTATATTTAAAAAGTCTAAATATTTCCTACAGTTAAAAAAAAGTTTTATACTTTTTTTAGTAAATTAATATACTTTATATTATTACTTTATTTAATATTATTATAATAAACCAGTAACTTATTATTATAATGCTCCTCTTTTCAAACTCGTATAAAAATTGAACTCAAGTTTTGTTGCAGAAAAATTAGAATACCAATTTATTTTTTGCTCATGCGACACAATGTCGTTGGCTAAATTAAAAACGTATTATAAAATAAATTATATTTTTAAAGAACGCGTATTGTATTAAAAAAATATATTATTAAGTAAAAAAAAATAAAAAAAAAAAAAAATTAAAAACCTATGGTTACCTACCTAGAATAATTAAGTCAAATGTTTAGTTTTAAGTAAAGAAATTTAAGTAAATTATATAATGCCTAAAATAATTATTTATTAAAAAAACTGCTGACTAGCTGTGCTAATGGCCTTACTGTAATTTTACAAGAATATCTGCCTGTCAATTCTGTAAGCATTTATATAAATCTATTTTTTTTTTATATAGTGGACGGGCTAATTTTATAAGTATTGGTTTTGTTTCGCAGACTGCACACCCACCTAGGCACTGTCTTGTAGTCGATAGTTAAGGCAAAACAAATCGTATGTGTATTTTATGTCAATTAACCAGACTGCGATTTTAGATGAATAATTAAAAAAAAAAAAACTATAATCATTGTAACAATAATAATAATAATAATAATATATCATATACTATTATATTAATATAAATATAGTATAATGGTAACGCATAGAAAATAGAATATTTATTTTCATTTTACCGCCATCTGTTAAACTTTAATTAATGTTATTATATATTTAATATATAATATTACATACATTTTAATGGAGAAAATTTCAATAATTAATTGGAATCATATTTATTAAATAGGATTCAATTATTGTTGAAAATCTTGTATGTCACGTATTAAATGTAGACCTATTTTTGTACACAATTTATATAGTAGTTTTAAAACTCTGGCCGGCTTCATACGAAATAGAAAATTATATGGTTTCATAATATTCTTATCATATTGTATACATGTTTTGATGTCCTTAATTGTAAGTGTTTATTATTAGTTCATAATACAGAATAATGTCGATGACATCTTACATAACATAAACATATCAAACTATATGCATGCATATATCATTAATTAAGAATTATTTGTATAAGAAGTATTATAATTTATTAGGTATTCGTTTTTGTCCGGTGAATGTACTTCGTAGATCTATGTGTATTTATATACATATATGTATTTAGGTATTAATTATACATACATATATATATATATATATATATATATATATATTTATATATGCATCAATATCACAAAAAAAAATAATTATGAATATTTAAATTTATGAATGTTGAACGCTATGTGTTCATGTTTGTTTTTTGAAAATTGGACAGATATAAAAACATAAACAAATATTGAATCATTATTTATTGGAGGGAAGGGATTTCTGATTTTTTTATGTATATATAATATATATACTTTGTTCCTATTGTCCACACACCAATGTCGGCGTGGCTTCACCATCAGTTGGTGCTACGGCTACTGTGACAGCATTGTGAAATTGGCCGCTTGATACAAGTCTCACAGTGGTCACACCACACATTATTGTTTCCACGGAATGCTCTGGAAAAATATTATGACATTCAATTTTCTAACTAAGCGTTATTAAATTATGTACATGCAGATAGATGTAGAAAATATATATATATATATTATAATTTTATTAGATTAACATCATTTTGATGATTTAATCAATAGAATTACATTCAGTGTCAGTTAGCCATTTAAAAGGAATTAAACAATTTTAGTTTTCCGTAATGACTATCAGAAAACTGGAAATAGTTTTTATTAAAAATGGAAATAGTTTTTTTTAAATAGTACAACAGACACATGGTTTTATAAATAATTAATACATGTGCTTTGAAAATTCAAATAAAATATCCAAAGATATTTTGGGTTTCAATCAAATATTATCTTTTGCAGTTTCAATTTAAAAAATAAATATCAGAATATCAATCATTATTTTTTAGCAATTAAGTTAAATCCTAATTTTAATATAATTCGAGTGATATTATAAATTTAGGTTGTACTCTAGAGATCCTATATTTATAACACCTTCAACAAGAAAACTGTAAAATTTAAAATTTTAATCCAAAGTATATAAATAGTTTAAAATAGATTATGGAAACATTTAAAAGGAGAAAATATTTATTGCTATAATATAAAATATCAACCATGATCGTCTTAGCTGTCAGTAACCCGACAATCGTACTGCGTACCTCAAAATAAAACAAATATTTTGAATAAATATTTCACTCTTTTATAAGAATATAATTTTGTAAGATACTCATGGACTTTTGTAACGTTGTAGTTATACAGTTATACTATTTTTATCGCTGATGGTATATATTTGATTTTATTATTTCCTATAACGTTACAAAAGTCCACAAGTATTTTATAAAATTATGTTCTTAATAGTAGAATACACTAAATAAAATTATCTTATACGGCGATTTGGATAGGCAATTGTCGTACATATATGTGATGAGGGAAAATATATATTTTTCTAACCTATACTACTTAAAAATGTGTCTATATCAATTCGATGATGAAAAAATAAAATCTGTTGAGCAATAATCATAAATGGGAAGACAAAACTGCAATTAATCTGGTTTTAATCAGTTTTTATAATTATGACGAAAAAAATAGTCTAAAAATCGAGTGAGACACAGTGGTGAGTAAATGGTATTGCTGTATTATTCTTTTAAATTTAAAACCAATGAATCATTTTTTCGAATGATATGATTCAAAATTAATCTGACGAATTTCATCAAAATCTTCTTCTTCTTCTTCTACTTCGCCTTCCTCCCAACTATTTGGGGTCGGCCACCCTTGTCCTACACCTCCACTTTACTCGGTCAATCACATCTCCTCTGCACACACCGACAGCCCTCATGTCATTCTCCAAAGTCTCCAACCATCTCTTTTTTGGTCTTCCTCTTCCTCTTTTCCCTTCAACGTCCATCTTCATAACCACTCTTACTGCATTCGTTTCTTCTCGCCTCATCACATGCCCAAACCATCTCAGCCTATTTTCTCTCATCTTGTCCACAATTGGCGCTACGCCAACACTACCTCTCACGTATTCATTCCTTATTCTATCTTCTCTTGTCACTCCACTCAACCATCTAAGCATTCTCATTTCCGCGACACTCATACTTTGTTCTATTCTCCTATTAACCGTCCAACACTCTGAACCATACAGCATAGTTGGTCTCACTACACTTTTATAAAATTTACCTTTCAGCCTAATTGGAATTCTCTTATCGCATAACACGCCCGATGCTTCTCTCCATTTCATCCACCCGCACTTAATCCTATGTTTTACATCAATGTCAAAGCCCCCGTCCTTTTGAACAAAAGATCCTAAATATTTAAAGCTCTCAACTTCACCTATCACATCACCATCTATTGTCAGTTGTCTCCTCATTCCTTCAACTTCTTGGTCTCTTTGTCCAAAATCATACTCAATATACTTAGTTTTATTTCTACTAATTCTCAATCCCTTTTCTTCGAGGCTAACCTCCACTCATTTAACCTATTATTGACAACTTCTAGGTTTTCTCCTATCAGAACTATATCATCCGCAAACATCATACACCATGGTATCTCACCCTGTATCTCCTTTGAAACCTCATCCATTATCACTGAGAATAGGTAGGGGCTTAGAGCTGACCCCTGGTGCACACCTACTCCTATACTGAAACCTTCTGATACTCCACACCGACTCTTGACACTAGTACTCGACCCTTTTTTGACGAATTTCATCAAAATAATTCGAAAATATGAAATATCATTAAAATTCTAATATAAGTACTCAGTAAATGTATCGAGTCACAACGATTACAATATTTATATGATAACAACTAAATAGCTAATATCTACAATTGGAAATTCATTAAAATATTCAATATCGTCTACATTTAATTTTTTGACGCTCATAAAACATGCAACTTCTCAGTAATTTTTGGTCACAATGATAATCTTATATTCATTTTTGAAGTCTAAATTATAAAATTGAAAGTTTTAGAAATTCTTATCTACAAAAATATATAGGATATTCGACTTTTATCATAATTCCAAAATTGTGTATTCAAACGATGTTACTTTTTTTTCAAATTAAGCTCAATTTATTTTTTAATAATTATTAAAACATACATATGAAAAAAATTTCAAGATTTATTATCTAATTAAAACCATTAATAAACCATAACATACAAATCAACATTTTTAAGCTAAGAAAATATAAATTATTCAACTTTCTATTAATGTAAAAAGACTCAAAATTATATTATCTATAATAAATAGTGATTTAAGTATTCAATAATAATTGCAAGTTTCATTGATTATTATATTTTAAGTAACGATGAAAATGAAAATGATATTTTATAGAAAACCAGTATGCTGTTAATTTTAGCGTTCTTGTATAACTTTTATTAAGTTTTTCGTAATTATAAGAATTCTATTGGTAAATTGTTAAAATTATCTATTATAAACCACTGATTAAAACCAATTTCCTATATTTTACTTATAATTTAATGATAAACTACTAGTCAAAATAGACACAAAAAAGTAGTAAATCGTAGTAAAATCAATCTTCGTTTCGTTCAGAACCTACACTAAAATATCCAACGCATAATAAATTAGTATAGTTACATTATTCCATCCACGGGTAAGTTTAATATTTCGCAGAGTTATTTTCATTATTTTATTTCATAAACATATTAATTTTATGCCTGATTGGTCAATTATAGAAAAACGCTAATTACAACTAGTTTTCAATATATGAATAAATAGTTTATATTTAAAAATAATATAAATAAATATATAAATAAATCTCTAGCACGGTATATTATTATTATTTTAATATAATAGCGATTTCATTGACTATATATCTGATGATGAAGTTTTAATTCGAAACCCGTCCTACATTATAAATATAATAATACTCTGGGCATTTACTTGTTAATAAATTTACATTTATTTATATTTAATTATATACAATTTATAAAATTTTGTTTTATTTTATTAATTTATTCAATTTTTTTAATTTTCTTATTATACATTTTAACTAATCTAAATTATTGTACGATCAATTATTTAATTGTATTTTTCAACTTACCTGGCTCTGAATTCGTACCGCAAATCGAGTCGACTACGGACAACTGGCCCAATCCGTCTCCACCACCCACTTGAACGAAATCTGGTAATCCTTGTTTATCACACTGTAGCATTATCTCATCTTTACTTAATTATCTTACAGACTGAATTTTTCTCAATTTTAAACAGAAAACGTTCATACCTTGTGAATCGTTCCCGTCTCGTGTTCGGTCGGAGTTCTCTTCTGCCCGTGCTCAATGCCAACGCCCAACGATAGTATTTTCACCTGAGCCGGATACAACATCGTTAGACTGCAGTTTACTTGTTTCCCGTAATTTCTCAGCGTGTAAATGTCGGTAATGCCTTCCATTAGTATATTACAAGCTGCGAATGGATCATGAATAAAGTATGAAAATATCTATGAACCATTAATAAAATATGATAATATCTATGACATAAATTTTCTAAAATAAAAACTGACACAAGTAAAATACAGTTCATCAATGAAACACTCGCTAAATTTATAAAAAATTCACTGTGATATTATCCCATTTAGTTTTTTCATATATTACTAAACACGCATAAACTATCCACGTAACTTCAACTATACAAATAAAATATTAAACTCGTTTACACAGCCGCACAACCAAATGGCTAAGTACCATTAAAACTGTTCGGACTCAAAACGTATACTGCATCTTTATAACATAATGCTTATTATCCAACATAATGAATGATAATATAATTATAATGATACCTCAACATATTTGATAAACTTATTATCAGGGCTCATAACTTATAGCTCTAAAAAAATTGTTATAAGCGCTTAAATATGCTCTAAAAAGTATTCATATAATCACTTAAATATGTACTAAAAATACTAAAATATGCAAAAAAAAAACGTTTGTATACAAAAATTATTATTTTATTATTATTATTTATTATATTATTTTATTATTTTAGCTTCGATTATTAAAAAAAAAAAAATTGAATAATATTACATTGGAATTATTGTATCATGTGGTACTCATTTATTCTGCGATTGTTCTGTTAAAAAAAAAATACACCCGAATACCTAAAAACTATAAAAATAAAATACTACAGTACAAGCTACAATTACATACAATTATAATGGTTTCCTTGTCAATGGGATTACGAAGTTTCGGTCGTACACTTTCATTACGTCGCACGTCGCCTAAATTTGTATTGGTATATATACTTTCTTCTGATATTATTAGGTATATAAGTTATATAAGAAGAAAAATTAATTAATACAAATTAATTACTAATATGAACAATTAATATGACTATAATAACTTGTTATTTTTAAGAAAAAATGTTTTAGGCTAGGTACTAAAAAAATTATGCGAAAATCCAAAAATAAGCGAAAAAAAGCAAAATTTCACTTATACTCCGAAATATGCAAAAATATGCAACATATAATTTCGTATGTAGCTTCTTACTTATCTGAAACAAATTTATAGCTCACATAGGTACCTCTAGGACTTCTCAAAAAAAATATGCAAATGCTAGAAGTTATGAGCCCTGCTTATTATATATGCAAAATATTACTATGATTGGTCATGAATTATTAAATTAAATTATATTTAAAAATTACCAACAACTTAATCGAAATTCATACATATAATTTCAAGTCAATAACTTTAACACGTTAACTGCCATGTGTACATTATTTTGTACACGGGAAAATTGCCGTTCATACATAGGCATTTTTTTGTATGTTTGCCAAAATATAAAAAGAAAATTTTTTGTCATAAATGTTTTGTTATTTGGCATAATGTTTTATAGTATTTTAAAAAGATATTTCCATACGAAAAATTCAAAATGTAGACCGTGTCAAAATAATGTACACTTGGCCTCCTAGACCAGACATAGTAATATTCATTAATATTATTATTAGGTTACTACAGTATTATCTGAGTATATTTTTAGATTATTTGTAAATTCCCAGTATCTATCTTATCTATTTGTTCAATGCCCGTTCACACGCGTAAATGTAGATATTTAGACATTTAATGTGTCTTTATTCAGTGTAGTGCTCGCACGTGTTTTTAATTATATTATTATAACTAATATGGATAGCCAACAAATAGAAAATTTACTCTACGACAGTGATGCTTTGTCGAGCTCACTTTCAGAGTTTGATGACAGCGACGAAAACCCAGATTGGCAAACTGATAATGATGAAAACTATGAAAACAATATGGTCGACTGTGATTCTAACGCGGATGATGATGTTGAAAGTGAGTGGAACGATAATTTTGATATACCAAATATAAATTCGAATATAATTTTTAATCCACACGACAGTACCGGTATAAATACAGATATTATAGATACAATGAATTCAGCGAGTCCCTTCGATTTTTTCACTTTGTTTTTTGATGATGAAGTCGTAAACCTTATAGTAATGAAAACAAATAAATATGCACATGATAAATTAAACACACCTGGTACAAGCAATCATTCAAGAATAAATAAATGGACCGATATTGACAAAGACGAACTTCATGAATTTTTCGGAATAATTATGTGGATGGGTTTAGTAAAAATGCCGAGTATTTCTCACTATTGGAAATCTTCTGTTTTGTACAAAAGTAAAATACCTTTTTATATGTCTAGAAATAGATTTGAATTAATATTATCTGTAATCCATGTGTCAGACAATAACAATCCCCCTGGACAAAATCGTCTTTATAAAATTCAACCATTGGTTGACATTTTAATAGATAAATTTAATACAGTTCTAATTCCGGAAAAAAACGTTTGCATTGATGAATCAATGGTTCCGTTTAGAGGTCGTCTTATGTTTCGACAGTATATTGCCAATAAAAGGCATCGCTACGGAGTCAAGATTTTCAAATTATGCTGTCATGATTTTTATACATTGCAATATAAAATATATGCAGGGAAAGAAGCTGATATTGGACAGTTGGTATCTACTAAAGTTGTTATGCAACTTATGGAACTTTATTTGGACGAGGGAAGATGTCTTTTTATAGATAATTGGTATACCAGTATCGATTTAGCTGAAAATTGCTTGATAGAAAAACTCATGTAGTAGGGACATTACGAGCAAATCGTAAAAGAAATCCAACAGAAGTAATCAAACAAAAATTAGTTGGAGAAGATGTTGTTGCAAGACGAAATAGACGTGGCATAATGGTACTTAAATGGAAAGACCGCCGAGATGTTTTAATGTTGTCCACAAAACATGATAATTCAATGATAAGTTTTAATCGAAGAAGAACAACGATTGAAAAACCTCGTGTTGTTGCTGATTACAATAAATGGAAAGGGTATATTGATATGACGGACCAAATGGGATCGTATCATACCTGTTTTAGAAAATCTATCAAATGGTATAGAAAGCTGATATTCGATATTATTTGTAATATATCTATGGTCAACGCTCTTTCAATTTACACAAGTGTAACAGGACGAAAAATGGCACTTGTTGATTTTAGAGAAGCTGTGATTTTAGGATTGTTGCAAAATAAAACTGCACTAGATAGAACAGAAAATGACGAAAAACATACTTTGGAAAAAATATCTAAAATCGGAAGATGCAAACGATGCTACGAAAATATATCGAAAAAAAAAGGTAATTTAAAATACTCTTTAAATTCATTATTAGAAATATTTACTTTTTTTTTCTAATAATTTTAGGGACGAAAGAAGCCAGAAAAATAGCTAAACGAATGAAAACTATATGTAGAGTATGTGGCCATCATTTTTGTTCTGAATGCTTTTTTATAGCCCACAAAACAAAAAAATTTATTTTTTATTTTATATCCATAAAGGAAATTTTTTTTGAACATTGTAAAAATTAAAAAGGTATCATTTAAAAATAAAATAATGTTATAAGTAATACGTAAAATTCAATTTTTTATTATATATTTCTAAATGTTTTTTTTACAATAATTTTTTTTTTAATAATTATATTATGTCAAAGTGGAATATGTAAAATAAAAATCATATACATAATTGTATTTTTATTAATATTTATTAGAGAACACATTCAATTCAGTTACAATATATATATTTATTTAAATATTTAATAATAAAAAATAAATTGTATATTTTATTATAAGTCATCAGTTATTTCTAAATTAAATTATCTCTTTTATTTTTTTCATGATTAATGTCTCGAAAAAAATATCAAAATATTTAAGTACCATCAATATGCACCTGAGTATTAATATTTACACTTATTGGTTTATAAATACGAGTATTCCACGAAATTCTTAAATATGCATTGATAGTTATTGAGAAATCATGTCATATGATTATATTCTTTTAAATCCTACTTGTTTTTTATTATATTTTCTTTTTATTAATCGTCAATAAATATAAGAATACATTTACATTATCACTACTAGACGCAAGCCATTTAATAAATGTTTTTTTTATTTTTTATATGAATATTTTATTATAATTAAGCTTTATAATGGACATTGATAATTCCTGTAATTTACTTATTATAGTTCCAGAAAAATCAATGATTATAATCGTTTCAATATAATTTAATTTTCCATTTCAACTGGATCTTGAGCAATCGAAGTAATTTATTTTCAAAGTATGATCATTTATTTCATGATAAAGTCATATTATGATAGTGAAATAAATAATTAAATGCATTTATAAGAAACATAAATGTAATTTATAGATATTTAACTGAAATGCATTCAAGTTGTCAATTTAATAGAAAATGGTTAGAACCAACTAATAATAATAACAATAATTATAAGTTTTTTTTTTTTTTTGTAATTTGCTTTTATAAGTTAATTACAATAATTTTAACAAAACACAGAATGAATATCTGGTGTTTTTCAGAAATTATAGAACTACCATATAATAGAATTATTATACTATCAATGTTTTATTAACATCTAGTTTTAAAACGATGTGTTTAATAATTACAGTACAATTTAGATACTATAATTATCGTACATATATATATATATATATATATATATATATATATATATATATATGTATTAAAAAAAAAAAAACATTTCAGATACATTTTCAAATAAAAATTGCTTTGAAGTATCAATATTTTTTTAGAGATTAATAAATGCAAATTGATTCAAGTACATCAGTCTTCACATTTCCGGTAACTTGTAAATTTATTAACATATTTCTTTTCAAATATTTTTCTGAGTAAATATTACTGTTCTTATGTCTATATGTTAATTTCATGATGTTTATGATAGCACGTTTCTTAACAAGAACCTTATATAGTAGAAATCACTATAACGAGCATCAGTTAGAACGAGATGCTTTTTACAACGAGGAAAACGCTATATCCCGGCAATAGGCTCTTATCATATAGAGTATTATTATTCGTTCAAATATACGTTTTCAGCAAGCATGGATAGAACAAGATATCGGGTTCAACTAGTAAAATAAAACGTACTATAATAATGATCTTCCGGTAACTACAAGAAGGTTGTTTATTTTTTGGCCATTATTTGGCTCGGTCTGCTCGTTATACTGCAAGTATTCAAAGTTTTTTTTCATTATTATTGTGTATATATTGACTTATTAACAGTACATATGATTTTTACGAGGTGTGATGTATTCAAATTTATAAAATGTACGGTTGTGTTAGTAAGCAGTTGTATAAAAACGTCCATCATGTCAAGTCATCAGTTTATGTTGTGCGAAAAAATCGGTTAAGGCAGGCGGTAAGAATATAATGAGAAAAATAACGTAATTGCACAAAAAAATTGGATCCTATTTATCAATAATATTAACAATATGAAAAAGTTGGGATACTTTTTTGTTAATTGTTAGTTAAAATTATATATGTTAGTTAAATTATTACATAAAATATTGTTAAATATTAGTTATCGCTAATGACGTATTACACCCGATAGACCAAAATAGGAGTGATTAATAAACAGTAACAATAAAGGCATATAACGAGCTACAGCTGATTACAACGAGAAGAACTAGCTGACCCTTGAGACTCGTTATGGTCGATTTCTACAGTAATTTATAATATCTGCTGTCTTAGTTATAATAATCGGGAAATTTTATAAACTTCTAAATTGATAAGAGCATTTATCAAATAACTTTTTTATGATTATTTAAAATTTTTCTATGTGTGAATTTAAAAAAAAAGTAAGGTTGTATTTGTAATTACATTAATTTACTTTACGAATCAAACCCACAATATTCTCATGAATATCAATGAAAGATGAATACGATTTTAGTAGTAATTTAGTTGTACGTGACTTAGATATGTATTAAAATGAATGATCAACAAAACATTCCTGTAACAATGATCACACGATTTGCAAGGATTTTTTATATTTATTATTAAAAGTAATATTAAGTTTTTGAATCGATTTTAAAATAATGATTGTCATCATAATTGTCTTTTTTTTAAATGGATACTTGCATTTGTGTGGTGAATTTGATGATGAAAAATTGCTCACAGCAGTAATTATCACAAATAATGTTCAAAAAATTACTACAATGGCGCATGGAACATTTGGACACATACAAGTAATTTTTATTAGTGTCAATGTAATGACCCAAAAATAAAAAATTCACAAATACAATATTACTTGTAGCAGATGCGAAGCGGCTAAACCAGTAATGTACATTGTACATGGAAAAATGGTTAGCCCTGCAAAAGGCATCCGGGGAGATTTTCAAAATAACTTGTAACGTATTTACTTATTCAGTCGGTATGGAAATTATATTGTAATCATCATTGAAATCATACGCGCGTTTATGTTTCCTTCAAATTACTAATCATATATAATTACATACCATACAAACCAACGAGCTTAACCAAATTTTAGGAAAAGAATATAGTTTAGACGATCAGTAGTGATACGAACATTATGTTGCAATAGTCTATGAAAGGATATTATGCTTGTGTAATATGCAAATTGAACAACGTAGTTGCACTTAATGAAATTACCTGCATGATTTGATTAAAAAATAAAAAATTGTCTTGTTGTGTTCTAAATTTATACATGCATGTGAACAATTTATTTATGGTTTAGTTTGTATTACAATTGCATGTGCTACATCAAGTAGATTAAATTCACACTAATCGTATTTAGAAAAAAACTTTAAATATATCGTAAAAAAACTGTTGCAAGGATCCAATTCAGAATTATAATTACAATTGATGTACAAGACCCTTACACTAATTTGAAATCAATAGTTTTGGATTTTTAATTTTAAAACCTATCTCTTAGTTTATTAACAATAAGAACGATTTTAGACTTTAATAATTTCCTGAAATATTATTTATGTAGTACTTACATATACCTTTAGAGTGGAATAAACAAGTTACAATGGATGCATATTCAATTATATGAATTGTACCTACTTATAAAACACGTATAGAATTCCACATTAGTTTTTGGTCTCTGCTTCAGTGAGCGTACCATTTGCACATTAGGGCGCTTTCGTAGGTATTTTATGTGTTTTGGACTTAACAAAACCTCCGGCAAATTTATAATAATTATTAATAAATGTTTATCTTGGCAAAAATTACTGTATTAATATTAATTGAATGAAAAAATGTATTTGTTTTAAAATGTACTCTTATATTGTTTTTAAATTGCAATTTATTAAATCACACAGAAAAACATGACTGAATCAAAAAAAAAAAAAAAATAATTAAATAAATAAATATTTATAATAATATTAATCAACTGTACAAACGTAAAAATACGACGTGCATATGAATAAGTTAAAAAATAAAAACAGTTTCAACAATATCTTATATTTAGTTAGTATACTGGACGCTAACGACCTATAGTTTACTACGCAGGGACGTGATTTCAATAAAAACGAAAAAAAGCTGAACCCTTTTTGACCAAACGGCGTATACTTTAATCCTACAGCGTCGTTACATTTATTATGCATACAATATACCAATACAACGAAATAACAGGTTAGGTTTCATTATTATTATGAACACTACCATAATCGTCATTAATATTATACGTACGTGTGGGATTGTTGATGAATGACACGTAAAAACTGAATCCATTGCCCCTCCTCGGTACTCGGTATTGTATCAAAGCAGCATTCTGTGACGATTTATATACCTGTTTGCGTTTTTTTGTGCCACAAAACTCGTAAAAACGTTCCTCCATGGGTTTCGGGTGATCCAGTTCGTTGGGAAATAACTGTCCGTTGAGTTCCCATCCATCCACAAACTGAAAGTATTAAATATGAACACGCATGGTATAAATGATATGTAAAACGGTTCGCGGTACAATAAGCAACACAACACGTCATCAACCCTATCATTTCTATGATATAATATGATTTATGATGCAATATTTGATTTTTTTTTTTATTGTTTTTCTCATAATTATTTATTATTATTATTTTTGTTTATTTAAATCAGTACTACATAAGCTATGAATTTTTAACAATTTACACTAAATTATTAGTTATATGAATTATAGTGTTTCTAAATTGTGGTATTGTGTGTTAAATATTGGTACGAAATTGATTGAATTAAATTTAGTTATATATTTAAGTAGGTTGTATTTATATAAGATTTATTAGATTTAATTAATTTTATTCTGGTCAAATCCAAATACTTAATATTTATGTTCTAAAATAAGATAGGATTAATATTTGTTGTAAATAAGTGTTAAGTTGAATAATAATTGTTCTCTTATTATTAAATTAGTTTTTTAACATTTATAACACACAGCATAAGAAACATTCTATAATTGTAATATTTTTAGATTCTGAACGGAGTGAATAATGTATTGATTTTACAAAGATGTGTTTTTTTTTTTTTTTTATTTTTTTTTTTTTTGTGTCTGTCGACACGATTTGGGGCAGTAAAAATGCTTCGATTGCCTAATGTAGCAACTTTTCTGAAAGGAAAATGACTCTAGGTGACTCTAAATGCGTCGGGAAAAACTCTTAAAAATTAAGGCAAAAACGGTATATTTTACGCAAAACCAGTTTTCGACAAAATCGAACTTTTTTTTGCTATAACTCAAAATCTAATCGATGTAAATACTTGAAATTTTCACTAAATGTTAAGATTAGCGTTTTCTACACACCGTTAAATTTTCAAAGTATTTTGACTTTTCTTGAGCTATTTATAGACAATTGAAATTTTCAATTTTTTTAAGTATTTTTTTTTAAAATAACGATAAAATTTTTTTGGCCGGCCAGAAAATCTTGAAAATTTAATACAAGGTTTCTTATAAGTTGTTCTTTAACTGATCCAAAATCGTAAGTCACAATTTTTTTTTATAAGTGCTCAAAGTTCCAATTTATACAAAATATGTAAAAATTGTGAAAATTTGAAAATAATTATGTGGTTGAAAATTCATAAAAATTTTTCTGTTCATACTTAAGGTTCAAAATTTTAACACTAGGTTATCTATAAGCTACTCTTCAAAAATCTTAAAAAAAATTTCTACCGGACTTAGAGGAAAAAATTTTTTGACTGTTTGAAATTTAAATATTTACGAAATAGCATAAAATAGCGATTTATTCTCAAACAATCTTAAATATTTGTTATAATTCAAAAAGTATAAGTCGCAGATTTTTGAAATTTCTACCAGTTGTTAAAATTGGTATTTCCTTTATGTCATATTTCTTTCAAAATATTATATTGATTTTTAAGCCACTAATTGGCATTTAAAATATTCGATTTTTTTACATTTTATTTTTATAATCGGTGATAAAAAGAATTTGGCTCGTACAAAATACTTGAAAATTTAATAGAAGATTCCACAGAAGTAGTTCTTAATGTCATTCAAAAATTATTGAAATCCATAGGCACAATTTTTTTTTATAAGCGTTTAAACAGCGAATATTGACATAAAATTATATGTAAAATATAATATAATGTATAATATTCTAGACTGACAAATGATATCGGTTTATTTAAATTGCTCTAACTCAAAAACGAAAATCCGCAACAACTTGAAATATTCACCAAATTTAACAAATCCATTATAATGACCTATCCTATGAAGAATCGCACTTCACCCCCAAGTGTACAGCAGAGCGATGCCCATCCGGTTATTTTTTATTTTGAATTCATAATTACAAATTAAATTGTATTCTTATCTGTATAACAGTTTAATTAAAAGTATTTAAGTTGCATATTTTGAAAATGAAATCTTAACAAAACTGAATAAATGATAGATGTCATATTTTATAATGGTTGCATATTCACAAGCCTATAATAAAAAATTAGCATTACTAACATTATTATTTTAAAACAAACTTGGTCATTTGTTTGAAAATATTCGTTCTTTCATTTTTGTAATTTTAATAATTTCATTTTATTTTCATTATTTTGCTTATTACATTTTGATTTTTAATTTATTTTTTGATAAACACAATTTATTTTTTTTATTGGTTTAATAAAATTATTACATTAATATCGCTCTTTGATATGGTTGGAAAACATAGAATTAAGTGTATTTGGATGAAATGGACAAAAATTCCAACAGGGCTAAAAGGTAAATTTTACCGAAGTGTAATTGATACATTGATACATATGATACGATTGACAGGAGAATAAAACAAAGTATGAGTGTTGCGGAAGTGAGAATACTTAGGTAGATGAGTTAAGTTACAAGAGAAGAAAGAATAAGGAACGAATATGTGAGAGACAGTTCTGGTATAGCGTCGATAGAGAACAAGATTGGACAAGTTGGCAGAAAATTGACTGAGATGGTTTATATATGTAATAAGGCGAAAAAAAATAAAAGCAGAAAGAGTGGTTAAGAAAATGAACGTTAAAGGGAAAAAAAGAAGAAGAATGCCCTAAAAAAGATGTTTCGATATGATTGAGAATGATATGAAGGTTATTGGTTTGTGCATAGGAGGGAACGTACAAAATTGAGACGAGATTGAGGAGATTGTGGACAAGGGTGGTCGACCCCAAATAGTTGGATGAAAATTCAAGGAGAAGAATAAGACAATAATATTAATCTGACTGCTATAACAATTTAATGTTGTTATTAAATAAATAATGATTAAACTAAAATTAAATTAAATTAAAAAACTAATTTATATCTCTGTATGTGTGTTTGGACGTATTTCATGAAGATTCAATGCAGTTGATTAATTTACTATTTCTTAAGTTATAATGTATGACGTATGAAATATACAATACTATTAGAGTGTTAACGTGCCATTAAATACATTAAATATACCATTTTATTTCATCGAATAATGCCGTGATTATCGTATAAAATATATACTTTCGAAGTCATCGACCATATAATACAAATTTATTTTTAACATAAATCTCACGTTTCGTCGAACTCATGATGTACAATTATTATAAAAGCATTTATAAGGTCTGTGATTTATATATTAATTCGCATGTATACAATTCTAAACGATGCCAAATTCTTAACTATCAGAGAAAATGTAAGTTTGAGATACATCGGAAACTTTTTTAATATATTCTGAAAATGTATTTACAGATATGTTAATCTTTTTAGATTTTATTAATGTAATTCCGTGTGCTGATGTAATTGATGCATTAGATAATCGTTGAAATGTTGCGTAAATTATATGAATCGAAATAACCGCAGATGGACGTTTAAAAAAAATTGTCTAGCGAATTAATTGTGGACATTTCCATACAACACTCGTTTTTTCAAATAAAATCGAAATAAACACGGTCGTCCATATACATGTATAAGTGACTTACTTATTTCGGAAACGGATTACATGATTGGAATTAAATAATTGTTTATGTGATATTCGAATACTTTTGAGTATAATGTGTATAGAAGGATCGAATAGTTTAATTCATATCAAGGGGACATATGCGATAGTTTTGACTGGATATGGATATTATATGGATATAATAATTATTAAGCCATAAAAACGGTCGAAAATCCGAAGAACCACTACATAATATTTAATACAACCGGTCAAGTCTATATATAATAAACTTGTAGAACTCTGCAGTTTACGACTACGATAAAATTATAATGTGCTTGCGGTGGATATTGACGACGGCGGCTTTGTATCATCTTTTACATGATGCATGTATATAGATTGACACACGATACCGCGCTCGGATCGTGTTTACACCATGGTCGCGTGAAATCGATATGCAATGATGTGTATAAACGTACGTAATAATATTATGTAAATTTCCACGCCGGAAATCCATAACTCTAAAAACCGCACACTATTACATTATGTATTTGATCAACATTTGACGTGTTATTCGGGAATATTGTTCAATACGCACATACAACCGACGTGACGTTTATAATATTATATCGTGTGTATGTGTGTGTACGTGCGTGTGTATGTGTGTGTGTGTGTGTGTGTGTGTGTGTGTGTGTGTGTGTGTGTGTGTGTGTGTGTGTGTGTGTGTGTGTGTGTGTGTGTGTGTGTGTGTGTGTGTGTGTGTGTGTGTGTGTGTGTGTGTGTGTGTGTGTGTTTGTGTGTCTGTATGTGGGCGCGTTTTACGTGCACTTACTCGCGCAAATACTTACCGCTATTAAACCTCCCATATTGCACGGCACGTCTATGTAATCGAAGTACACGTGGACCGTCTGTTCGGGCTTCGCAATTATGTAAATACCACACACGGTCGGATCGTTTGTCTGCGATTTGTAGTACAGATGGCCTTCTTCGGACCACACGGTCATGCACTCTACAATTTGATCACATCAACAATGTTATAGTAAATAATATTATAGATTAGCAGTATTTGATTTTTTGTGAACATCACCAGCAATAGTTTATTAAATAATAGCACATTTATTTTTTATTTTTTTATTTTCTTCAACAGCACTCGAAAACTGCGTTGCTACACGAACCAAAGTGGAAATTAGTCCAGTTAACATTATAACAGTATTATGATAATGAAAGACAGGCACGTGGTTGTATCCACTGTATCTGTCAAGAGTACCTATCGCTACTAGCGAGGGAGACCCGACATTAATTATAATAAATCATAATTTAATGCGAGTGTAGATGGTATAGGTGTGCGGAATGATGACACTTCAACATAAATCGATTAAATTATCGTTGATAAACATTATCGCGATTCATCATTTCCTGTCGAACATTTTTTTTTTTTTATTAATGTCCACATTTTCAACTCAAAAAATATGCATTGTTTCTCCATTGACGATAAAAAACGATAAAAAAAATGTATCAGAATTTAATTTTCGAGTCGGGAATGCCGTTTTTATTTTTATTTTACCAATAAATTTTGTCATATTTCTAAAACTGTCGATAAACATAAATTTAATATTATTTAAACAATTTATTAAAGTCTAAAAACAAAATTAAATACTTAATTAGAAAAAATTTAAATATAGCATGATTTGAGGAATTTGAGTAGCTTAACGTCGATTTGAGCTATAACAATTTATTAAAGGGTAAGAGATGAATGCTTAATCAAAGACATAGGTTCATTTATTTGTGAACATTGTGATTTTGTATAACATATAACGTTAATACATGAAGCATATACAATTTATTTTAATATACGCTACAACTATATATTTAATAAAATTTTTGTATACAATTTTCAACCTAATAATATTTTACGATCTCTATCTTAAAAAAAAAAAAAAGATAATATAAATTGAAAGTTGAAATCACGATAAGAAATAAACCTCTACTACTATATGATTATTAACACTTTATCCACTCAACGATGCGATCAGAGGTTCCATAAAAAAAGTTCAGAGATAAATGCTTGCCAAAATAAATGCTCATCATTTTTGTGAAAATTCAATTTTGGTAAAAACATAATAAAAAAATCAAATGCTATTCAAAAACCCTTTACACTAGGCTTACGAAGTAAATAAGACCTATAACAATCGTTTTCCATATCATGTATCGTATGTACACCTATGTATCACACAAATTCCTATAGAAAATGTTGAACACGCGGTCTCATCTGTTTACCTGTAATGATTTTTTCTTGTGTTCGGATCCGTTTACTTTGCACTGGATACAGTAGTGACGTTTGTTGAGGATACTGAAATAAAAAAAAAAAAAAATTCAATTATCGTTCTACTCGCAGCAAATGTAGCGTATACACACAGCTAAATCGATGTACTTCATTCGCTGTTTATGGACCGCAAACTATAAAAACTGTAACTACTACAAATTTTTAAGCTACATTTAAATCTCTACATAATAAGTATGTTGCTGGTAGTTTGATTTGAGTTGATGGGGCTATATCAATCCATACATATATATATATATATATATATATATATATATATATATATATATATATATTTCCACAAGAGCATTTACTTATTATTTTGATCGCGTCTAATAATTTTTAGAAGTCAACAATTTTAAGTATGTTTTTTGCAAGTATTTATGTATGAGGATTTAAGTAATATAAGGTCTATAATGTACATATTTATTTCAAATATGAAGGATTTCTATTTTTGTCTAAGTATTTGTATAGTTTTATACTATTTTGTACTCGAAATAGGTATTTAAAATAATGTTATTTCATAAAATATACACATATACATATATACGATTTTCAATCAGGCTTTTCGATGAATCATATCATAAACATAGAATATTATTAATTTATTACAATATTGAATAAATCACATTATAGACTTCTAATGGTTTAAAAATTCCAATTTGAAATCTGATCATAAAATATTATATTTTCGAACTTTGACTATTAATATTTATAAATTCTGTTTCAGTACAAATATGTTTATAAATAGTGAATTGTTTTCATTGAACCTGCATACATGAAGACTTTATATTTTATAATCGTATTTTAAGTATTAGTTGTAATAAATAACAGAGTAACTGGTAACAGTCATACATGTGAACGATAATGTGACTGACAAATATGACGTTTGCAGTTGTATATGAAACCTATTTATCTTAGAATATGTCGTTACTTATTTTTATTTCAATCGAATAAATAATGTGATTGAAAGTATAAAGTTCCCCGAGCGTCATATTTTCCGGAGCCTATTCCATTCAAAGAGCAACATAAGTTAGAAAATTAAATTAAATAACATTGTATTGATTGCAAAAAATATAACAAGTTAAAATAAATATCATGTTTTATATATTGTAATTTTATGCGTGAAATCACCTAAATGGATCACTCCAAATAACATTTATTAAGTTTAATTAAATAAAAAAATGAAAATAAGCTTGTAAACATCTGCACAAATAATAATTAAAGTACTGAAAATAATAATTTAAAAGTTTGTATGGACACTAAACGTGATACTAAAAAGTGCATATTAATTTCTATTAAAATGCAATTTAGTGACTACGTAATTACTTTTCATGTTTCGTCTTATACATTTTGTTATTATTACGTAAAAAAAATGCTGACATAAATAATCTCGTACCATTGGTCACATTATAATTTTACATTTTATTTCGTAAAATATTCACATAACTACCATAGTTTATATTTTTAGTTATGTTATTTGTAACTTTTATTTTCTGATATAGTAGATCAAATCATTAAAATATGAAAAGAAAACGAACCACATGTCGTATTTAGAGCTTTTTTTTAAATTTTTATTAAGAAGACAATTCACAATCTGTATACAAAAATTATAATAAGCAAATTTGATGAATTTACATAGAATAAAGTAACATGAATATCGTTTTAAGGAAGAAACCCAATGGTAACAAATCCTTTACTAATTTAATAGGTCTCTAAACCATTTACGATTAAGTCTACGTGGTGGGTTTTTTGAAGGTTGAAGGTGGACATGTGTGATATTAAACGTTTGTAAATTTTTTTAGCTAGTTCAGTGGTAGTTGTTATTTTTAAGTCATTGTACGAGGAAAAGTTTGAAACGTACTAGGAGGCTTTGGTTACTAACCTTACCGCAATTAATTTAAAAGCCTGAATAGGCTTATGTTCAAGGGCAACCCCAGATTGTTATTCCATAAGAACAGACTGGTCTTATGATTGACTTATATATAATAAGTTTGTTTTGGAGTTGAGGAGGGGTCGAAGGAGATGAAATCTTTTATTTGCCGCTTTTATTTTTTATTTTATGTGGGAGCCCCTTTTCTTTTATCAAGTTTTATGTCTAAGTACTTTATTTCAGTTTGGAGAGGGATGGGGATGTTATTCAAGATTAATTGAGGGCACTCATGAGGAAATTTTTTTAGCGTGAAAGTAACTTACACAGATTTGTCTATATTTATTTTAATTTTCCATTTTTTGGCCCATTCGTCGATTTTATTAGTATTATCCTGTAATGCAGTTGGAACTAGGTTAGAATTTGAACTGGAGGAGAGAATAGCGATGTCATCAGCATATGTTGCAAGATGGGTGTTATTAGATTGAGGGACATCTGCTGTAAATACATAATATAGATCAGGAGATAAATCACAACCCTGTGGGACTCCAGTATATATTGATTGAGTTGATGAGACATCGTTACCCTGTCGTACGACAAATTAACGACTTTTTAGATAAGATTTAATAATCAGATAAATAAGTATTGCAGTACCTGCATGAGCATAATCATCAGGATGGTAGATTTTATATAATGAGTAACCAAGTACGTAAAGTTGGTTTTTTGTGTGAAATGAGTTTCGGTAATAAGGGCTATGTGAATTTTTTTTTTCATAAAGTAAATTTTACAGTTCGTCTTTATATTGGGACTTACCATTTGCGTTTCACAGAATTATTGTTAATTTAGAAGTGGTTTTATGAATGTAAATTACTTTTTTGGAAAACTTTGTTTATTATTGTAGTCAGGGACGGATTGGGATACAAATTCGGCCCGGGAATCCTGTACCTATGCCGGCCCTTTATGAAAAAAAATATACTCAAATTTAGTTACACAAATATATTTATAACTAATTAATACATTCATTCTTTAGTTAATGTTTTAGAGGTACTAGCTACTTTATTAATTATGTCATCTGTGTTTATATTATAAAGTACTTCTTTTTCGACGGACATTAACATAAACGCCTCTAGTTTTGATTCCGTTAGTTTGCTCCTTAATCTGTTTTTAACAAATTTTAATGTCGAAAATGTTCGCTCACATGCTACCTACGCAAAACCCAAATGGTATGAATCAATATTTATACTGTAGTTAAATAATTTATAAAATATATATGTACCTGAGTTGATGGCAGTGTTAAAAGATATTTGTATGCCAAGACTAAATTACTATAAGCACTGCTATACATATTGTATTATACTTATATATTATATAACCTTATATATATATATATATATATATATTATACTTGACTAAAACATGAAGACAGCATACAATACAATTCATGCAAAACCTACAACTTGTTTTCATTACATTTTGGGTGTTTAATTCTTCAATTTCATCACTAGATCCGTCATTTTCAAGTGTTATGTTTGTATTTTTGTTTTCTAAGTAAAATTCTGGTAATGTTTTCTTAAGGCTGTCCCAATTTTTTGCAAAATTTAACAGTTCATTTTTTAATGCAATGGTGTTAAAACGATTATCATATATTACAAGCTTTTTACAGAGTTCATTTAATGCTGTAGTAGGTAAACCATTAGCTGTTATATCAACAAAGTTGATAGGAGATAGACATGATAAGTCACTATATAACATTTAATATCCAGTAAATCTTTCTTTAATTTTGCACATAATTTTATTTAAAATTACATTGTGTACTTCCACAGTAAATCTTTGGTAAGCATTTACAATTGGTTGATCATGTGATACCTCACCAGGTAGTAATTTTCTTTTCCGACTTCTAATTTCAGGTAAATGGTCTTCAACAATTAAATCATCAACATCCACCTCATTGAGTTTATTTTCCAACTCTGTTGACGCCCACTTTACAAATTTGTTTGCTACCATTTGTATGCCATCACAATCTCTTTGTATAATTATTAAACGTTTTAATGCATCATTTACAAGTTCTTGAGATTTTATTAAATCAATACCGCTTGTTTACAAATATTTTGAAAGTGGTCCTGTTATTTCAAATATTCTTTAGTATATAAATGCAGTTAATATAGTAGAATACTTCAAGAACTCAGTTTTTAAACATTTTGCTTTTAACTTTATATCTGAACTGAATTTATCAGATGTTTCTATTTTATATAATGCACTAACAACACAAACATACATAGCACTATTAAAACCATCAATGGATGATCCAAAAATATTATTAAGAGCACTTTTCTTAGCCCACCATCTAGTATTTCCCGCTTTCTGTAATCTTCGCTGTTCTTTCTCACCTACAACATTTTTCCAGAAAGGCATTCTTTTATGTGACTCTTTAAAGAATACAGCTGCATTATTCAGAAGAGTAAATAAAGATGATGCTTCTAATGAACACTGTTACATTAGTTATGGCTAAATTTAATATATGTGCATAGCACCAAACATGCACTTGTCCTGGAGATTTTTTTAACCAAGCAGTAAAGCCATTGTAGATACCCTGAATGTTGGCTGCACCATCTGTAGCATTACCTATGCACATTTCTAAATTCAAATTGTTAATTTTTAATACAGTTTTAAGTAATTCAAACATATCATGGCCAGATGAATTTGAACATTCTACAATTGCAATTAATTTTTCATTTACTTTAACACAGTTTTTATCAACATATCTTATTACAACAACACATTGGTCCATAACAGATATATCCTGAGTAGTATCAATTTCTACTGAATACATTCCTGCTTCATGAACCGCATCAGATATTTTGTTTTAGATTCTGAACGGAGTGAAGAATGTATTGATTTTACAATGATGTGTGTTTTTTTTTTTTTTTTTGTGTCTGTCGACACGATTTGGGGCAGTAAAAATGCTTCGATTGCCTTATGTAGCAACTTTTCTGAAAGGAAAGTGAATCTATTTGGTACTTTGGGGGGTCAAAAGTAAAATGCGACGGGAAAAACCATAAAAAAATTTGGGAAAAATGAGAGTTTTTACGCAAAACCAGTTTTCGACATAATCAAATTTTTTATTTTGCTATAACTCAAAAACTAATCGATGTAAATACTTGAAATATTCACCAAATGTTAAGATTAGCGTTCTCTATACACCATTAAATTTTCAAAGTATTTTGACTTTTCTCGAGCTATTTATAGACAATTAAAATTTTCAATTTTTTTAAGTATTTTTTTTTAAAATAACGATAAAATTTTTTTGGCCGGCCAGAAAATCTTGAAAATTTAATACATAAAATGTTCTAGACTGACAAAGATATCGGTTTTTTTTAAAATGCTCTAACTCAAAAATGAAAAACCGCAACAACTTGAAATTTTCACCAAATCTTTATATTGACGTTTTCTATACATGGTTAAGATTTCAAAGTATTTTGAGATATTTTGACTTATTTATAGACAATTTAAATTTTCGATTTTTGTAAAATTTTTGTTTTTAAACATCTATAAAATTTAATTGGTTGAGCGAAAACTCTTGAAAATTTTATACTAGGTTTATAATAAGTTAAACTTATCGTAACTAAAAAATATCGGTGATCGGTTAAATCAATTTTTTTTTATAAGCTCTTAATGCTCAAATTTGTATAAAATGTGTAAAAATCACGATAATTTGCAAGTTATTTTGTAGATTAAATTCATAAAATTTTTTTTGTTCATACTTAAGGTTCAAAATTTTAACACTAGGTTATCTATGAGCTACTCTTCAAAAATCTTTAAAAAAATTTCTACCGGACTAAGAGGAAATAATTGTATGACTGTTTGAAATTTAAATATTTACGAAATTGCATAAAATAGCGATTTATTCTCAGACGATTTTAAATATTTGTTATAATTCAAAAAGTATAAGTCGCAGATTTTTGAAATTTCTACGAGCTGTTAAGATTGGTATTTCTTTTATGCAATATTTTTTTCAAAATATTATATTGATTTTTAAGCCACTTATAGGCATTTAAAATATTAGATTTTTTTACATTTTTTTTTTATAATCGGTGATAATAAAAATTTGGCTCGTACAAAATACTTGAAAATTTAATAGAAGATTCCACAGAAATAGTTCTTTAAGTCATTCAAAAATTATTAAAATCCATAGGCACAATTTTTTTTTATAAGCATTTGAACAGCGAATATTGACATAAAATTACATGTAAAATATAATATAATGTATAATATTCTAGACTGACAAAGATATCGGTTTTTTTTTAAAATGCTCTAACTCAAAAATGAAAAACCGCAACAACTTGAAATTTTCACCAAATCTTTATATTGACGTTTTCTATACATGGTTATGATTTCAAAGTATTTTGACATATTTTGACTTATTTATAGACAATTTAAATTTTCAATTTTTGTAAAATATTTGTTTTTAAACATTTATCAAATTTAATTGGCAGACCGAAAAATCTTGAAAATTTAATACAAGGTTTATAATAAGTTAAACTTATTGTAACTAAAAAATATCGGTGATCGGTTAACTCAATTTTTTTTTATAAGCCCTTAATGCTCAAATTTGTATAAAATGTGTAAAAATCACGATAATTTGCAAGTTATTTTGTAGATAAAATTCATAAAATTTTTTTTGTTCATACTTTAGGTTCAAAATTTTAACACTAGGTTATCTATGAGCTACTCTTCAAAAATCTTTAAAAAAATTTCTACCGGAATTAGAGAAAATAATTGTATGACTGTTTGAAATTTAAATATTTACGAAATCGCATAAAATAGCGATTTATTCTCAGACGATTTTAAATATTTGTTATAATTCAAAAAGTATAAGTCGCAGATTTTTGAAATTTCTACCAGCTGTTAAGATTGGTATTTCTTTTATGCAATATTTTTTTCAAAATATTATATTGATTTTTAAGCCACTTATAGGCATTTAAAATATTCGATTTTTTTACATTTTATTTTTATAATCGGTGATAAAAAAAATTTGGCTACTACAAAATACTTGAAAATTTAATCGAAGATTCCACAAAAGTAGTTCTTAATGTCATTCAAAAATTATTAAAATTCATAGGCACAATTTTTTTTATAAGCGTTTGAACAGCGAATATTGACATAAAATTACATGTAAAATGACAAACTATGTCGCTGTATGCAACTGCCAACCCATCCTAATTGAAAAATATATTTATCGTTTCAAAATAAAATATACTTTTTACAATGTTTATAAATAACAATGTATTATATCCTAGACAAATATATGAACTCCGTTCAGAATCGTTATTCGTATACAATGATACCTATCATTGCATTCAAATTTAACAAATCCATTATAATAATGACCTATCCTATAAGCGAGGTGCACTCCACCCCCAACTGTACAGCAGAGCGAGGCCCATCCGGTTCTTTTTTAATAATGCAACTAATGGAATCAATTATGACATTCAGTGTAGTCTTAGAAATAAATGTAATGAGTTCACCTCTTCCCTTACTTCCTGATGCATGAGCTTTTTTACTCTTTTCTCCTGTGATTTCTTATGATTCCCTCTATAACTCAGACCCCTTTTTCCGATAAGTTTTATAACATCAATGATACGTTCTAATATTTGTCTGTTATATTTAATATTTACTTTTCTTAGAGATTTTTGTTTTGAAAATAAAAGGAAATCAATATTTTTTTTAACTGAATTTAAAAAATATGCTTCAGCAGCATCAGTGTGATCTTTAATATTCTCATGATCATCTATTCTTTGATATGTATGTGACCACGTGACCTATGGGACGAGATTCTTTTACTCTAATTTTCGTGAAACAAATAGCAGATATCTTGAAAATTTCAAAGTTGTGTTGATCAGGTTTCAGATTAATGAAGAAAAGAGGAAGAAGCTATTTTGTTTGCCATTTTAGAACATTGACTACTTGGACTGCTGTATAACCATGTACTTTAAGTTCATCTTTTATGTAATTTATATCAGTAGTGTGATGTAGATTCCGGATAACCACACGGTACAGTCTTATACCAGTCAGGAATGAATGTTTGAAGTTTTAATTCATTTAAATTACTTTTGCAGTTAAAATCATAAGAACCAATTGCAGTTTTCATCGCGTCACAAAAACCATTATAATTTAAACTTAATTTTATAAATATGGGAGATGGAATATGGGTTTCTGTTTTGGATAAATAAATATTTGATTTTCATACTACTATTATCGTCGTCAAGAGGATTTAGCACGTTATAATTACTTAGTGGTTTGAGATAATTTGCGGCTGATTGATTTTATTTGGGAGATAAGCTAGGAGAATTTTTTTTGTTTTTTATATACATTTGGTGATTTGGATTCGACTGTTTTCCAGTTGGTGTTGTCATAATTTTCGTCATTTGTGTTATCGTATTGGGAGAAGTTTGAATGTGCTGTTTTTAGAACGGTGTTACGATTTACTATTTTAATTGGTGTTATCGGTGAAAGCTAATCTGTTTTTATTACAATGGCGACCGAAGTTGCCGGTAGCGACTTATTGTTACGTGTCATAGTATGATGTAACCTGCACTTCCCGCAGTGAATAAGCAATTTTTTTGAGTGGATATTACCTAGGAGGGGGGGGCGTTAGACCCCTCCGAAGTTTGAACGTTCTTCGAAAAGTTTGAATCGATGATTTTTTCCGTTCTAAATGATAATAATTTGAAGAAGATCGATAAATTTCCGCAAGTTTAAATAAAATAACGAGAATGTAATTGACACATACGTACACAATGACTACACACGAGCTAAATTTTTAAAGATTACGCTGATATTTTGACACTTTCACTTTTTTTTTAAAAAAAATTTAAAACTTTACTGAAAACAGTTAAGGTAAACATGCATATGTTTTGAAATTAACTTATAACTATCAAAACAATATTTTATGGTTATACATTTTTGATTTATATTTTAAAAATATAATTTCAATACAATATGAGTATTATTAGTTATGTTCCGATAGTATTCATTAACTAGTAATAAAAGAGAATATTTTCTTCCAGATTTTGTATTTGATGTTTTAATCAAAATATTTACTATAATATTATTGATCATTATTATGTTTACGTTTTATATGTAGAATGATAGTGATTTTCACATTCATGAAAATTAAATGAAGATAATTTAAAAATCATGTCTAGCCTTTACTGCTTGTTAAACTTTTAAAAACCCTGATATACAAATGTCGAAACTGAACTAGAAAATATTTTTCCACTTCATACTTTACACCAATAATTTATGGTAGGAGTTTCCAATTTATGACCCTCAGGCCGATCCCGGTTTGTCAAGCTTTACAAACCGGCCCTCCTAGTTTACTGATATTGTGTGAATATTAATTCAAATTTGAAAAAAATGAACATGGAATGATTTCAATATTTAATTCCACTTACTTATGTAAAACACGTTTTCAAAAATAAATAAGTCAAATCTAAGTATAGGACGACTAACTTAAGTAACGATAATTTACAAGGGACGTGATTAATTGGAACAACAACAAAGTTTGATGCAAACTATCAAACAATATTAAAATAGAAACAATTCCAAACTTCTCATCAAGTAACTTTCTCGTATCTCATAAACCCAATTTTGAATTATAAAAATAAGTAGTAGATATACATTTTTCTAAAATTTAAATAAATCTTATGTATTCTTATATATCCTTCGATTTAATTATCTCTTTTTATTCCTTTAAAAAAGTATGGCCCACGAAGCTAAAGCGTCACAGATTTGACCAATCATAAAAAAAAAGTTGGGGACCCTTAATTTATAGTATAACATATGCTTATATAAAAACTGTTTACTCTAGTCCGTGAATACTTTACAATTTCAATAGGTTTTCGTTGTATTTTAACTTAAAGCTTTTTACACTTAACCTCCAAACATCTGATGAATTAAATAGTTTATAGTTATAATTGTCATGCAATTCAATTATTTTTAGTAAATTATAATAATCCTTACCTATTTTTTTTTAAAAACTCAATTTAAAAAACCTATAACTTTTCAGCGAAAACACTTCCAAGAAGCTACAATTTACTTAAAACTTCTTACGGATTTTTTTTTAGATCAGAAAGTAATTTATAGGTAGATAAGTATTATATTGTTTACAATACAATTTTTCTACGATGAAATAATAAATAAAAATATATAGATTAGTAAGGGTTCCATACTCCATATAATACAATAACTGTTATATGTTTTATGGCTTGAAAATTATGAACAAAGCTCTATTATTCTCATAAAATGTTAAATTTGCAAATTACATAGTTATACCAGTATATGTTACGATGTCCAGTGTAACTTACCAACTATTAACGTTTATATTTATATTTTAATATTTTTCAAAAACTTTTCAATGGTTTGATATTAAATTTTATTGTATCCGTGTATCCAAAAAATTATTTTTCTTATAAGTAAGAAAATCAAATTATAAGTTGTCATTTATAAATAAATAAAAATATAAAACATATTTTCATCAAAAAATAAAGAAATATTTTGAATTTTGACAAATTATGTTATTAACAATTTCAATTAACATATATTTATGGACTACATTAAGTTCAGTTTATATTCTGCTTCCTGAACTTACTACATATGAATTATTCATCATATAATAAATAAAACAAATAATTGAATATTCAATCAGTAAGCGATATAATAAATAAACAGTAATAAGTTCAGTTTTTACTTTTACAATGAAAATTGATTTTTTAAAAAATATAAATTATTAGCTCATTTATAATGGAATCAAGTCGTAGATTTAAATATTTAATATTATTTTATGTAACATTTTTACTTTATTAAAATATTTCCATATCAAATTCTTTCACGTTGAATATTTATCTTGGATAAATGAGAAACTTTATTAAATTATAAATCTCTATATTTAAAATAAATTTCAAATACGCTTTTGGAATTTATTGGATAAATTCTCAATACTAAAAAAATAACAAAAAATAAAAATGTGTTTTCAAGTGAATCAACTTTGTATTTATGTCAAATATAAATGCAAAATCACTAAAAAAATAATAATTTTTTAAAATTTTAATTATTATTCTTAAAATCTAAAAATAGGATTTATTAATTTTAATGTAAAATTTAATTATCTTATCTTATTCTAATCAATTTAAAAGGAAAATATATTTATTTAATTTATAGTTATAAAAACTATAGACTTTTTAGTGATTTATTTTATTTTATATTTTATTTTATCATATTACATCAAATTTATAATGTCATATAAATAATATATTATTCAATTCAATATTTTTTTACAAAGCTTGTATAACAATGTTTAATTATTTGTACGATATTTGTATATTAAAAAAATTAAAAACATTACAATAGGTGATTTTATTTTTTGGTAAGAAATAATTTTTTTCATCCCAATGTAAACCATCAAAATAGTATTACTGCAGATTTGTAGTTGATATAAACTGTTTCAAATCGACAAAAACAATCAATTTACAATTTACTTTTGTTGACTAACAGCACTGATATTGAGAATCTAACACCAACGCGGAATAAATGAAAACTATTATTTGGAATCATTACAGCGTTCTATATATTAGCATAATGATTAATGTAAACACATACAACAAAACAACATGACAATAGGGTTAATCAAAAGGACCTTTTACACTCTACATTAATTTTCCTTTTCGTTTCATTATAAACTATTTTTTATGTTATTTGTTTAACATCGAGATTTTTTCGGTTTGAAATATATTAAATAATCTTATAACTAGACCATAATGTGTTATATTGTTGAATATAATTTTGAAATAAGAATATCTATCTAACCATTTCCCCCTCTAATAATCTTAAAACAAATAAGAAAGATATTAATAAATGGAGCCCACCCTACTACCTCAATAGAAGACAAGAAGTTGTCATCTCATGATGCAAAATTGGACACCCATTTTTAACCCACTCTTTTCTCATCAGCAAAACCCCTCCTCCCATCTGCGATGAATGCCACATTGACCTTTCAATCCAACACATCATCCAAGATTGCACAAAGTACCTGAACTCAAGAAAAAACCTTGAAATACCACCGAAAATGGAAGAATCATTAAATGAAAATAACAACATCAAAATCATTACATACTTAAGTAAAATACAGCTCATAAATAAAATTTAACAATGTAAAAAATTCTGTATTTGTATTCGATTCTTATATTTTATATCTTATTTAATATTTAATTCATACCAGGCTAATAACCCACGATGTTGAAGCCTTATTTATAATAAAAAAAAAAAAAAAGTCTTTAGTGAAATTAAAAAAAAATTAATTAAATATTTTTACAAATATTAAACTTCAACACACTGTAATGTGTTCCAAAAAAAAATTATGAGTTTAATTGAAGTGTAAATTATGAAAAGCTGTCCTGAAATATAATGCTAGTAATTTCTTTAATTCATTTATTGATTTTTTAATATCATTTAAATTTAAATTATTAAAACCTACACAAAATTATGCTATAATACCACATGATTAAAATTACCCTTATTCTTGAAAGATATATTTTTTTAATTAAATATTCTATAGACTTGAACTTATTCTATCAAATAAATATAACTATCAATAGCTTGATCTATAATATAACCCACACAAAATATTTCACTTTAAATAAATTTAAAAAAATCCATAATAAACGTATAAAGAAGAATTAAAACACAACTCACCAAATAATGATGTTAACTATTATAGTATGAAATATCAAAGTAATATACCTGAAAAATGAGCTAAAATTCTAAACAATAATAATAATAGTAAAAATCACTGTTAAAACTAATTATAATTTATGAAACATAAAAATATTAGAGCTAACAATTTCACAATAAATTCTTTTTCTTTTGAAAAAGCCGGTATGAATAAAATTAAAAGTAATTGTAATACATTTTGTATTAGTAAAACAAATAGAAATATTAAAATAAAATATAAAGAACAAATTTTTGAAATTAAATTGAAAAAGACTTATTCTTATTTAAATTTCGCTAAACATGTTTTAAAAAATAAACATAATATAAACATTGATATCAAACAGACTTAAAAATATTAAATACCTAAAATAACATTTACATTAATTGAATTTTAAAAGAGTTTGAAAAAATTTTTAACTTGGAAGTTGATGGTAGAAAGAATGAAGTTAAGTTAACTACAGATCTCAAGGGTAAAGCAATGACAATCACCCCCTCCTATTTACGCTACTGAATATTTGTCATCATATAAATTTATATAAATTATAAAGCTATCTTCTAAACTGTTAAGATTGTATGTTGTCAAGCTTTTTTTAGCACTTATAAAGGTGTTTCTTCTATATTAACACAGAATTATACGAAAATTAGAATTAATTGTTTTAAAATAATATTCTACGAATATACTGGATATTAAACATTATTTAAATGTCAAATAACGAAATGGCTTGGATTTTAGATGCTCTTTAGATCCATATATTTTAGAACTTTATAACGTCAACAATGATTACAACAAATAAGTTATAATAAGAAGTGAATATGGTCAGAATGAATTGCAAATAAACAATGATTTAATTTGGCTTGTTAATTTATTAGTAGTAAACAGTGTTAAAGGTCGAATAGTAAATTGAATGATGCATGTAATTACATGCATACTAAGATTCTTATTATTATTAGCAATGAAAGTTGAGTTGTTAAACAACAATAGTAAAACTATAAACTACCTACAAAGGTCAAGTCATTTTTTAATATCAACGGTTGTTTTCTCGTTGAAAATATTCTTATTAAATTGGTATTTACATATTTTACATTAAAATACAAATCTAAATACAGTTTTCAGAAAGAAGTACTGCACAAGCTTATAAAACTTTACACATTCTTAACTTAGTATTAACCAAATCTATTATTAATTCAACAATTTTCGTAAAAAGAAACAAATATAAAAAATGTTCATTTTTTTCTGTCGAGTAAAATATATGACCGCTGAATATTTAAAGCCAAAAACTTTCAAAATAAAATAAATTTATTGTTAATATGTATATTATGTATTGTATTTAATTCAATTTATTTATTCGATTATCTAAATAGTGAATTACCAAATAATATATAGGTTAACAGTTACACAGTACCTTTATTTTACGAACCGAATAAAAAAATTAGGTAGGTACTTGCAAAAATAATAAATTAAGAATATTAATCACGTTATTATTTTAAAATGTTCATCTCTGTTTAATGAATAATAACTTTATTTAATTTACCAGTGAAAATATTTATTTAATTATATCATTACATAATTATACAAAGATAATTTTAATTAAGTGCTTGGTAATTTATTCAAATTGAAAAAATTACAAATTTAATTTAAAAATTAAAATAAAAAATATAAAATATAAATTAAGACTAATAACCTTTAATTTTCTATAAAACAAATTGAGATTAAAATCTCATATTTAAATTAAAATCACCAGTTTATTTATATTTTAATAACAAATCATTTATTTTTCAGAAAAAATTATGAAAAATGTTAAAAACTGTTAATAAATATAATAATATAATAATATATTTAATTTTTTTAATATACGTAAAAATCTGTATAACAATGAGATTTAATGGAAAACAGAAGTCCATGGATTATAAAATGAAGTATCGTTGGTAAGTTAACACATCATAATAACACCATTACTTAAAGATTTTGAAAAATCAAACGCTTTAAATAAAAAATAAAAATAATGATATGATATCATTCTAAAATAAAATATTCATTAATATCAACCATGAATCCGATATATTTGAATTGGTTCTAAAACGTCTGAATAGGTTCCAGGTTTGTAAAATGAGTGTACCTGAATTGTTTTGCCGGTCAAATTATTTTCAGTTTTCCTTCCCATTTTATACTGACTTAGGACTAGCCATATAATATAATGCAGTTACGGTTAAAAATTATGATTTTTTGACATTTTTATTTTTATAATAACATTTTTGCAATGTTTTTTTTTTATGGTAGATAGTAAGTAGTCATAATAATAAATAATTTAATTAGAATAATAATATTATTGGATTGTATTTCGCCTTCTTTGAAAGTGTTTATCGGGAACCAATTCCAATATGTGCCGCATAGCTAAAATATCAGGAACCGATCGGATGGATGTTGTCTGGAATGTCGGGAACCGATTCAGATATCAATATTCAGGTATGGAAACAAATTTGGATGCAGCCCATGAATCTTACGTTTTACAACTGATGAGAAAATTAATGTGTATGACTATTGTTAATACTCGTAGTTTTTAGGATTAATAATATTTCTTTTGTATAATTATCATCTCATTTTTAGACCATGAGCTAGAAACAATGGAAATTTATTCTTAAGAATAGAAGAAAGTTTAACTAATATAAAACTATATTATTGAACCATTCTTGAACTTAGATATTTATCAATGTATAAATAAAAAAGCATCATTAAATCGTTTGGTAAAAGAAAAATATTATTATATTTTAGCTTTTCAACGAGGGCTTTTATAAAAATAATACATAAATATATTCGATATAGTTTCAGGTTAACTAACAAAAAAATTTAATAAATCTATTTCGGCTATACTGACAAGTAGAGGTTCTATTTTTAAAATTGAAAACAAATTATAATCAAACTCTATACATCAGGAAAGGTGTCAATGTGTAAAGCTTTCATTTAACAATAGTGAAATAATATTCCATAGACAGAATTTAAAGAACACGTCATATTCACATGTGTTGCCTCCATTTAACGTACAACATATCAAATTTTGGTTCAGTAATTCAAATGTAGTGATGTTACTTTTAATATTAGAGTAAACTAATCTATAATCAAAATTTGAAAAAAGAACATTATCTGCATTTTGTTGATCGGCTTTTTTGTTAAGCGGATTATAAGTAAGTAAAATATTACAATAATTAAACCCATAACTCGCTTAAAAATTCAAATATCGTAAAAAACTGACCAACCAAAACACAGATAATGTTCTTCTCTTAAAGGTTGATCATAAATCAGTTTACTCTAATATTAAAACTAACATTACTACATTTGATATACTAAACCCAAATTTACTTATGTTATACATATTTTTACGGTACAGAATACCTGTTATATAAAAAAAAGGCCTTTTTTAAATCCACTTATCACCTGACAACGTACTATTCGTATGAACAATGACAGATAAGTATTAGGAATATCGGGCGTTGAATTAAAGGTAACAACACATGCGGATTGATGCGGACATGGCGTCTTCTTAGATGATATTTGTGGTACATAAAAACATACACAATATCCATTAATAAACTATTTTAATTATTTAGTTCATAAACATCGACTTTAAGTTATAGGTTTGAACCTAATATTTAAACGCAATTTTTATATTCTGAACGGAGTGATGGAATCTATTGGTTTTACAATGATGTGTGTTTTTTTTTTTTTTTTTTATTTTTTTTTTATTTTTTTTTTTATTTTTTTTTTTTGTGTCTGACGACACCTTTTTTGGCAGTAAGCAAAACTTATAGTAAACATATACTCCAAATTCAGTTATATAACAAAATATGAGTTATATATTACATATATTTGAATATTAATAATATTAAATAAAATTTATTTTGGTAAAATTATAATAACTATTTATTTATAACCCAGATTAAAGTATAAATTATAAAAACAACTTTAGACCTCTCACTCTAAAACGTGATCCGATCGCTGTTTATTCATGGGAACTTTTCGTCCATCCGAGATGCATCAATAACATTCGAACCAATATAACAACCTAACCACATGTACATTTCCAATTGAACGAGAAATTTCCACAAAAACACATGATGAAAATTGTTTCTTTTTGTTATATCGTCACCTCAACCAAAATATATTTCAACTTTCAGTCTTATATATATGAGATGATTTTTCTCAGCAAAATTTTTTCGTCATTATATTTTTTGTTAGTTCGTTTTCTAATCCCATTTGTTCCAAGCTTATATTCAGCGAGCTTCTATTTAATTCTATCTTGAAAAAATTACAACATCTAAAAGATTTAAATATATAGCAAATCAAATTCTTACGGTTTTATCAATTTGTGAATATTCCAGGTCAATATTTTCAAAATATAATTTATATAATTACGATTAACTTATTCTTTTAATAATTTCAACATAAATAAATATATTTTGATATTTAAAATATAAATAAACCAGAATATTAAGTATGTATTAGGATAGTATTCACTACAAATTATTTATTTTAAAACTAGTGTTTTATTATGTATATTAGGTGGCAAATATCTTATACACATAACTACAATTAATATCTATTTTTTAATAAATAAACTAAGTAACTAACTAAGCTGACTACCGTAAGCATTAACATTTTATAACAAAATATCTCATTTGGAAGATTTATTTTTCACATCTTTTTTTGTCAACATTACATGAAAAACCTCAATTTCTCAATTTCTGACTCAATACTGAAATGTAGAATAAAATTTATTATAACTCTGTTTTATATCATTTTGCATATATTTTATATCTTTGTACATCATAATGATTACTAAATAGTACTACGACTATCAGATTTATTAAATTTAAACATATGAAATTTGTTTACGTGTATTATAAGTAGGGCAGAGGACTTGTAGCTCTAAAAAAGCTCTAAATATGCAAACACTTATGCACTTAAAAACCCCATAGTATGCACTTAAAATATGCACTTAAAAATATTTTCAGCCTTTTTTATTTCAAAGAATTTATAAAATAAATAGTTTTTAAAACAAGTCAAAACAATTACATAATTTAAATATATTACATACCATAGCCAAATAAACAAAATACATTTTACTTAATGTTTTTAATATTTTGTAAATAAACGACGTTAGATCATTATCGCTTCTAGGAAAAATGTGTGCTTCCAGACAGTCAGAAACCATATTACACGGCAAAAATTAAAATAAATAAATTTTTATGCAAACATTTTAACTGTATTGTTTGAAACAAAATGTAACTATGTCAAAATATGTCTCAAAATCTATGCATTTACTAGTATATGCAAAATCAAATTTCAAAACTAGCTTTATGAGAACATGAAACGTATTTGTTTCGTAATCTGCTATTTTTGTGACTATACAAAACAAATATGTAAATGCTTCAAGTCCTCTGCCCTAATTATAAGTGAACTGAGAAACAGAATTATGAACAAAAAAATAAAAAAAATTAGCGTAGCTGGTTTTGTATTCATTATATATATATATAAACTATTACAATTCATCAAACACATAACTTTTATTTTTAAAAATAACAAATTTATTTCGGAGATTCTTTACTTTGTTTTGCTGAAAAATATGAATTATTCTAAAGCTAACAACGAACTTTCAATTTTTAAAAAGTTAAGAAATTTAATTATGAATCGAAAATACTCCTTGAGTTTTTTATTATACATTATTATATTATAAAATATATAAAATCAGAATTATCACTGCTAAGATTGTACACAGATTACATAGAATAGTTACGTACTGCAGTTACATAATGAAATACTTTCAATGTTTTCAATAAAATTGCCACAGAATAAATGCTATCACTTTAAAAGTTATAAGAAACCAAGACTAAATAAATATGGTGACTGAATCTTGTTTATATCTACAATTGACTATTCTGATTTCATATATTTTGTGGTAAGATCATTAATTTATCACACAATTAGATTTAAAGTCCACGTAAATTGAATGATAATAAACATTATTTCCATTATATTAACATTGGAAATAATATAAAACCTATACAAAATATTATGGCGGCGAAAACTTAAAAATAGAAAAAGAAAAAGTATTATAGGTATTGTAAAATATAATTTTATACCACAAAAAAAAATCCAATTATTAAAGGATATTTAATGGACATAGTTGATGAACGTATCTTACTCACAATAAATGTAAAATATCAAAAGTTATTTTACATTTCTTTAATTGATTTGACACTTATTTAGGGGAAAATATAATAGTAACATTATTATTATTGTTATCATTGTTGTACTTTCAAAAGATGAATTTGTATTTTTGACGTTTTTTTTCTTTTCAATTGTAATTTTTCCAACAATACAAACACATTTACAATATTTACTTATTTCCTGCAGCGGGAACTTCGTTTAGTTGACTATGAGTGTTCCTCAATCTCGATAAGAAGATACAAAACCATATTATTGTTTCTTGTCGCTTCGGTGTGAAAATAAAATGTTATTGTATTTTTTTATGTTTTTATTACATTATAAAATTCACTATTGTCATGATGATGCCGAAATAAGAAAAAAAAATATATTCGAAAAATCAGTTTCTATAGAATAATCTGTTTATATAAATATAAATGTACATTCATACGGAAAACGCATTTATATTCGTTTTATAAACTCAAAAATTGTTCACTTGTGTAAATTATAATATATTTATGAAACTATACATTTTTTGATTTCTAATAATGATACAAGTTTTAATAATAATAGGAATTATAAAAATGTATAGAGTTAAATTTTAAAGTTGGACCAAAAAATTTTTTTTAATACATATAATAAATAATAAACCTCTCCTTACTAAAACAGATTGAAATGTACAAATGAGTAGTATAAAAGGGAATCTATCTATGATTGGTTAGGATAGTATGATCCGCTCAAGTTTAAATTAAACTTAGAATTAATCAAAATTCATAGTCGAATTAACTGCGGAAACTATGATTATCTGTTTCCTAACTATTCTTCGGTTACTCCATTTATGATTACTGGACTCTATAAATTAATACAAACCGGATTTCATGAATGAAAGAGATAATTCAATGTACCATTTATGATTTTTTTTTTTTTTTTGATTGCATATCATATACTGTTCGTGCATATCTACGATAACTGATATAAATTATAATTAATATTTTATGTTGCTTGAATAAAAACAGATGCTGATAAATAATAGCCAATTAAATAAATTGATGACATGCAGCTTTTAAGTTATTATATACCTACACAAATTTATATGAATAATATTACAGTGTCTAGTACTTTGTTCTAAAAAACGAACAAAATTAATTTGGTCATAGAATTCAACGATGCGCAATAAATATTATGATTTGTTTTAATACGAAAACTACAAAATGTTCTCTTATCCAGAATACATATATATGCAATAGTTATACCAAAAATATTTACAATAACAATAATGTATATTAACTATGCAACTATCATATCATTTTTTTCCCGTTCTTTAATGTTTCAACACGATTTTTCTAGTTAATTATTATTGCTAAGGACCCTAGAACCATTAATCTATAATATAAAAATGAATCGCAAAATGTGTTGGTAAGCGCATAACTCAACAACGCCTGGATCAATTTGGCCAATTTTTTTTTTTTAATGTTTGTTGAAGTCCAAGGATGGTTTTTACAGCGAGGAAAATTGCTGAGAGACCCTAAAAACAGCCCTTACTATAATATGGATAATATAATATTGATCGTCTCCATTGCAATGTAATCACTAATCAAGAACATCATCTAAGGTGGTCGATTATTTGTGAGCTTTCTGTTAATGAATGATTAAAATTATAATGATTTGGTAGATGAACAATTTACAATGCCATTACATTTTTTATTCTTTATTCGTGTATGTATATTATTTAAAAACGTAAATTTTTACTAAAAAAGTTGAAAATTGAAACTCTAGCACAAAAGTGAAAATTGAGCACAATGAATTGTTATTATTTTTAATTTATAAAATTTTTAATTTACTATTAAAAAATTAAGAAATTTATATTGTTTGTTAATGTTACTGTCGTAATTCATTAATGATATATATAATTTTGAAAAATAAATTATAATAAATTAAAAAAAATTAATGTTTGGTGTTTTGTTATTTGTTATTTGGCTTCCATGGCTGAGTTGCACTTACTGCAGTGAGTTACACCAAAAAGGAGTTGAATAATCATAATTTGTTTGTGATTTTTTCGGCCACAAAGTGCACAGGATTAGCTATATTATATATAAATGAATGTTTGTATGCAGGTCTGTGGGAAGAAGATAGGCTAATTTAAAAAGGGTTAAATTTGGTTTTTTTTATTCATCGGATTTTAGTACGTTAATGTTAGGATTATGTTTTAATTGATTATATTAATCCACCGTTTTATGTCAAACTTGGTATAACATTGATACTTTATTAGAGTTAAATCATACACTTACGTACAAACAGCACTAGATCTGCGATCTACCACAGGTATTGCCTACCTGATAATATACTGCTGCAGAATTGCTCAGAATTTTTATTTCGGGCAACAGAAAACTTAAGATAAATCTATAACATCATCTACCGAATATTAAATAACGAATTAAACAAAGTTTGAGTCGTATAGAGTAAGTATATTTAACGAGCAACGAAGTGCATGGGATCAGCTAGTATTTTATAAATGTTATCCCAGTGTTTACAGTTATATAAGTTACTGTATATTATACAGTTTTATACAAATACAATGAATAATTACAAACGCAATCATTAAAATATTTAAAATCTAAAATACATTTTTTTAAATAATAAATTTTAGCTATATATGGACATTTTATTGAAAGTTGAAAATATGATTAAAAATAAAAAATATTCTGGTAAAAATTGAATTTATCTTCAATTACATAAAAACAAATAAAGAAAGCACGTCATGAACTATTGTATTTCAACTAATAAAAAATGTATACCCCTTGAAATATAGTATTTTTACCCTTATAATTTGCATTTTCTTTTGAAGTATGAATAATATATTACTGTATATTTTGTAAAGCTATACTATTTCATTAAATTGTAGTAGAAATGAAACCGTGGTTGAAATGAACATTCGTCTTTTAAATATTCTTAAAATCCGTTTTAGTTTTTTTTCGCGTAAAAAATTAGTCATAAAATATGATTATTATATATAAATAGTACAAATAATAGTACACTCACACGTATTGTATAAATTATCGATCTTAATTTCGAAATTATATACTTATAAATAATGTGTAAAAAAAATTAAAATTTAATTTAAACTGTAAACATTTTTAAAAACAAAATCTAAAAAATGTAATAAAATAAAAAAAAAATTTAAATTATAATTTACAGGATATTTCAAATGACCATTTTAATGATGAGTATATCAATAACTTATTTGATATAAAACAAAGAGCATTAGATTAAGTAGCTACTCAAATTATTTCAATAAAACGACAATTGAAATGTAAAGTCAATTCTCAGTTACCTCTCTATTTATTAATTTGTAACAATAAATTAATTTGAAGAACATAATAAATAAAACATTTCAATTTCAGACTTAGAAAAAATATAAAAGCGCTCAGAAATGTATCAAATAAAAACTTTTTTTTTTTTTAACCACTGAATCATAAGTTTTCATTATATTATAACATAAGTATTGAACGTTAATGAATAATGTTTGTTAATAAAAGTACATAAATTATTATTGTAGTTGGTATATACTATAGATATTTACAAAATAAACTCTTTTAAATGATAATTCATTAAAAACGCAAAAATATAATTCTTTTATAAAAAATATTGTTTTTATACCACGTATGCTTACCATATAAGAAAATAATTTTTAAGTAAAATTTAAAAATATGGCCATTTGTTTCTTTCATTTTACTCTAAATAAAGGATACTCTAAACTTCAAACTAACAAGAAGAAGGATATAACTCTATATTTATGTAAATTACCGGTGCTCTCACATTATAACCATACAATTTGCATAAAATATGAAAGTTATAATGAAAAGTGACATTATCCTTACACAAGCATCGAATTAACATAAATATTGGTGATTTTGTTTACAAATATATCTATTTAAAGTATTTTGCATAACATCTACATTTTAAAATGTATTTTAATAATGCTTACAATATAAAATTGCATAAAAATATAAGTTATTAGATTTATTAAAAAAAAAAATAAATATATAAAAAAAAAATTTGATTATTAAATAAAACAAAAATTATAATTCTTTTAAATTGTTTATCTATAGATGGGATAGCATAAATTATAAATGCATTAAATTTCAAGTATTATATAATTTTGAATTTTATCAATTTTAATTTAAACATAAATAATTGCCATTATTCATAGAATTAATCGATGTTTTGTTGTTTAAGCTTAAAAATTAATTAACTTTGATAAAAATAACGAACTTTTAGTACTAAATTTATATAATAAATATTTGGTTGTCTTTTTATTAGAGTTTTTAGATTTTTAACTTTGTTTTAAGACTCTGAAAACGAAATATCTCACTTTAAAAAAAATATATAAATAAATAATTTTAACATATAAAAAATGTATTAAAGGAAATCACAGCGAAAACAGAAAACGATTTAATTGATAAGTAGCTTTGCTAGATAATAATTTAAAAAAAAAAAATTTATTTTTTTGAAGTAAAAACTATACCGATACTAAATAAAATAAAACGTATCACATACAATTATATTTATTTGTAATTCAATAACTTTGTGAGCATATCAAATAGCACAATAACTCCTGAAAAATATTCTACTACCTATTGAAATTTCATTACATATGCTACGTTAAGACAGTGTGCCAAATGTATTAGTCTGAAGTCTAATATTATATTAAATAATTTTTATTACGTTTATAAAGTAATATATATTCATGCAATTCGTTAAATTTTTTAGCCTTTTAAACTATTTTAATAATTGCAAATAATTGCCAATTACTAAAATAGCATAAGAAAATAAAAAATATTATGAAAAAAAAAAAATAAGATTTCCAGAGGAGACCGTTTAAATTGCATTGTTTAGACGCACGAGGAAAAATTAAAATAATTATAGCTAACCCAGTCGAACGGTCCCATATTCGTTTTGGTCGACAAACATTCAGGTTCTCAGGAACAACCCAACGTTTATTAAAATCATTCTGTGCCAGTGTACTGTAATCTACAATTAACTCTAATTGTGCAAAGAATTGGAATTATTTCATTTTCTTTGGAACTTCTCGAAAGGGCACGTATTAATTTAATAAATTGTTATTTATACTAATAACATTTACAACATTGATTAAAAATACTAATAAACAATATTGTTCATAATCAATGGTTGTACTGAAAGAACTTGTAGAATTTGTTATACAGATACATTCATACTTATATATATATATAATACTTACATATTTATTCATTTAAACAGATACACTTAATAAATAATATATATGAATGCATAACGCATAAATCGGTTTAAATATAGGAATGGAACGGAATGAATAATTTATCATTCTATTGTTTCTTTTATAATACTTTACTTTTTTATAACAACTCTCTTCATTTCTCGTTCTCGAGAATTGATAAAAATCAATGAAAATAATTTATTATTAATAAGTAATCCTGAATTTTTGCCTATAACATAAAAATATTAATACGATTGTGGGTGTATATATTTTTAGAAATCATCATGATACAAAATTTAGAATTGTTAATACGGCTGAAAAGATCACGCAAATCCAACAGAACTTTAATAAATGTATGAAAATGTCCTTTAATCAATTAACAAACGTCTGTATTGTTTAAACTCAACGTTTTTGTTAACATAGATAACAAATGTTACAACAATGTTATTACAGCAAATAGACGTGTGTGATGTCTTAAAGAAATTTGAAAAGAAATATGTAAAAAAGGTAAAGGTATTTTTAATTTTTCTTTAAAAATTTGTAACGAGATTTACTATCACGAAACATTAAAGTTTTCAGAAGTTTCAAAACAAAGAAGCAGCTCTATTCAACTATATTTAACAAATCGTTGTATTTTATAAGTTTTATTTGAGTGTTTTTATTAATAAAAAAAATCCAAGTTTTTAAATTACCTTATTATTGTTAAATAATAAATTTAATATTATATACCTAAGTATGATTAATTATTTTAAAACAAGTTCTTATGTCAAAGCTCTTATTTCGTTGACATATTTAACTAAACTTATTTTTAAGTATTATAAAGTTTCGAAGCATACGGTTATGTCTGAGGTAAATAATTTATTGTTACTGTCAGTGTTTCCGTTTTCACCTGCTTTGTTGTCGTAACATGTGGGTAACTGAAACTATAATGTTTATGTTTGCTATTTATTTTATAAATTTGAAAAGTTTCTTAACGTAAATAGTACAATAGAGAGTCTGGGTCAGCATCTAAAATAATTGTACAACGTATTTCATTGGGCTATTATAACAATAATTATAGTATTTCATACAATATAATCGAACAAAGAAAATATTACATAGATATCATTATGATAAAAGCACGTTGTATAAAATAATTTTCATGAAAATATTTTACAACCATGTATTGTGGTTTGTATGCATATACATCAAAGATAAACCAAATCAATAATTATTAACAATCGATTTGGAAGAACAGTAATTGCGAATGAATCTCATTTATTTAAAATAATAAAAATTATATAATTATATAATTATATTATTTTAAATAATAATAATTTAACATAAAGTGGTATTATAACACCACCCGCAGTTGGTATTACACCATTCTTAAGTTTATAGAGTTTTATTTTTTATATATAAATATAATACATTTTATATATAAAAAATAAAACGTTATATATATATACTTACGAGGAAGAAAGATTTTTTCAGTTTTAAATAAAGTTGATATAGTACAGTTTTATTAAATAGAGATATTTTATTATTTTATATTTTTTTAATTGATTAATTAAATGCATTGGATATGTCGGGGGTAGGAGAAATACCCTCTTCCAATTCCCAATAATACTATATTCCTATTTCAGGCAAGCAACTTTATTCATTTGAAAGTATTTAAGGTTTTTAATGAAAGCATTGTATAGGTATTTTAATTGTACATAATGTTATTTTATATCTCAAAATCAATTTTTTAAAGTCATAAAACTATAAGAAACCGGTAAGACAATGATAGAGAAAATTCGTTCTTCGTCCGTTTAGTCCTCGGACTGAATAATAGCAATAGATTTATTATATTTTAAATAAAAGATAACTCATTTTCATTCTAATTGGATGGATCACTTCTTTTAATAATCATTTAAAATTTTTATAAAAAAAACAATAAATTCCATAAAAATCGTATTAAAATAATTTAATAAAACACATATATAACAATATGACTTATGATTTTTAAAATATTTTCAGTTATATTAGATACAATATACAAGTAAAAGAATATTAAATTTTCAAATTTTAGTATCTAAAAATAAAAAATTGTAAAAAAAAGATGTATTTACAAAGTTCTATATTTAAACCTATACTATATACGTAATTGCTTTTTGAAAATTTTGACGAATATGAAAAAAAAATGTCTTTGATATAGGGTTTATGTTTTAAGATTCTAGCTACATTACTTTTAGAGTTTTGATTAAATAACGAAAATCTTAAAGTGAAAGTCTCGTTTAAAACGCATTTATATATTTTTTACTCTATTTTTCGGCAATTTTTCCTCTTGTTTTTAAAAAAATATTAAGATTTTAAAAAAACGAAGACCGATTTTAAATCTAAAAATATGTTAGATGGAACTATTAAACAGTATTTCTATTAAAATAAATGTTTACAGAAGTCAAATAAAAATGAAATAGAATAAAAACCAAATAAAAAAGAACCGGGCCTCGTTTTGCTGTACAGTTGGGGATGGAGTGCACCTCGTTTATAGGATAGGTCATTATTACAATGGATTTGTTAAATTTGAATGCAATGATAGATATCATTGTATACGAATAACAATTCTGAACGGAGTTAATATGTTTGTCTAGGATATAATACATTGTTATTTATAAATATTGTAAAAAGTATATTTTATTTTGAAATGATAAATATATTTTTCAATTAGGATGGGTTGGCAGTTGCATTAAAAAAAATGTAAAAAAATCGAATATTTTAAATGCCTATAAGTAGCTTAAAAATCAATATAATATTTTGAAAAAAATATGACATAAAGGAAATGCCAATCTTAACAGCTGGTAAAAATCTGCGACTTATACTTTTTGAATTATAACAAATATTTAAAATCGTTTGAGAATAAATCGCTATTTTATGCAATTTCGTAAACATTTAAATTTCAAACAGTCATAAAATTTTTTCCTCTAAGTCCGGTAGAAATTTTTTTAAAGATTTTTGAAGAATAGCTTATACATAACCTAGTGTTAAAATTTTGAACTTTAAGTATGAACAGAAAAAATTTTATGAATTTTTATCTACAAAATAACTTGCAAATTATCGTGATTTTTACACATTTTATACAAATTTGAGCTTTAGGGCTTATAAAAAAAATTTGAGTAAACCGATCACGGATATTTTTTAGTTACGATAAGTTTAACTTATTATAAACCTTGTATTAAATTTTCAAGATTTTTCGGTCTGCCAATTAAATTTGATAAATGTTTAAAAACAAATATTTTACAAAAATTGAAAATTTAAATTGTCTATAAATAAGTCAAAATATGTCAAAATACTTTGAAAACTTAAACATGTATAGAGAACGTCAATATAAAGATTTGGTAAAAATTTCAAGTTGTTGCAAATTTTCAGTTTTGAATTAGAGCATTTTAAAAAAAATGTAATTTGTAAAAACATGATTTTGCGTAAAATTTCCCGTTTTTTCGTAATTTTTTTATCGTTTTTTTCGATTTTTATAAAAAGTATTGAAAAAGTTGGATTTTTGACTTGCCAAAGTACCATCTACATTCACTTTCCTTTCAGAAAAGTTGCTGCTTAAGCAAATCGAAGCATTTTTACTGCCAAAAAAGGTGTCGTCGGACACAAAAATTAAAAAAAAATTAAAAAAAAAAAACACACATAATTATAAAACCAATAGATTTCATCACTCCGTTCAGAATCTAAAATAATAATATAAATTAATAAATAAACATCACTATAAACTATAAGATCCTTTTTCTTACACGAATCTAAAAGATCGTATTAATATACATAAGATCTTAATGTAAAAATTTAAAATCCTTAAGTAAAAAATAATATGATTTTTTTTACAAAGATACAATATTTTCATTAATTTGTAAAATATGCATTGTACAAATTTGAATTACAATACAATTTATTTATTTTCTTTTATAAATAATTTGTAAATTGTTTCTTTTATAGCCAGTAGTTATAATTTTATAAGTAAATCATTTTAAAATTGTTGAAATGAATCAATGTACTTCAAATATATTAATACATCTTCATTATAAATTTAAACGAAAATACTGATGACAATATTTTCAATAAAAACTGTTTAGTAATTTATACAATGCTTTTTAATTTTAAATAATTTGCGTTAATTACAAGATGACCAAAGATAGAGAAATGCCAATACTTAATTGCTGTTTTTTGTTCGTACTTTTGAATGTCATAATTACTTACAAAACTAATGGTAATTATATTATATTACAATAAAATTACCATATCCAGATCTTATAGTTTGTTTTATAATAGAAAACAAGATGATTTTGAGATAGACTTTTACTGCTTATTATTTATTTTAAACTTAGGCAATATCATAACAATATCTAATTCAACCGTACTCATGAGAGTGTGCTAGATGTATTCAGACATTACCTTTGTTTTCTAAAAGATCCTTAAATATTATTAAAAGGTTTCGACACAAGTGGTAATGATATTTAAATAAATATTAAATAATCTGTTAATGTGTTAATAAACATTATAACCAAAATAACATATAACTCAATAAGTGAAAAAAAACAATATTTTACTGGTCAAATAAAATAATAACAATTATAATTTTTCTTACTTTGAACGTAAGAATAATAATTATTTGTTTCACAATGTTTTGATCTATTAAGTCTTGTAGTACATTGTTTGATCGGAATATTTTGTACAATATATTAACCAATACATGCACTTTTACTTTTAATAATTGTGATTCTTATTTGAAATCCATATCATACATAAGCTTTACATATTACTATTCCTATATAAATATGTATGTGTATGTGTGCAGTTTAATTAATTAAATAAATGAACAAATCGTTTTTTTTTTTTTTTGCATAATTTTTTTTACCATAACATTTTATGGTGATCATTATATAACATCACTCAAATAATATAAATTAAACATTAGAAGTATGTTGTACAACTTTTATATTTTTTACCATTAATTCAACAAACCTATTATAATTAAATTAGTGGTTTATAATTTAAATTATGTAATAAGTTATCATTATTATAAAAAATGTGTAAATTAAAATAATTACATAAAGTAATAAACACAATTATACTAAATTATATATTGTAAAATTAAATTCTAAGTAATTAAGTTGTAATTTAGTTTATCGAAGATTTGTTACTTTTATAAATGTATACTTTAATAATATATTTCTTAGTTAAAAAACAAATTAAAAATTGTGGATACTGGATATCATCCTCATTCTATTCGCTTTGTTGCTGTTTAAATAATAATTTAAAAATAACCATACATTTTCTATGGAAATATCTGTTTTTCAAAATTAAATATTAATATTTTCATAAAAAAACCAATAAGAATAATGATTTCCGAAATAATTAGTGTAATAAAAATATTATTAAAATCTTACAAAAAAAAATTTTTTTGCAAACTATAACCGTTAATCAGTTCTTGAAAGGAATTTACTGCATATCAATATCTGATGTAATCACATATACTCTTACAGTTCTTTGGTTACTGACATGCATCGATAGTGAATTTTTTCCCCAATAGCTATATCATAAATCGAATATTTTTTTGAAAAATGTATTTGATACTCAACAAGATAAACGGTGGTTCGCTTGACTTCTACTCTCGTGTTAACGCTATTGAATGCTTTACAAAGTAAATAATATGCTCATATTCTTCTCAGTAGTCAACTAAATGGGATATATTCTTTTTGATGAACGAATACTTGTTTAATAACTCTCGATATTTCGATATCACCCGATAAACACATTCGAACAATATAGACCTCATCATAGGAATACATTTTTTTCTTTACTATAAAAATGCAATCATTAAAATGAAAGAATATAATTAAATTGATTTTAAGTCCTTAAAAAAAATAAAAAAATAGCTCTCCGCCAATGAATGCCAAGAGGAATGCGAAACTATAACAAGCGTCCAACTTGTCCAACTAATTGCTAACTCGTGTTTATTAGTGTAGCGCTCTTAATGTATTATTTAAATAACAAGTAAGATTGAAAATCATTTTTTAAAATATGTATCTGCAATAAAATTTAAATTATAAAATATTTATTATTTATTTATCGATCACAAAGGCACGCTCAGGAATTTCTAATTATGAGAAAAGTTGAAGTATTTTTTATTATTTATATAAGAATCATAATAAAAACTAGATATTGTAAAAATTTATAAAAATAATGTACAATTTTTATGTTGCAAAATATTTGTTAAATCTATCTTATAAATTATAATTCTATAAATCAGAGAACAAAATTAAGTTTACATGGCTTTTTTTAAGTCATTTTTTATAGTAAAATTATTTAAATAAATTAACTTCGTAGGTCTCTCAGCTAATTAGAAGAGATGTATTATCTTTACTTCAGTTTCTTTAAATCATTTTTGAAATTAATAAGTTACGTTTTCATGTAATTTTTGAACACTAGAAACAGTGGCTTTAGCAAAATTAACTGCTTCTTTCTAGTTAAAATCAAGTCTTTGTAGTAGTTTACATAAAGTAAACTATGTGAAAATATTAACTTATAAATAATAAATAACTTTATAATTAGTTGAAATAATAATTAAATTTGAATACGAATATATGATAATTATATTTAATATTTCACTATTTTAAAATATTGTAATTACTAATTGATTAATTGATATCATAATACGAGATCAAAGATATCGTATCTAATAACTATATTGCGGTGATGCTATAGATTTAGCGAAGGTACAAAAGAGGGGGAAAGTTAAAATGTACCGTGTCATCAAATTAAAATAAACCTCTATAGTAATAATTGTAAATTGAAAACTTTTTTTTTCACCTAAAAATTAAGGTATTTAAATTTCACTTTTTTTAATTATTTAATACATCGACGTGTATTGAATAAATATAAAATTATTATATCAAGTACATTTTTTTAAATTGCCTCCAATTGGTATTTGCTACCTAGCCTCCTGAGACTATATCCGGCATTGGACATGGTAGCCGTTGTAATATAGTGTTATCACAATTGAAATCAAATAATACTGTTCGATTTATCTATCGTACCTATAATATCGTGGTAACACAACCTACAAAAAAAATTAAAAATTACTTAACATCTGTCATATCATTATATCGTTAATTGATATAAAAATAATATAAAATGAATAATCAATATAAATTTATAATATTCAATGGGGGTTAGGAATCCCCTAAAAGCCCTCATTGATCACGCATATGATTAGTCACATACATAGATTTATTATTTATCAATAGATATTTTACAACAATGGTATTAACTATGTTTCAAAAATAATAATACGAAAACATTAGAACTTAGGATTCTAATAGAAAAATAAATATCTAAAATTATACTGACTCTCATGATTTATAAGTATCGTTCAATTTTTGGACAACATTGACTTAAAACTTATTTTTTCAATATTGAAAGAATTAAGGTATAGTGTAGTAGTCACGCAGGCTACGACGCGTGCAATCATGAATTCGAACCAGGTTTAGTATAAAAAACATTCTGCAAAATTAATTCTGTAGTATCTCTTCCCTATTATCGTTCTGATTGCTCTAGACTGCTACCCACCGGACCAAATTCAGTGGGAGTGAAGTCTACATTTGTGAAAATTCTCTACTCAGAGAAGGGGGTACAAATAATAGTTCACTAAACCCTCCCAAATAAAATAGATGTCGACGAGGACCCTGACGGTCGTTTCGAAATTTGAAATTTGAAAAAAATGAAAATAGAAATATTGAAAGAATTGGATTAGACCTAGAAGTAGAATTAGTAGTAGAATTGGAGTAGACTTTAAGGCTAGAGAATTAAATACAACCTCTACATAAACCAAAACGCAGAAATTACAATAAATTTCAGCTACAAAAAACGTAGAGGCGTAAGACAAGAATGTCCACTGTCATCATTATTTGATGATTTATCAGTAATCATGATTTAATTACTACATAAAAACAAATATAATTGGAGTCGAAGATAAATTTAACTAACTTGGAGTTTGAATCAAAGTGAGTGACATAAAGATTCCAAGGATCAGGTTTGCGGATAATATCGTGCTATTAGCAAAAACACAGTAGGACCTTCCGAGAGTCCTAGCCGAGATGCAAATGGTTATTAATGTATACTAATTGCGTATAAATTTAAATAAAACATAATTTTAATTATTTCACGTAAATCTACAACCAACACCAACACTTAATACACTACTACCTGAAGATCGTATAAATTGAAAGTAAAGTTTAATACTATTGTAAATCAACCTAATACCGGTTGATCAAAATAAAAAAATTAAAAATAAGGATATTAAAAATAAATAAATCTCTATATTTAATATACAGTGAAATCTCCCTTAACGGACACCTTTAAATAACGGACACCTCCAAATAGTGGACGTTTTTATGGGAACGAGGACATTTTCACCACTTTTATATAAGAAACCCCCTAAATACCGGACACTCTTAATAATGGACACCTTTATGGCAATTTAATTTTTGATATTGATAATTTTTATCGTAAATATAGAATAATATTATAGAATGCCTTAAGAAATATCTAATATAATGTGACTACAATACATTATTATACTATGTCCAATTATAGTTTATCTTATCCGTCCATTATCGCGTCGATGAAAACATTTTTCTAGTTTATATTCTAAGAATCACTCAGACACAAACAATGACACAGACTGATGTTATCCTACTCGTACATTTTTAGTACATATTTAGTTGTATTTTTGATTACAATACATACGGACGTATTCATAAACGTACTGTGGTATGCAAGGGTTAGTAAATTAAAAATATTAAGTCTGAAAAAAAAAATTGAAATTCTTGAATTTTGAGTGTGTAATATGTTATTTAATTACGCTCATTAATTTTTACATAGGTATATAATAATATCATCATTTGAAATAATAATACGTATGACTAACATTTATTTATTATTAAAATAATACAAATACAAAACATACCTAAATCATTATTATACATATGTACATATTATATAAATGTTGTACATTATATTATGAAGTTATTATTTCTCCGAATTATTTATGAAATTTTTTTTTCCCCTCTGCATAGCGGATAAAATTACGGCAACTGAGAGTGTCCGGTATTTGGAAGTTTCACTCTATTATATTTATATGTTAATTTAATATAAAAATTAAATTACAATGTTATCAGAAACAAACCAGAAAATCTAAATAAATACTAAGTACTGATTTAGGTACCTAATAAATAATAAACGTAACATAAATGCTGTAGTTATATTATAGAAATTACAATACTGAATAAATTATTTTAGGGACATAAATGTTAATTATTATATAAAATAACTATCAGAGAATGTTTTAAGAAAAATGTATTTATTTTGAATTGTAATATAATCTGTAAATTGATAATTAACAAATTTAATATCATACTAAAACAATTTATTTATTTCACTGTTCAACACAATTTAATTTATTTAAAATTCTTTATAAATTATAAAATAAAAATGTACCAAATTATATCAATGATTTAAAAATACTAAAATTTTGATACTGAAGAAATTATACAAATTACACTTATATTTTATTAAAAAGGTTGTATAAAAGTTTCATACTACTAATTTAGCATTTTGAAAAAATCTATGTATATCTGTTGCTTAATGGTAAAAAATTTTACAATAAAATATTAATTTTGTTTAAAATCATTACGAAATACGATAATTGTTGCGCACAAATTTAAAATAATAATAAGAGTACACCTCTGTTCTGCTCTAAAAAAAAATGAAACGTAACAATTATGGAACAACACAGAATTCGCTGACCTGACAACTTTATTTTAAACTACATGTATATCTTTGTTATATTTATTATTAATATTCTTTGAGAACGAAAATGCTTTATTTTATACTAGTAAGCATTATTTCCATTTACTTTGGTAAAATTATTATTATCCTTTTATTCAAAGAAATGTTACTTTAAAATATTTTGATTGAAGTATAAAATCAAATGCCTTCACCTTCACTATTTTAAATATTAATCTTTAAATAGCTTGAAAAATTTCGTTTCATTTTAAGACTTTTTAATTCGTTGAAGTTAATTTGAAATTTGAGTGCTTAATTTTAAAAACAAGTTTACCAATATTGTCATTTAATATTTTGCTAAAATAAGATAATTATATTTTCATTAAATTAAACATGCTTTAAATTTTTAAACGTTCATTAAATTAAATTGTTTATTCAAATAAACACTTACTTTGATCTGTATTTACCAAGAGGATTTCAGTTAAGATTCGGACCGGAAATATAAAAAGACCGATTTTATTTATGATTTCAATTTTTGATTTTTATTAAATATTTAATATAAAATTTTTTCTAAAATTACATTTTATCATTTACAATACATTAACTTAATTAATCGAAGATCATATTGTATTTTTTTTATTTTAATTATTAATTAAAAATTGGTTTATATTTATGAATATTTAGTTTTTTATTTAGACATGTTATTTTTTTATATATTTTAACTCGTATTCATTATCAACATCATTGTATTTCTGTATTTTCATTTTTCTTTGGAATAATGGAAAAATAGTATATAATCTAAAATAATATAAAATTATCAAATATGTTGCCATAGTACCTATATACAATAACAACTCAAGTGAACATATATTTTTTTTTTTATTTCTGAAATAAACCGTTAAATCTAATACAATTCACAAAATAATCTTGTAGAAAAAATAAATATACTACCTCATTTATTACTATAAAATATAAAATTCATGATGAAAATGCAATGAAATGTATATCCTATACTGTCAACTTCCAATTAAAAAATTAAAAAGTTTTTATTTCGACCTATACCAAAAAAATAAATTATACTACCATTAATGATTATGAACTATCAAATTGTTAGTTAAACATATGAAGTTAATTTTCATTCAGAATTCCAAGTGGTTTTCCTATAGTGTATAACAAAATAATTTTGATATAAGTTCAATGTTCAAATTTAATAACTTTATTTATATTTAATCATAATAGTTAATTATTGAAATATTTTATGCTTCGAAGATGATATTGATTTTAATTCGTAGTTGAGTGCAATGAATTTATGTATCAAAGTGATAGTCATCACTTAAAGTTACCGATTCTCATGGAACACTGTATTCGTGAAAACTTGAAGATCAAATTAAACGAACAGGTTACAACTTTTTGACGTTAATATTTTTTAGTTTTACTAAAAAAAAAAAAATATATTTACTATTTATTTTAAACGGTTCAACAAAAAAAGTGAAATTAAATTAAAATAAATTAAATATATTCATAAATTCTAAAGTTAATTTGATATTTAATAAATTAAACTATATAGTTATTAAAGTTGAAAAATATTTCCAAATGGTTATCGTTTAATTGTAGACTTTTGAATAAGATATGATTACAATAAATAAAGTAACGTTACTTTTGTATTTGTTAAATTTAATATTTATTTTTTATTAATTTCAAAATTCACGATTTACGCTGTACAAGAGAGCTTTCAGGTACCAATTATATATATTTAGAAACCCTAGTGGTGCGCTATTATTTTATACAACAATGGATTAAATGGGATAACTGCAGCACTTGCATTTCGAAAACTATTCCAGTTAAACTTTCTCTTCGTTTAATACGATACAATTATGATTAAAACATAACGTTGTAAATATGACATGTATACATAGTTAGTTTCGAAAACATTTTGGTCTGAGTTTTTGTTACATTAAAAAAAAAAAGCAAAATTACAGGCCGGTTATCTACACCGCGCATACATATGAAGAAAATGAAAAAAACCGCGCAAACGTTTTAAAATAAGAATAATCATAATAATAATAATAATAATAATAATATAGTACTATTATCGTCACGTACTTGAACGTGAACGGCGAATACGGTGGCTAACACGGGGACGATCACGATCAGCAACAGATGGTTCATGGTGGTTGGTAAAATGAGTGGCGGTTCCCGTAAGTGTGTCCCGATACGTGGTTTCGGTACAAATAACAGTGTCCGAGTTACAGCCACCCTTTTATACGTGGCAACAACCTCCGGCAGCAGCAACCCCTCCTGTACACGCGCAAATAGGTCGACTCCGGCACACAATCGCAAAAGCTCGTTGCAAAGACACACAAATACACATACAGCCGTTTAAAAATTTCTTACAGAACGAATACAATGTGTTATAACTTCAGCTATATATTTTTCCTAGATCGTTTCTGTCATAAAACTTATCTCAGCTATATTACCCTGCAAAACTAGGACCAACTGATAAAATATACGGACACGCAAAAGCGATTTTTACGTGTGATCATGTTTAAGTTAAATGTCTCGAACTGACCAATATCTGATAAGTGAAAAAGTTGCAATATAACTTTCGATTATATAACTGTTATTTAAAAAGAATTATAATGATATATTATGTACATTTCTAATCGGTAAGATAGTGTATCTGGAACTTTATTGAACGAAATAATGTTTAAGTACCGCAAAAGAACATTCGTTCTGTCAACACTTTTTATATCAATAATTGTAAGCGTAATTTTGTTCTTAATAGTTCAATAAACCGTATGTTAAGATTTAATAATACACATACAAATACTCTTGAGTCTCTTTTTACTTAAACAAATAAGTTTATCATTTTATAATATTTGTTTCGCGTGTGATTGCGTCGTCGTCATCATCGATCACCCCAATGTAGTGACATGTTGTAATAATAATACCTATAAAAATAACGACAATACAACATAACTCCGGGATTGTACCTACGTATTATATGTGCTGCACAATGTCTGCCACGTTATTGCGATTTCGAAAGCAAGCGTATCTCACGTAGTTACTGCAGCGACATCGTGTGTAAACAAAACGTTTAACTTAATCGAACGGATCCGCGTACGAAACCTTTGACCAAACTCGATGTTCCGGAGCGAAAAGTTGCACACACCGTTATATGATTACGTACACTTGTTAGGGTGGTGCGTGTTGTTATTATTTATCATCGTTTCGTGCAATTTATATGTTTTCCGTTGTTTTCCGCTCCCCTTTTCTAACGCTCGCTAAAAGTATTGTAAATCTATTTTTATCTATAGCTAAGCAAATACAGAAAGATTGAATTTATGTAGTATCGGTGTTACTTTACGTACGTACACGGTCGACTGAAAAAATATATCTACTAACACCCCCATAGTACTGTTGAAGATTTTCCTCAAATAATGAAATTGTTTCGTCGAAAAAAAAATTGGTCTAATATGGTACGGCATTGCATTGTCGAAATAAAGAAGCAGATCACATAAAGAATAAAATAATGTAATGTAATGAATGAATACAAATGTAAACCGCACTACAAATCACAAAATAAGTAATGTAATATTATAATGAAAAACAAATAGGTTTGTTAAAACTGATAATGTTCAATATCGCTACGACGGTGCACTTTTGTGTAAATATCACGTTCTGGGGTTGATTGAAAATAGTTTTTAATTACATAACTAATTACTTATATTAGCTATTATAACATTTTCCATCAACAGTATTTTTTTTTACTGAGAACATAATATATTATATTTTATTAAATAATTGTATTTAATTTATTATTATATAATTTAATATATATATACAAATTATAAACATTTTTTTTTTTTACACTATATAATAAAAGTATTTATTTTTTATTTTTTTGCATTAGATCTTTTAATTAACATTTGGTAGACTATATGCATAACATTAGTACTTACAGTTGTAATTATATTATTGTATTATACAATTATAGATTTCATTTATCGAATTAACTCATGTTAACTAAAAATGAATTAAAATAATATTTATTGCAAAACAATGTTTTATATTTTTGAAAATCTCATGAGTAACATCATAAAAATATATTACAATTCTAAGTTATATATATAGTGTTACAATACAATTTGTATAAAAAGTAAGTAAGTATAATCCTACCTAAAATATCGACATTTTCTAAAGTTTCTTTGGAAAAAAAATACTATTTTACTAATGCGTTTTTTAACTAGAATTTAAAATATGAAAACACAGAGCATATCTGTTTTAAATTGTATTTCCAAAATAATTTAAATTCACTTTCGAAGTATTTTATGATAAGTTAGCAACAATTGATCAGTGATTCACTGAGAAAACAAATTGCATAAAATAATTTATATTCATGTAAATTACTAAATTACTACAATTACTAAATTTCGTACAACGTTATAACGTGTAATACAAGTTTTTCTCCGACCGCCTCTCTAATAATGGAGAGTTTTTTACGTTTTTGATCTCTATTGATTCATAAAAAGTGCGCGTTCGGATCGGTGTCGTTTTCGAGTCGATCCGACCAAAATTTTCCCCAGAAGGGCAGATTTTAGTGACTCCGATTTTACATACGATCGTAGCAGAAATGCCAAACGTAAGTCCAATCTTATTTTTATCGGTACAAAGGTCACAAACTCATAGCACCGAACGCGTTATCTCGCACCGCAAAGCAATTAACTTTTTGGTGCGATTACATACATGTCCCACACGCTCTATACACTGCGTGCGCAATAAGCTATTGTATACAGCGCGTCGCAGTGACCATCTTCTCGCATTACTTATTCGTATATTGGTAATCCGAACTTCGGCAGACACTTTAAGTCTGAAAACACCAGACTTAGGACAGAATGGATGATAGTGATCGTACAGCAGCGAGCTCCAAACCAAAAATTGAATGCCCAGGCTGCGGTAAGAAATTCGTTTCTATAAACGGCCATTTAGCCAGGGCATCTAGTCCATGCGCGATAATCAGAGCACAAAGAATAATTGATAATACACCCGGGCCATCCAACCACTGTACCCAATCCGAAAATATAGTTACACTTACACGCTCACCCAATACAGTGAACGCCCCTTCCAAAGCTCAAGATCAGACTCAACAGATCATTGAATCCACATCCGAGGAATATCTAGCTTTTATTTTAGTGAAAGAATCAGAGCGATTCTTCATAGAGATCGATAAATATACATTACTATCTCCAACCCAAGAAAATGTCGATAGCTTCGATAAAATACTTAAAGAATTCACGGTTTTTCTATTCAAATCGAATAGTCAAATTCCTGGTCCAATTTATCCTGTAGTATCTTACCATAGAAAAAATAAAAATAAGAAGAACATTGTTTGTGATAGGGGAAATAGCCAAAAATCTAACCCACAAAGATATTCTAAACGACGGTAAAAAAAAATTAACGACCAGTTCAAAGACGATCTAGTACAGTGGCAATATGCAAACCAACGCGTTACAACGTCGAAAAGTAACGCAGGCTCTATTAAACTCAAAATAATCAGCCAAACTAAAAATGAAAATATCGGCTATCGAACAGTACTACCGGTCTCTCTATGAATCAACTAATAATCTAATACGCGATGCATACGAACCCAGCAAAGACACTGACGAGGCTATGTATTAACAAAAGATGACATTGAGCTTTCAATCCCCAGGCTCTGATGGAATTGTTCTTCGCACAATACGTAATGTTAAATGTGCCAACACTATTTGGGCAATCAGGAAAGTGATGTTAGAATGGAATTACATTCCATTAGCTTTCCGAACCAGGCGTACCATCCTTATATACAAGGAAATGGGGGATGAGCAAAACCCACACAATTGGAGGCCAATATCAATCTTTAGTGTAATACGTAGAATTATTGAGAGAAGTCAAGACCAGGCTTTGATAGCATGTGTTAAATATAGTCAAGTTCAGCGAGGGTTTATTAATGGAATGCCCGGAGCGCTCATTAATACAACACTCGTTGACGGTTGCTTAAGAAGGGCAAAAGAAAAAGGCGACAATTGTTGCATAGTAATGCTTGACTTACCAAAAGCCTTCGATATGGTAAGCCATGACCACATATGTCACACACTTCAGTCTCTATCGTTACCGAAAAATCTACAAAATCTCGTAATATCCCTAGCAACTTCAAACTCTACAAAAATCGAGGTGAACAAGCAAACGACTGACTACATCACACTACGTCGCGGTGTAGCACAGGGCTCCCCTCTTTCCCCAACAATATTTAACCTATGTCAGGACTTCGCGATGAAGTTAATTTCTGGCATAGATGTAACTAAGGTTCATGAATACGAGCTCTCACCAACATTAGATAAATTGACCGTCTTGGCATTTGCCGATGACACGGTTATTATAGCGCGTAACGAAGAAAGTGCAAAAATACTAGTCGGAACTTTGCAATTAGCATTCAACCAAGCAGGAATAGTGATCAATCCTGAAAAATCACTTATCATAAACATCAAAGAGGGACAGCTCTCTTCTAATAACCTCGTGTTATCAGACAAATCCTCCATACGAGCAATTACAGTAAATGAACAGATAAAATACCTTGGAGTCGACAACGCTGACAATATTGTCTTCGATAGGAAAAAATTCATCACCTAGCTTGAAAAAGACTTTAGGATGCTTATCACCTCTCCTCTATTGCGTGGCGACCAAAAATTAAATATACTAGAACAGTATGTATTCCCAAAATTAATATATCCAATGCAGACAACTTCTTTGGACCTCCTAGAACGCCCATTCTTAGAATCAATTGACTCTATTGTGCGACAAGGGGTAAGAGAGATAATAGGACTCTCTGCCGACACCTCGATTCCGGTATACTACACCAATCGTAAGCTCTGAGGCCTCGGAATTTCACGAGTAACTTGGGACGCTTCACTACAGCACATCAACATATGTCAAACCCTCCTTAAAATTAATGACAAACATCTACATATTACTCGTAATATGGACCTAGAAATTAAACAATGTAGGGATAAGCTGGGTGGTGCGGTTGGAACTAACGTACGCGCAATACACGCAGAACTTCGGATATCAGAGTTTGATAAATGGTCACAAATGCCGCAGAGAGAAATAGGCATAAAATGGTTTAAATCATTTACCCCTGAAAACAGCTGGGTATCAAATAAATTAGGCATAAAAAGTAGCGACTGGTGCAATGGTAATAAGATGTCAATGAATTCAATATCAAATCGTGAAACGGGAGGTCGGAGTCAGGGAAACCGCCACTGCAGGAATCCTCCTTGCGATGAGACACAATTGAAACGCTTTCCCATATCCGAAGCTCTTGCGCATGGTCTGAACTGCTCAGAAATGCTGCACACCATAAAATTCGCACCCAACTAGCTAATCTATTTCGGAAAAAAGGATCCGAAGTACATGAAGAAGTACATTGCTTGGCACACTCCGATGATAACAGCCATCATAATAGGAGAGCGGATATAGTCATCCTTGACCGGACAAAAGGTAAAGGAATAATTCTGGACCCTACACTGCGATGGGAAACAAACGAGGATAATCAAGACAAATTAGTGGATGAAGAAAATAAATCTATCTACGAGCCAACTGTCCCTTTCTTCAAAGAAAAATACCAAATAAATAATTGGGAAGTTTATGGCCTATGGTTCGGAGTACGCGGGACTGCATCCCCTCTGCTTAGAGACTTCTTCAAAAACAAGGCATTAGATTTAAGAGAAATAAAATAAATTTGCTTAACTGTCATGAGAGACACACTTAATATTATCCATAAGCATTTATACTCTTAATATTAAATATATTGTGAAACCTCTATTATACTAATGATCTCATTCACCACATTAAAAGCGTAACGGTTTTTAATTTATATTGTATTAACAGTCCATATTTTATTGTATGTTTTACGTTTTTTTTTAAATTTATTAATCTACCTAATATACTATATTTTTATCCATTCCATTGTAACAATTTCATGTTTGACTCTTACACTGTGACATATAGGCACCCCGAAAGATTAACTTTAAATAAAGTTGTTTCTCTCTACAAACAATAGCTTTTGGTCAACACTTAAAAGTCTTAGTTAAAATATATATTGTTATAACATATGATATACTTCTTTTGTAGATATCTATATAGATATTAGAATTTCTTTAACAATTACGAACTGATAAGTATTATACTGATTGTATAAATTAAAAAGGCATAATATATTCAAAAGCTTAATTATTATCAGTAGTATTTAATGTAAAAAATATTTACAACTCTTTTGGTGGCAGTTTTTTAAAATAGTTTCTATTTTAAATGCTACATTTTTAAAACTAATATAATACAAATATTCATGCTATATTTCTTCACTACGAATGATGACAATAACTTTTTATAAATAATTAATAGATAATTGCTAAATATATGTAAATTTCTGTTTAAAATTACGAGCAATCAAATATTTAATTTAGAACTAAAGACTGGATTTTAATTAAAATAATATTAAATACTTAACTATTTATTCAAAATCATAGAATTCAAACATAATTAATATTATTAAAAGATTTAAATAAAAATTTTATATACAATTATTGTACTCAAATCGAAAAGCTTCTGACATTTAAATTTGAGGGTCTAGTATGGATATACTAGGTAGGACACACAAAAAAATCAAAACTTTAAATTATTTATTCCGCATCTATATAAAAAAGAAAATTACAAATTTTTTCACAGTTTACACATATTTTTTATAGTCTAGCTTTATTCTAAAAACCAGGGTTGGTAATATATGCGTATAAAACGTTTTATACGTTATACGTATAAAATCCCACGTATAAAACTTATAAAATGATTAAAACGTATAATATGTTTTGTTTTTGAAATTCGTTCAAAATTTAAAAATACTTCTTACTTTAGATATTAAGTAAAGATTTTAATTTGTATACACTGTAAAAATATATGCGGTGAAAAAATTATATATGCATGTTATATCAACAGGATTGGTAGGATATGATGAAAGTATAATCTCACAAATAATATATACAAACATTTAAAATTACTAAAACGTAGAATATTTTGTTTTTGGAATTTACACTTAGAAAATTTTAAATACTTCCTATTTCAAATACTAAAATTTTTATTTTTATACTTGAAAAAAATATATTAGGTAGTTAAAAATGATATATGTTAAATAAGTTACAAAAAAATCTTTTTGTTCACAATTTTATTCCCTTATTTTTTCTTATCTATCTAAGTAGAAAATATTAAAAAAAATATATATATGTATAGAATATAATACATATACTATTAAATTGATATAAAATAAAATACTTAAAATGTATGTATATATAACAAGTACACTATAAATATATCCACGACAAAATATTGATAGTTATTAATAATGAATGAATAGTTCTACACTTGTCTATTTAAAATTTTTATATCCTTTTTTATAGTTATTGTAAATTATAAATGAGTTTTTAGTTAAAACTGATTTTATTTTTATACAATATAAAACGTATATAATGATATGAAACATACTATATATTTTATACGTACGTATAAGAGCCTGTTCAGACAATTCGGTATTTTTACTGTATTGGATATTTTCTCAATTCGGTGTCTATCAATTGTAGTGTTCAGACGGTAGGTACGGTAATTTATCCGTACACCGTACTCTGTTTTCAGTTGCATTCGTATCGTATGCGTATCAAGACTTGAATAGATTTATATTAATATAATGGTATCACATTATCGAACCCTATACAATGATTATTCGGTTTTATTACAGTTTTATAAGAGTTTGAGAGATGAAATTAGTTCAATTTTACTCTCTTAAAATTAATTTGATGCTTGAGTATCTTCAACAGCAACGGATTTTAAATCGAAGATTCTGGGTACATCCTATTGTGAGACAAAAAAAAATATTTTGAGCTCTTTTAAAACGCTAATGTGTCAATTACGACAGGACGAAACAAACATTTTTAATTATTTTCGAATGTTATATTACACAATGCAGATCTTGCTTCGGCCAATGATATAAGCATATCTGTATTTATATCATCCATTGTACTTAGATTATCCATTTATTCACTTGTAATTAAAAATTTAATAACTAAATATATATAATTGTAATTGAATTGAATTAACTGTATTTGAAACACTTGTAATTTTATTAAATTGTAAAACACAAAAACGTCTACTAGCAATACGACAGTAGCACAGACAAAAAATGACACGCTATCGGTTAAAATATCGAATCGTCTAAACGCAATGCCTATAAACACATCGCCACGATAAGCCGAATCGGTTTTTCTACCGTACGACCGAAAACAATTAGCAGTGACAAAACTGAATGACAAAATCGACGGTGATTTTAACGAGCACAATACAATACACATTTAAATTATATTGACACTGGCTTATACGGTAAAATCAACGATACGATAAAACCGCCGATTTTGGATCGTGTGAACGGGTCTCTAATACGTGTTTTATACTACACCGTATAATACATTTCAACCCTTATAAAAACACAAATTGATATTATACATACCGATTTTCATATTTTCTTCACTATTATTAGTTTCTATTGTAATTCAATTTATAACACAAATGTTAAAATATTTAACTTATACTTACTATAAATAGTGCATTATATTACATTTTTGATATACCTTGGAAATTATCCTCAACAAAAAATTTGCTATATTTCTAAAAATAAAAATACAATAGACCTTCTCATAAAAAATGCATTAACTAAAACATATTTAATTTTTCTCGTCTTAAAAAAATTATAACAAACATTTTTATTTGAGGTGTTACGGACATGTATGATGAAGGTCCCAAGATAACCATTAACAGGGCGTTACATGAATAATAAATAAATCTTAAATGTTACATGAACACAGTTTCAAAAAGCGGTAAAATACGATTGAGAACGTTTTTTTTTTGATAACACGATTGAGAACGCTCGATATTTTTATGATTTTCCAACGTTGCCAAATTTAATCGAACAATAATTTGAGCACGATAATCGCCTATCGAACGATTAAGAACGTTATATCTTTTTGACTGAACTATTGATACGGTTGATATTTAATATTTATCGGACGTTTATCGGATTCACCGGGTTATAGGTAGTAGGCGTTATAGTCGTCGCATAAACGTCAATGAAGTATTCGTCAGTTATAGTGAGTATAAAATATTATATTACGTAGCATTCCTATTCGTCAAATAATGGAAAGTAATGAAATTAAATTATAGAAAGTGAACGAAGATCTAGTACTATTAGATAGTAATAAATATCGTTTTATTCGGAAACGTAAAGATACACGGATGAAATGGAAGTGTTCAAATAATTAATGTACTGCAAGTATTCTAACAGATTCAACAAAAAAATTATTGAATCAGAGACTCGGTAAGCATAATCATTCCGATATCCCTAGTAGGGATTCCCTACCTCTAATATAGAACGTCAAATTGTACGTAAAAACTGCAAACGAAAATCCGTAGATTGCATTTCAACAAAGCCGAATAAAATAATACGCACTGAACTTTTAACAGACAATTATTCGGCTCTATGTCGTAAAGACTTTACTACAGTTAGAAAAACCATGTACATCGAAAGAAGAAAATATTATCTACCATTTCCTAAGTCACTTGATGAAGCATTTACTCAACTTAAGGAAAATTAAAATGATAATAATTTTATGTGTAAAGGCCAACAATTTATTCACGTACCTGACAATCAACAATCAACTATTTATATGTTTAACTACAATACAAAATATGGAATTTATGACAACTTGTTCTGATTTTTTTGGAAACGGTACATTTGAATATGCACCGAAATATTTTGTACAGCTTTACACGATTTATTGTTTTAAAAATGGCCATTATGTATCAGTAGTATACTTTTTTTTAAACGACAAATTAAAAGAAACGTACAGTAACATTTGGAAGTTTATTGTTAATTTATGTTTTAAAATAACAAACCTAGTGTTGACCATTACTAATTTGCACTTGGATTTCGAACTTGGATTTCGAACTTGGAGCTCATAAAGCAGCGATAGAAATTTCCCCTCAAGTTAATATTATTGGTTGCAGATTCCATCTAGGAAAAGCATGGTGGCGAAAGGTAACTTAAAAATAAATTATAGTTATAATTATTTTATTATTTAAATTTAAAAAAAATTGGTTCGGTTCGAGTCGAACTTTGAGCACTTATAAAAAAAAATTGTGACTTACGATTTTTGAATTTTTTTTATCAGTTAAGGAACAACTTATAAGAAACCTTGTATTAAATTTTCAAGATTTTCTGTGCTGCCAAAAAAATTTTATCGTTATTTAAAAAAAAAATACTTAAAAAAATTGAAAATTTCAATTGTCTATAAATAGCTCAATAAAAGTCAAAATACTTTGAAAATTTAATGGTGTATAGAGAACGCTAATCTCAACATTTGGTGAAAATTTCAATTATTAACATCGATTAGTTTTTGAGTTATAGCAAAATAAAAAATTTGATTATGTTGAAAACTGGTTTTGCGTAAAAACTCCCGTTTTTCCCAAAATTTTTTAGGGTTTTTCCCGTCGCATTTAAAAAATATTGAAAATTTTTTACTTTTGACTCCCCAAAGTACCAAATAGATTCACTTTCCTTTCAGAAAAGTTGCTACATAAAGCAATCGAAGCATTTTTACTGCCCCAAATCGTGTCGACAGACACAAAAAAAAAAAATACACTCTTCACTCCGTTCAGAATCTAAAAAAACACACACATCATTGTAAAATCAATACATTCTTCACTTCGTTCAGAATCTAAAAAAACACACACATCACTGTAAAATCAATACATTCTTCACTTCGTTCAGAATCTAAAAACAGTATATCATTTAAATTGAAACATTTATTTTAATTTTAGATAAATAGTGAAAGTAAACGTCGAAATGCGATTCTGAAGGTTGCCATTCTGAAAATGCCCTAGGAAAATGGTTAAAGATGTTTTTTGGTCTTAAATTTATAAACCATGACGAAGTTGAAGATGCATTCGTGGAGTTAATCGCTGTTTGTCCAAATAACAGAGAAAGGAGAAAGGAGACAATTAAAGTTCTTGATAAATTCAAACTATAATAAAAACCATAGATGAAAAGAGATAGATAATAAAGGGATAAATAAGTAGGTATAAGAAAGAAAAATGAAGAATAAAAATGGTCAATTTTATTAACCGAGAACTTAATAATATTTCACGGTGGTTACTCAGAAAGTCGGAAACGAGAACTTTGAGCAATTTATTGTTGTGATCATTTAACTCTTTTACGTTTTTAAAATTATCAACTATTTAATAGATATTAGTTCCTATTAATAAATAAAAATAATTATTATCTTGAATCGATAAATAAAATAAACTATTACTGTAATGTTTTTTTTTTTTTTTTTATATTAAAGCAAATTTAAAAAAATAATAATTATAAATAAGTAAACTATGATAATTTCTGTTACTTCATTGATGCGTAAAATATTATAAAATGTTTAGGATAATAAAAGTTTTTAGAATGTTATGATAACATAATCCTCTTACAAGAACAACTCATAAGTTGTTTGGAAACAATTTTAATCATTTTTAATGTATTCCACACAATAGAGTGTACCAAGTGTTATTCTTAATGTAAAACTATTTTATCGTTAAGTATAATTCATACAATTATACACTACTTAACTGTTTAGTGTCCTCTAAACGTTGTAATTAATATTTGATCTATGACAATAAATAAAAATTATTTTTTACTGTCGGTAGAAATGATAACATTTTTTATATGAAGTATATACTAAACGACGATTATTATAAAATAAAAATATAAATAGGAACAACATATATGCTATATATCAAAGATTCACTATTTTTGACTAAAATAAAATAACATAGAAATTATTAAATATACACAAAATATTTGTTTTTTTTTTTTTTTTGTAGTTGTAAGATACCTTCATGATCATTATCAACATGTTCACATTATTATAATATATAAAATATCAGCGTTTTATACTATAAAATCGAAAAGTAGGATACATATTCATTAAACATGAAAACTTAAATACGATAGAACTCTTTTTTTAATTTTTTTTATTTGTCTGTATTTAAAAGGATCGTCCCATAAAATGTTAATAATTAAATAAATAAATATACATAAATATACTGTTGTCACTAAGAATTGAACAGTACAACACACGTAAAATACGATCGTTTTCGGTTTAAATATTATACTAGGAATGCCAACAATCCCCGGCAGAGGTATAATCGATTTCGATCGAATCCGTCATAAGAACCCGCTCGCAACAGGCGTCACCACGTTGTGCGATTCCAGTCACTAACAGTACTGTCCCACGAAAAATGATTATCGCGGACGCGTTTCGAGCACTCGACGTGCTTGATATCGGCGGCTGTTTCGCACGGAGCTGGGCCCCATGCGCAGCCGTTATCCAGCGCGTACATCAAGCATTCCACTTGGCGGTTGTTCGCGGCGCTGTCGCACGTGAACTCATCCCACGGACAGCCATTCTCGTGCGCGTATCTCAAGCACTCGACGTGACCGCCGTAGGCCGCGGCGTCGCACGTGGCCGTGTCCCACGAGCAGCCGTATTCGTGCGCGTATTGCAAGCACTCCAGCTTGCCCAGGGCGGCGGCGACGCGACACGTGTCCACGTCCCACGGACAACCGTTGTCCAGCGCGTACTTCAGACACTCGACGTGACCGTTGGTTGCAGCGGCGTTGCACGTGTTCTCGTCCCACGGACAGTCGTTCTCGTGAGCGTATTGCAAACACTCGACGTGCCCTTTGTTGGCCGCCGTTTCGCACGTGGCCGCGTTCCAGGGACAACCATGCTCGTGCGCATATCGCAAACACTCAATGTGGCCACCTTCGACCGCGAATTCGCAAGTGTCCGCGTCCCACGGGCAACCGTGCTCGTGTGCGTATTGCAAGCAATCCAATTGGCCGTGGTAAGCGGCGTCGCGACACGTAACCGCGTCCCACGGGGAACCGTTTTCGTGCGCGTACCTCAGAACTTCCAGGTGGCCAGCGGCCACGGCCAATTCGCAGATCGTCTCGTCCATTGGACAACCGTTCGTGTGCGCGTATGCCAGACATTCCAAATGACCGTTTTGCGCGGCCCTCGTGCAAACCAGCTCGTCCCACGGGCATCCGTTCGAGTGCGCGTACGTCAGACACTCTATGTGACCGTTCGTAGCGGCATTCTCGCACGTCTGCTCCGTCCACGGACATCCTTGCTGGTGCGCGTACGTCAAACACTCCAGGTGCCCGTTGTACGCCGCTTGCTCGCACACCTCGACGGTCCAGCGGAAATGGCATTTCTCGGCGTACTTCAAACACTCCATGTGACCGTAGAACGCGGCTTTCTCGATCATTGACATCGGCAAGCTACCACAACCGTCTTCAGCTGCAGCGAAGAACGATGATGAAAAAACAAAATTTAAAACCAACATTTCCACTGTTATGGCGTATTTGTTTTAAATTTAATTTAATTTTTTCGCTGTCTCATTTTAATTACCATAAGGGAGAAGTGACTCATCGATGTTCGTCCCATCGGTAAAATTCTTGATGTAACTCAATACATCCGTACAACACGACTCCAAGTCAATTGCCACTGTTCTCAGATCGTTGTAAAAGAATCTTTCGTCTCCGTCGCACACGCTGTACGAAAGTTTAGCCAATGTAAACATGTTACCGCTGCAAGATGGAACGTTCAAATTAAATAATACGTATTACGATGGTTAATAAATAATCAAACTAATAGTTGCACTATTGTTATTATCCACTGTTACCGGGTACTCTTGATAATAATAATAATAATAATATAATAATTTTTTAAATTATATTTGGCTTTTTTCCTATTTTTAATGTCATGTTTATCAATTTAAAATAAAAAAATATTGATATTGAAAAACTTGTAAAAAAAAATGTAAAAATTACAGTAATCCCATCTCGGAGAAAGTCAGTGGTACCGATCCCTATGTGCAGGTATTGTAGATACAATGTCAAATTGGTGTGGATAATCCCGTTGTGAACAACGTTACACTTGTACTGAATGTACAAGTTATAGAAGTTTGGATTTTTATTATAAGATTATTATAACTCAATATACTCTCGATTTATTGAAGTTATACTCAGATTTTATTTTTACGCAGTACCTTATGAAACAGACATCGACGTCATTGAAGTTTATATTAATTAGGAAATATTTATTATTAAATGAAACAAAAACATTAATATAAACAATTTGTCAAATTACACACGACATTTTTGTTTGAAAATATACAGAAAATTGTTTTTATGAAAAATTAAAATAAAATAAACCATGCATTTGTCTTAAGCGTTCAAAGAAAAATTAGAGAACCGGTAAAAAAAACCGATCATAAGAAAAATAAATAAATAGCCAGAGATGTGTAAAATTATAAATAATAACCAAGAGACCAAACTGAAGGCCGAAAAGCCAAAGGTCTTAAGAACTATCTTAACTGAGTTAATAACTATATATACACTGTGATCACGATATGTGGAAACACTCAATAACTATGTATAGGCTTCATATATTTTAATTCTAATTTTTTGGCTAACTAATAAACATAAATATACACACTTTTTAATGTAATTATGCTATTTTTGTGACAGTTAATTTCGCGCATGCACACAATAACTTTTTTTTTTAAATGGCATGATCTATTTTTGACTACAGATTATTTTCTTTGTATTCTTTAATGAATTTTGGTAATTTAATTTCTTTTCTAAGTTGAAAAATGGCCGAGTTATAGCAATTTGAATTTATGTTATTTACACGGGTATAATTGCAATAACTCGGCTTGTGGAACTTTTTTTGACGGACCTGCAATGTGGTTAGGTTAGGTTAGGTTAGGTCTTTTCCAAAATGATTGGTAACACTGGCGTATCAGTTGCCATCTATATAGTCTGTTGACTGAGACACTTGTGATGTCGGCTTCTGGAAGCGCAAGCAATGGCTGTCCGATTAAAAAATGGCCTGGCGTCAATGGAAGAAAATCATTTGGATCGGAGGAGGCTGGTGTCAGAGATCTTGAATTTAGAATCCCTTCAATGTGAACAATCAAAGTTGATAATTCTTGAAATGTCAATATTTGAGTGCCGATAACGTGTTTTATGTGAAACTTTATTCATATGATGGCAGCCTCCCAAAGAACATCGAAATGTGGCGTTGCGGGGGAGTTGAAGTGCCAGCTACAAGGAAGGTGAGAAGTCATGCGCTCTTGCACAATGGAATCTCTAAAAATAGCTGTAAGTTGCCGGGCATTGCGGCGGCAAGATTTCTTCACGATGAAAAGCCCTCCGTAGTTCATGCATACGTGGAGAAACGGTCGGTAAGACTGGACACGGTATGGTGGAAGATTTGCCATGATCGGTCATAGGTGACTTGCTTTATGTCGAGTACATATGACGCATGAGAATATAAATCGTCGGACGGCAACATTTTTTACTCAACATGGACAATACTAATGCTGGTCCACCGTGAAGAAAAGATAAATGAAAATGACGAATTAATAATTCCGTGAGGTGTGAATTTTTTGGCAATAAGATTGGATATTTCGCGTCATGGCTGATGGAAGAAAAACGTAAACGACCTTCGACTCGTATAATATTGTCATCACCAATGAAAGGTGCTAATTTTGCTAAAGACGGCGGCGTGACAGTAGAATTAGTTTTCAACATCCTAAGTAAATTTGAAAAATACCAGTGTTGTGTTTGCTTTACAACAACCAATAATGCCTTCAGACGTTCTGTCAATGTTAATGTTCCGGTAGCGATAGGCTGTCGGCATGAACGATAAAAATAACGAAAAATATAACAAACAACTCGTTCCATGGTTCCGAGTGAAGAGAATGTGGTAAGAAACTCTAACAGGAACGTTTTAATGTTAGTGGCTAAAGCTGTTGTAATGTTAGGCTTGACTTCTAGCAGCTGCTCTAGACTCAAAGGGATTTAGGCCACAAATCCTCGGAACGATGAAGAAAGTCAGGACCGTTCCAATAGATAGTCAACAAAATCATAGATTTTGGTAGAAGTCCACGTGAGGCTGGATCTGCCGGATTATCCGTTGTTGACACAAAGCTCCACTCATAATCAGGTAGTAATTGATGAATTTTGGCGACTCTATTAGTGACAAAAATCTTAAAATATTTTTGCTTGGACGTCAACCATGACAAGACAGTAGAAGAGTCGGAAAAAGCTCGAAGACGAGATATGGCCGTCTCAGAAGACATAGCGTATGTGTGATCAAGCGTCTGAGCCAATAGCAAGGCCCCGCACAACTCCAGACGTGGTATGAATAGTGCTTCACCAGTAATGGAACTCTTCAAAGGGGTGACTTTAATTTTGCACGTAAGGAACTTGACTGCAATTTCTCCAGTGGTATAGACGATACGCAAAAAAATGGTTGCTGCATAACCTTTACTAGGTGCGTCTGCGAAACCCAATAACTGAATATCTAGGTGGCCAGTGACATCAATGTGGCGTGGTAAATTTAAACTGAATACTGATGGTAGTTCAGAGCAGAATTTTTGCCACATAGACAGCAACTAATGGGGTATTAGATCGTCCCAATCGAGGTTGTTATGCCATAAAGTCTGCATAAAGCATTTTGCCCATAACAGCAAGAGTTCTTGGGCACCGATGGGATCGAACAAACGTGCAATGATGGAGAGTACTTGACGTTTGGTGGACGAGGCTTGCTGAATACTAGTATGGTATGCAAAGCTATCGGTTTTGCTATCCCAATGTAAGCCAAGGACTTTCACCGAATGTTATTCATGTGGGTCAAATGACACAGAACTAATTTGATCATCGGACCGAATTGATTCTAGATCGACTGCACTATTACTGGTCCACTCGCTTAGTTCGCAGGCACCACTGCGAAGTAAACCGATAATGCCATTCTTACGTAGTAATAATTGCTCTTCAGTTTCAGTTCCAATAATAATGTCATCGACAAAAGTAGCCTGAGTGAGATCAGTTAACACAAATGTTGTGTTGTTGAACGAGAAATTATATAATTATATATTACTTAATTTTAAAAAACATACCGTCCATTTTTTGGTTTATAGGTTCGTCAACATCATCAAATTCCGAAATACAATTCATGGTAGTCAGTGAATCAACAATCGCACTTTTCTCATCTCAAAACTTCGCCATGGTTTCATGCAATGTGTCTACTCGCACATCCAATACATCCCTCTGTGTCTCTCTGTTTTCAACACTAATTGACAGGGAATATATTTCGGAAACCATCTTAACGAAACGATCTCGCATGAATTGCGAGTGAATGACGAGCCTTATCGAAAATATCAGATTTATTTTTGGGTGCCATGACTTCACAAATGTAAGTAATATAATCCGGCTAGAAGGATCAAAATGTACGATCGAAGTCCCTGTGAGTGACTTCGACGGAGAGTTATCAGAACGTGATTATGCGATCCGGAAAGTGAAGATGACAATAAAAAAAAATAACAAAAAAACAAGAAAGAATAATTTGCTGAATAATGGACTGTATAATGTAAATAGACAATTCTTAAAAATACAACATATATAGGGACGGAGGGACCCTTAATATCTAGGTAAAAACTAAAAGTACAATATTAAACTTAATACTAAATATAATAAAATGAATATCACCGGATCAGTCCTGAACTGATCCGCGATAGTTCAATGTCCTGTGTTAGTGATAGAGTCGAGGTATCGGTGGCGGCGAAGGGCGCACACGCAACAAAACCATGTGAATGGCGACGAAGATGGGATATCGTAGGCGACGAGGGGTGCACACAAGATAGAACAATGTTCGACAAGTTTAAATTATTCGTTGCGACGAGAGGCGTAGACGCGATAAAAACATAAATAATATTTAATATAAAATAAACTTGTGCATATGCGGCCGAATACGCAATAGACTATGACGTAGTCACAAAAACAAAAAAAAAAACTACTACGAACTGTCTTTACGGAGGCAAACACTGCCATGTTGACAGGGATACCAACCCCTAGAGGAGGTTGTAAATATATATATGGAGACTTCGGCGTTACCAACTGAACGGAACAACATCGGAAGGATTGATACCGAACACTATGTGTTACGTCTATATTATTATTTATTATATTATTATTATATATTATTTTATTCTATGTTGTAGATTACGTCTCTAATAAAAAAAATAAAATAAATAAAAATATTTTCTAAAAATGACTAATATGACTAAACTAAATCAGAATTCAAAAGTATAAACATTAAATAATAATACGAACCCAAAAGCAATCTCCTTTGAACGTAAAAAATGTGATATGATAACTCTTAACGTAATTAACTTGTCACTTCTGTTGTTAATATATAATCAAAATGATATGTAAACGAAATTCTACTTCCGTACTAAAATGTGATACGTGGAAATAAGACTAAAACAACAAACAATAACAGCGGTAACTAAGATGAATATTTGTTATGAAAAATAAACCATCAGAAACTTATACTTGACGACAAATAAAACAAATTTCATATCGACATCATAACTGTGGCGTATTTACCATTTTCACCGTCCGTATTATTTAAACCATAATACAAAGGTCATCTTCAATCAACTATGTCACTAAGCACTTCATTATAAATAAAAACTGTAGAAAGTCAATTCCAATATGACGTAGGCCAGGATCGGATTAAGAGTTTACAAGGTCAACAACCTAGTAATCCAAAGGGCTCTTAGTCCTTACAATATCTATAATCAATTATTCAATTTTATCACTTTACAAAAATAATATCTTTCAAAAATTTTAATATATTAGGTGTCTGAAAGTTGAGACAATACATTTTCGCTATACACACTGTATAACATAAATATATAATATATTAAGAGTATAATTCTAAAGCGTTTAGACGAATATTTTTCATAATAGACCTCAATTTATTTTTTACTTTTTTAAATTCGAAACTGTTCTATCTGCGCTGCATTTAATATCTAAAAGACATAAATCTATATGCCACATTCACACAAAGAAAAACTGAATCGAGTTGATTATAATATATATAATGTAAACAGTTAAGCACTAATGGCATTTTAATGTTTTCTTCTTCGTCCTGCTAGTCAACTAATTTGAAAAAATGCATAATTTCTCCAAGAAAAATGTCACTACCAAAGTCGACCGAGTATATCTTACCGAGAATTTTTACCATATTCACAATTTCCTGTTCGGTCATCAATTAAAAATAAATAAAAAGCCAAAGTTTTTAGATAATTTGTCCATTATAACTGTGAATGTTTTTATTCTAAATTTTTCCTGTCCAGATAATGTTGTCTCTTTTTTTAATTCGAATCATTTCATCTAAAGTTAGCTTACGAATATCCTTAAAAATTCTTTTTTTCAGTACTATACTTTTAAAAAACAATACTAAAACGAGTTAAAGCCATTTTTTATATATCATTAAAATTGTTTCTCTTATTCAATGAAAATACTGCCGTAAAGATTTTAAAAGCTTAACTGCGACTGATGAATTAAGAAATCTTATAATTTAACATTAATTTTGTCAAGTCATTCTAAAATTAGTTTCAAACTACTGTCACAAAATCAATAAATAAATTTATTATTTAATTAATGATATAGATACCTGGAAGATTTTCTAAGTTTCAAATATTAAAATTTTATTTATATCACATTGCAGTACAAAATAAAATATAAAAATGACATTTACAATAATTATTATACTTTAAAAAAATCAAACCTTACTAAAAACTCTGGACCTCATTAGAACTATTCAATACATTTCTTAACTATTTTCGTATGATCATAGGAAACAATTATTCATAAAAAAAACTAGGTAGTATTTTAACACACCGATTGAAATAAATTTGTAATATACAAGTAGAAAAAACTAGAGATTTACTTTGTCGACTTTACCTAAAATGCAGTATATATATATGCAAATGCAGCCTAATCAATAGTAAAACAAAAATGATAACTCAATCTATCTCTGTGTTCTCTCCACTATCTCTGTGCGCATTTAATATTCCGAAAACGGTTCGAATAAAAAAATTAAAATAATATTAATGTTGTAGTCTTAATTATGAGTGTTGGTACGATACATATAACTCGTATATTCAACAGTTTAAAAAATCATTGCCAAACCAATTGGTGAATGATATACCTAACATACGGAAAAAAAGGGTCAGGATTGAGGAATCGCATGATTGCTGCATATGACAATACGAGTTAAACTGTAACGCTACCATGTGCCGAACGCTTCGCGCGCGTGTAATGGCGTGTGGACGGGTTTTTTTTTCCATTCCGTTTTCGTAATTTACGGTTGTAGGTAGCTGTTGCAACGACGGCGACCAAGTCGATAATTTTCCACGGACCGGTGGACAATCGAACCGGAAACGGGTCGACGTCGACGACCGGATATCGCCGTCGATCGGTGGGTGCGCGGCGCTACGGCTTTGCGGGTGCACTTGCAATACGGTATATTTATGCACGCGCAGTGATCGGATTAATGACTGAGGACTGTGCACGTGACGATGGTCGGGCGCGCGCATCGGTGTTTGTTATAAAGACAGCGGACGGGGCCACGATGACGGTAGTGTGCTGTACGATGAGTTGGTTACGCGCAACGGTGCTGATGGCGATCGCGGCGTCGGGCAGCTGCAGCGTGCGTGTGGGATCGGTTGCCGAGACGACCGCGGCTACCGGGCGGCGATTCGGCGGTGGCGGCGGCGGTAGCAGCGACGCGCGGTTGTGGTCGTCGACCGACTGGTACCGGGCCACGGTGGACGGATGCGGGACGGTCGGGTGGCTGCGGTGCGTGGCCCGCAAGGTGTCCAGGACGATACGGCCGCTGGAAGATGCAGACCACTTGCAGATAGCGGACGGAGTGCGGTTGGTCAAGACCGCCAGAACGACGACGACCGACCATTCGGCAAGGTAATGCTAACATACCTCACATGAGTTCTCGGTTTCGTCCATAGGGCCAAACCGCAGATCACGTCTTTAACATTATATTAGATGACAATATCATAACGTAGGCACACAGTAACATCAGGTGTTTTACTACATTTGAATATACTCACAAATTGCATTATATGAAATTCTACTATCCGCTTAGACATTTAATTTAATGTGTATTACGAGCTAGGTGATTAATAACAAACGAAACATTTCTTTAATACTTGAAACTGTATTATATTATTGATATCACACAATTAATTATTCAATCAAATTAAAAATTTAATTTTTTAACTTAAAATATTTATGCTGGAGCCACTGTCTACGGAGAACTAAAATACACGGCGAAGAACAGGTATAAATAGAGAAAACATCTGTTATGATTACATTTGATAAAAAACAATCTTAGGATTAAAAAATAATAATAATAATAAATTATTTATTGTTATTCTGATTTGTATGAAACATGTACTCGTATTCTCCAATAATAAAATAGTAACAACCCAAAAATATGAAAGCAGCTATAGAATTTCACCTTTGAATAGTCAAGGTACGAATTTTGTTGTAATAGGCTCTTATCTTAATTTAACTCTCGACAAATAATGACTGCCTAATTTATTTAGTTAATAACGATAAATAACTAATAAGTTTTATGATAAATAAAAAAATATAGATTTAAATGACAAATATTCTAAAAATGTTTCATTTTATACTACTTATTTGTCAATTTCGTGATGGGCATTAGTTAAATGACTAAGCCGTTTAATTAAACGTCGCAATGGCTTGGTAGATAGCAAAATTGTGTAAAAACTAAATTTTCTGTCTACAATTAAATATTATAATAATACTATAATTCAAAGTGACTATCAACATTTAAATTTTTTCCTGTTTCCCTTAACATAATAGTAATCTACTGCAGTATTATTCGCTTGCCATTATATTCGAATAGACACGCATTAAAACAGGTACTTTATTTATTACATAGTATCTATTCTAGATACTTTTTAAATTGACTGTTTGAAAATAATTTACAATACTATTTTTCATACTATGATTTAAATGTATGTTAATGCGAGAGTTCATTTTATTGACCAAATTAGGAAGATTTGATAACAATAAAATAAATTTAGAAAACCATTACACCGTTACAAGACTAAACGGAAAAGAAATTCAAACATTTATTTTTGTGTTTAAGGGTTAAGTATTCATAAAAGTTCTTATTTATTTTTTTGTTTTTAAAATCAATTAAAATATATTTAACATTTCATAATAATTAAATTATTTTATTTTTTTATATTATTTAATGAAGTTTATTTACCAAACTAACATAATAAGTATACACAGTATTAATTTGTCACATTTACCGAGGTGATATATTTGAATTCATTATTTTACTATAATAATATTCTTACATATGATTAACTATAGAATATCATAAATCTAATATTATATACTCATTAATGGCAACTCTAACTCTATGTGGTTCAATCAGTATTACGTTGTATATACAGTGTAATCTCGATATCACGAAACTTCAAGTCTAAGAAAAAAACTTAAATTTGATGTCTTCATCTATAGTGTTTTCATTGGATAGTTTTAAAATTTTTCTTGATATATTAAAATATTTTTTTATCTCTTGAACGCTGAACTATTAAGGTTTTTATTATCTTTGTATATTTATTAGTCGATACGAGTCAAACGTAATTCGTTTAATTAATTTCAAATTTATTTTAACTAAAAGTTTCACTGCACTGCAACAACATTAATGTTTTTTCACTTCTTTCTAATAAATAATATTATGTAAGTTATTAAGTTAACTATTAAAAATAGTTTCAAAATATAAAATTAATTTTTTAGACTTTAGTTTTTAATGATTTAAAAACAACAACCATTATTGTTATTTTTCATAAATAACACACACAAATTATAAACGGTACTTATATTTAAATAAAATATAAGCCATCCAAAGACCATAATATACAAAACAATATAAAACGGTCTATAGAACAAATAAACATTCTAAAATCATACAAATTGGACTTTCATATAGTTTTATATTAACAATAAATTAAATTTCTAAATAATAAAAGTTAAATTATTTTTAATTCTTCATATTTAAATGTAAAATATTTAACTACTAAATTGTGTAAAGTAATTATCATTATACCAATATGCTACTCTATTTTATTGATCTGTAGTTGATTATTCAAGTATTACGGACTATGGGAAAATAAATTGTCGCGTCCATTCTCTGACATTTTATTTAACCTTTTGATTAATACACGTCAAATTCATCAGGTGAGTTGAGTAATTTGGAACAATCAACTAAAATATATTACCATTTTTTCACATTAAATAAATGTAATTTTTTATCCGAAATATCAGACCACATGGTACTATTTATAAAATATATACATAACAAGTTTTATTGAACGTCACTTAAAGACTTTAAATATAATTTTAGTGTTTGATTTTCTTCTGACGTTATATATACACAAATTATTAATATTTGAGTGATTTCTATAATAGTCTAAATAAGATTAAAATACACACTAATTAATCACTAAAGTATATTTACATGGAACATTTTATTTTAACGGAAAATACATAGTAAATAAGTTATAAATATTCATGTTACCAAATTTTATATTCGTGGTTAATTAAATATTCAAATTTTAGTTTTATGAAAACAATAAACTTATATTTTAATTTAAAAATAAAATACATACCGTATTTATATGAGCATTAATGCAATAAGAATAATAAAATCAATATTTAAGTACCACTCAATAACAATTTAAAACGTAATCTACTATTAAGTTTCAAATTTAATAAGCTTTATAAATAAATTAGTTGTAATTGAATTAATTAAATGCAAAGCACGATCTAAGGGATTATATCCGTCTCCTCGATTTGTATTATATCTATAAGGTCGATATAATACTAGAATTTGAATTGAAAAATTTAATTTGAATAATAATTCAAATTATCCTTAGGTACTATTAGTCCACTCTCGTAAACAAACTATAGATCAACCCGTATTTAACGACACTAAATAATTCAGATGTAGGTCTTTGGTAGATGTACTTAATACATGCACAGTACTCGATAAATATTTCATAAATCCTATATGTAGATGGTTAAATGGAAAATCCCAAGAAATAACCCGAGGATAACACTAGAAAATCCTTGACCACTCAATGTTGTAGGATTTATTAAACACAAAAACAACTGAGTACGCGCACATAAAACAAGAAATCATAGAACTTCGAAGAGACACGAGAAATAAAACCTAATTCTTTCAAAGTTTACTATAACAATGTAATCATTAAACGAAAGGTTAAATTGAAGACTTAGAAAAAAGTATTAAATACACTCTAAAGCTGAAGTTAAAGATTATGAAAATGTGAAAAATTCAATCCGTTTCAAGGATCAAATCTTGAAACGTGTGTGAATTCATATTGGAGATCACGACTGTGTTATATTAACCGGTGAAAAGATTAAAAATGTTACAAGTATAAAGTGCGCTCGGAAATCAAATATTCGGTATTTGTAATATGAAAGGATCAATTATTGTTCGAATAAAATAATCAACTTAATTATGAAGTCAACGTTTTATAATAAATTTAAAGTCATAATTTTGCAGAACCGGACGTTTCGGCGTAGTCACTTTAGATTTGTTCAAAAAGTAATTTTAATCGCGTTTAAATAATGAAACTGAAAAAAATAAACTTCCTGAAGAAATATTCCCTCTCTTACACTGTTTTGAAGAAAATTGTAACGGTACAGTTATAAAAAATCGTCGTTGTATCCCACGATATCTTCCTATAATTTGGAACGTTCATGAACGCGTACTTAATAAAGAAGATTGAACAAATCATGCAGAAGCTGTAAATCATCGGCTTAATCAGCAAATAGCAGTTGACCATCCGACACTATGGGTATATGGGTATCATGTTTAAGGAAAATACAGAGTGGTCGAGACACCTTCTTTCGACCAATTAGAAACAGGGAAAAGTCCACCAAAAAAGAAAAAAAATACATCGACGTCGATGATTGTATTTTAAAATTAGTCTGCGATTATGATAATCGTAATATTATGAGTTTTTTAAGAGGAATAGCGCATAGTTTAAGTATGATAAATTGAAAACTATGAAAACATTTTATTTATAATTTTAATAGTATTCTCCTTATTTTAATTAATGTATTTGTTACACATTTTTTTTTTTTCATTCAAAATATAAACTATTAACTATTAAATAACTTATAAAACGTCAACACATTTATATGCCGAAACGACCAAGCCAAAATGTCCTAGACCGATAATTTTGAATTGTCGGTTATAAAACGTTATTAGTGCTTACAATTTCTTTTTTTCCATAATTTACCAGTCAATTTATCAAATAATGTTTAGAACTTACAGTTAAAAACTTATTTAAAAATACGTGGTATTAATAAAAATATTTTAATATTTACAATAGAAAATTTTTAAACGAACACTCTACCATAATGAGTTACAAAAAACCATTTTATTGTAGTACTTATACAATAATACATACGCATTCAATTAAATATATTGGAAATATAACTTCTTTATAAGTTACATAAATAATCGACAAGCGCCCATGATTTGCACTAAGAACATTTTTTCTACATTAATCAAAGAACAAAAAATGTAATTTCAAAAGCTAACAGAATTTATGATATAACGGACTTTCTAGGTTAGGAGCCAAAAATTCTATTAAGAAATAAAAACATATCTCAAGGCAAAAAGTTTTTTATTAAATTTATTTTCGATAACTAACCGCAAGAACATTGGCCAATATTTTTTTACTGCACAATATTGTCATCCGATTCCAAAACCTATAATATAAAAGTAAAATGCTACACTTTCAAAAAATAAACTAAAACTATATATGATCAAATATCAAATTGTATATTTTGTAGTTTTATTCAAAATAAAACCCTGACATAAACTTAATTCAATTTACTTACTAGGTACCTATCAAAAAGTGTATAAGGATAACTTAATACCGAAATCAAAGTATGAATAAGACTTACGCTTTATAGCCACACAATTACTGCTATTGTATATTTGAATAGAGTGATAAAAACGTTAGGTAATAAGTTTAACACGCTTATTTTTGTAGCTTCCCAAAAGTCTACATATAAATTGATAAAAACTTTTTATTTACTTTTTCAATGAATAGATAAGAAAACCAACTAAAGTGAACGCTCTATAATCTAATTCGAAGATTTAAAATTTCCACTAACAGAACATGGTTTCAAAATTGCTATCTATATTTTAAACATAATCAAGTATTTTTCTATATAATATAAAAAAATGTATTAATATTTCAGTATTATATTGATCCAATCAAAAATAATTTTTAGTTTTAATTTATAAATTTTATTTATTTTAACACTCGAAACCTACTATTTATTACAATTTAAAATCATTCTCTAATAGATTTTGCTTTCAAAATAAAAATGTTTCTACCAATAATAATGCTATACAAATTTCATAAATTTTCTTTAAATTTAAAATTTGCAAATGTTCATTAAATAATATTATACAAAATCATGTTCGTATTTATAATATTACTGAGTATAAGTATAATCGATAGAACTTTTTATTAAATAGATTCCATCACTCTGTTCAGAATCTAAAATTTGTAAGGAATTTTTAAATAATTTAACAAAACACATGTTTGATGATTTCTATGTTCTTCATCGTAAGAATACGAACTATACACAAACATATTTTATAATAGTTTCTAATAAATCAATAGATGGAGATATTATCGCTAAATCAATTAAATCAATTTAAAAATAAATATTTTAAATTTAATTAATTGTAAATAAAAATGTAATAAAGAATATACATTAAAACAATTTAAAGATTTGTAACTGTTTGATTCTACCTTTTAAATTAGTATAGATTTAATTTTTGTAGGCAATAAAAAAAAAAAGTTTAAAATTAACGTGTCAAAAACATTTTATACATTTACATTATTTTATTTGTTGAATTTTTGTTAAAATTAGATTTATAATATTTTAATTTTTTATTCATATTTCAAATTCCATTATTTATTTAAACTTCATTGTAGTGACATTAGAACGTAAACGCTTATAGATTCAAGAGATTTATCCTTGGAATAAATGCATAGATAATATTTCTCTTAAAATATAAGGAAATATCTTTCAATACTTCTCAAACATTTCTCTAGAGAGTATTCCAAAATATTTCTTAAAAATAATACTTTTATATTTGATTAATCCAATACTAAATATCTTTCTAAAGCGGAATATTTATTACATAATAAGATTTTACCTACTGTGTATTGTAACTGTACTTTCTTAAGTTTTGCATGAGTCCATTTTATTAACTCCAGACACAAAAAGTTAAATAGTTAATAGAAATAAATTAAATTTATTGAAAATATTAAAATTTAAAATACTTGATGGTTTTCAACCAAGTCACAATAACATAATGACATTAAATTAAGAAACAATTCTCATAAAATACTCGGAAAATAAATAATTACGCCAATTGTGTCATTATATTTAATAAACCTTAGAGTAGTATTTCGCCATCGATTTCTAGTCATCCATGACATGATAATTATAACCTATTTAAATTATTTTATTTACTTTTATACTTAATTATTATGGTAATTTCATACATCGTAAGTAATTATTTTATTTTATAGTAACAAAATTGTTTATTTTATTATTAGTATTTCATAAAAACAAATATTAAACGATTGTTAATATTATACTCAATTTTAGTGTTTTACATAGAATATAATATTAGTTAAATTTTTCTACCTAATGTAGTACTGTATTATTACTGTATCAATTTTATTTTTCCCGAAGAATCAAATCCATTATTATCGTATTATTAAATACATCTACATAATATAGACATACACTTTATGACTTTGTTGTAAGGAATCCTATTATCATTAGTTACTTTAACAGAAGTATAATTAACCTGAATCTCCAATAAATGTTGAATTGCAGATATTTAGAACCGACGTTCGAAAGAAGCCTTTTCTCAATTGGTTCAAAATTATTTGTGCATAAAAGTTTAAGCCTATTTCTTAGACATCAAAGCCTTGATAACCCCATCATAATAAGTCGACTCATATACTTTAATCTGTAATCTGCACTATGAGATCATTTTTGATGTTCAACTTGAAGGCTTATTGCCCAACGAACTTCATGTAAAGTTTACATGCTTATTAACAATTAACCTTTTTCGATACAGGAATAATTCTTCCAACGTCATCGACAGAATGATTTCATTCGTGGATAGTCATTCGTTGCAAATCGATCTTTGGATACCGGACAATAACGCCACCGTCGAAGGTATGCCATATTGCAATTATCATATTCTAATAAGAAATTATTTACATATTCATGTTAGCTGAATTCATCACATTCGAATGGAATACAGAAGCCATTAATACCAAAAGTGTAGATTTATCAACTCATGCATATGTTAAATATATACTACGAACATATGAATTACCACAAAAATACTTGAAAAAAATTGACCCAGTTAATTATTAAATGTTGTACCATAGACTACTTCATAACGTTACACCTGGCAATTTCAGAAACTAAAATAAACCAATAAACTTATAAAGGTTGTCAAAGTTATAGTTGTATACAACTTTTTTAAACAAGAATTATTACGTGTGTACTCTTGTGATATACGTGCACTGGACGTGAGTATTATGAAATGACAGTGAAAAACTAACTCTTGAAATTTTCTCGACAACCCATCTCAGTCTTTGTCGTAGTAAAATGTTAATTTATGCTAAAGTAAATTCTTATAAAATTATACTAATATCTCGCTTTCCATTAAACATAATATTCCAAAAAATATATGTCTTCCAGAAAGTCCAATAAATAAATAAATAAAAAAATTACCCAGAAACGACATAAAATAATTAATATAAATTTAAAAATGTAATTATTTACACAAACAAATTTAGATTAATTAAGTAAAAAGAATCTTTAATACATAATATCCCTTCTCTCTCACACACACACTCTCTCTTTTTCTCATTCTTCAGTCTTATTTTATTCTATAATTCCATGGGTAGTGCTTTCTTTGTACATAAATATATATATATATATATATATATATATATATATATATAATTTGTACTTACATTTTATCTTAGCAAATGTTTATTAAAAGCCAATAATTGTAATAGTCATAAATAAGCTGATATTTAAAAATTAATGGTTAATTTTTAGACATTTATAAAAGCTATACCTACTAAATATGCTTACATATACTTTATATTTCTACGTTCAAAAATTTAAACAAATTAAAATATCACGAAATATTAAAATAAAAATTGGAATACATTACTAACTTAGAAATTAAAATTTTAAATATTTTGAATAAATAACAATTATCCATTGTATTTATTACTCTTTGGTGTCTAGAAATATATTAATTACAATATATTACATATATATACTAAGCACACAACTCATTGTTGTATATTTAATACGATAATACTAAAAAAAAAAAAAAAATTTAAAAATGAGATAATCAGCATTTTTTATTTATTTTTATTTAATATCAGTCTCTTTTATTATAGTGATGCTTTGCAATTTATTTGATTCCAACCATGTACCTTTTGGCTTTTGCCTATCTATTGAATTTAAAAACGAGGAATTTAATAACCATCGAACAGCGATTCCAAAACAAAAATCAATGGCAAAATTATAATATATTACGAGTTCTATACTTTTTCGTGAATCACACATACAGCAGAGAACCAGGCCACTGCGTTGCGCGTATTAATAAATTATATATTGATTATTTCATAACGTGGCCATTTATTGTGGAAAAATACAAATTTCTCGTTTCCCAAATCTTAACATAATATGTATTGAGCTCTGTCGCACCTATTTTTACATTTGCTTTGAGTAGTTAACATGTTCACGTTTAATTATTTATTCGCATATCATTATAATTTTGTGTTTCTCGCTAAAACCTGACAGTACAATATTTTACATCTTGGTAGAATCAAAGTATTTCTTAATGTTTCGTAGAGCGTTAAATTCCCAACCCTAATTATCGTCCTCTGCACACATTACATGTAAAACGCCGTATTTGCAGCCGCGATGTAGTACTATGATGCGCGTTCGGTTGGAATTGATAATATGTTAATACGTTATTGGATCGATTGCGACAGGACGCAGGCGACACGCTTACCGGAAGGTGTTTCCGATCATAGTGGGCACGTACATGATCATGTCGGCCGTTCTAATACCGATGGGCTTTATGTTCATGTCTACGTTGGGAGGCAAAGCGTTGTTGGTCAGCAAAATGGCACTGATGGTGTCACTGATGAGCAACATCAAAAAGATATTCTCGTACGAGTACTACGTGCCTCCCGCGCCACCGCCGGCCAGTCATCACCAATGGAAGAGGACGCTGCTCGCACACCGCACCACCGCGGGTCCACTGTACTCATCCTACACCACGTACTAACCCGCTGGTGATTAGCACGTACAAATATAAAACCCGTAGGTATATTTTTTAACCAGAGACGAACGCAGAAAAAATGTTCAGGGAATATGTGAAACGCAAAGTATTGATAAATAGCATGGGAGACTTTGAATTTCAAAATTTGAAATAACTATTACATTTGTAGGTCAAATAATTGTTTATAACATTTTTTCTGATATTTCGAGTATGCACTCCTAACCCCCTCCCTGTATTCATGCCCGTGTATAACGTAGTGTTTTAGTGATTTATTTCATCGTCCAATATTATTGTTTTATCTGTAACGTTTGATTTCCTGTTGTTTAAAACCAAAAACCTCAATACCGTTTGTTGTTGTTCTCGTAAAATGTATTTATTGGTGTACTAAGTACGTATCATTAAATTAAGACAATATTATTAAATATAAGACATACATTAGCAGTGTCGACATTACAGTAAATCGATTGCAGTATCACAATATATATATGATAAGATACTTTTTTTTATATATTTGAAGTGGCTTTGTTAAAAACATAGATAATAACATTACAATTATAGGTTAATAATAATAACAGAAACGGAGAAGGGCAGTTATATATCAGTTTGGACGTATCAGTACGACAATTTGACTTTACCCACATATTTTGAAAATATTATTTTTTCTAAGTATTCATTAAAACACAATATATTATCTTACAACAAAATATATCTATAACCTTTGAAATATTTACCAAAAAACTTTTATTTTTCTACACTCAAAGTTACAAAAAATATTTTCCGTTTTCTTGGCAAATAATCATATTCTTTTAATCGCATCAATCTTTACTACGAATTATTTATATTTTTGTCACTATATTTTTTTTCAAATAATTATACTCATTTATACCTAAGAAAAAATAAATATTGATTTTATACATAAACCATAGAAAATAATAATAATATTAATATTATTATTGATATTCATTTATTCTACGACAACTACAATGTCCTTAGTTACATAATATGAAAACTCCGCTTAAATAAAATTGTCCTCAGCAATATTATAAGAATTAGATACAATAAAGCTGTATTTTTATAATACATTTTAAATGACAACCACGATTATAAGATTGTTGAATTAATGATATTATTATTATTATTATTATTATTATTATTATTATTATTATTATTATTATATTACATAGTATACCCAATAGCTTATTTGTAGAAGCACAAACTTATCAGATATAATTATAATTAAAATAATTATACGTAATATTTATATAGAAATATCTATTTGGATTTTCTATTAATTAATTATATAATATTTTATTACAAACCAGGACTTACGTACTTATTTATCAATATATATTATAATTTATTATTACTATTATTTATTATAATTTATTATTTTTATTATTATTTATTATAGTTTATTATTATTATTAATAATTATAATTTATCATTATGTACTGTAAGTTGACCATTAAAACAAAAATACCTATTTTAATTTTGTTCCGTGTTTTAATTTATAGTTTTTTAAAAAAATTTCATCATCTGCTACATGAATATACATATTTGTACTTACTATAGTTTACATGTTAAAAATATTAAAAATTATAATATGTACTCAAAAAACTGTATTTTATTATATTTATTACGAAAAAATGTGAGATGTAGTATTTTATTATATTTTTATATATAACTAATTTAAAATAATAATATATTTTGAAAGTGTCTACTACTATTCATTGAAACTTTATAAGCAGTGTATATCCAATAAATATTTCAGTCTAAATATTCAATATATGACTCAATTAAAGTCGAATATACCTTGTCGATTTTTTTTCGTTAATGATTAACATTTCTATGACATATCCGTATTAATATCCAAAATATTTTCATATTTAGAGCAGGTCTTTCTTTAAGGACTTTCATAACTTTTTTCTGAATTTGAAATATATATAAACTATATTTATTTACAAATATATAACTTAATAAAATATTAAACTAATAATTTATTTGTAATACTGTATAAAAAGAACATTTATATTCTTGTCTTAACAGTTTAAGCGAATTTTAGAAACACAAAATAAAGAAGTTATAAAATTTCTTTTTATAATGAAATCCAAACATATTTTCAAATATAGATGTACTTGTATTACCTAATAATGATCTATACTACCTAAACTCGTACAAAATAAAGCCGCTATTGATATTCCATATGAGCAACAACTATTCAGTAAAGCGTATCAGATTGCATAAAAACAAGTAACAATCAAGCAAGCATTTACCAGATGAAATAAACTTGTATAAAAATCAAACAAAAAGTAGTTATGTTAAATTCATGTTTCAGAATGCACTGATTAAGTTATATACAATTACCTTCTATTATTAAATAAATATATACTCGTGAAATGTAGATAAAATGAATTTAAATGGGAAAAAATATTTTTAAAAATAAAGAATGAGTAGATTATTGTTAAATATGTTTAACGTTAATAATAATTTAAATAAAATCAAGACATCCCAACTCCTAATGAAGTACCAAGAATTTAACATTTAATAATAACCCGCCCGAAATTCGAAGAAAGTCGTCATATTCTGAACAGCTAAATCTTGCTAAAACAAGCTGCCGATGCAAAAAAATTTCATAGCAACCTATTATTTATTTTCAAGACAAACTTATTTGATAAAATCAAACTTATTTTTTAGTTAAAAATTGTAAAATTTTTATTTATATGTACGATAATGTTACTAGTAATTAAATGGTACATAAAAACCATTGTTGTTGAAACTTTCTTCTCTTCTTCTTCTTCTGCCTCGCCTTCCTCCCAACTATTTGGGGTCGGCCACCCTTGTTCTACACCTCCACTTCACTCGGTCAATCACATCTCTTGTTGTTGAAACTTTAAAAAATAAAAATAAATAAATAATATTAATAGATTATTGACTTCTCGATTTTTTGATAAAGGGAGTAGTTATTAGGTATACTCATAAATTATTGTTTAATACGCCATTATACTTATGCAGTTTTAAATGTTTTTTTACGAAAAGAGTATTTTTATGTTTTTACGCAAATTTAAATAAACTTTTCAACTTATCATTATTTTTATCTTTTATACATCAGGTGCATTTCCTTGACACCCCTCCCCCTCAAAATTTTGGAATCAAACTAAGAACTTCTTTTGTACTACATTAGTGCTAAATTTTGTTCGGCTAATAGTGTTTGTGATGCACAATCCCCGATGAATCACACAAATCCCCGATTTTTATTGAATTTTCCAAGGTGAAGTAATATGAAACTATAACTCACTTTTAAATCAACATTTGGAATTCTTTAGAACTTTGCTATTACTTTTTTTTCATTTTATGGGTATAACATTTTTGTATAAATGTAGTAAGATCTAAAAATAAATAAAAGTTGATTAGAATTTGAGAATAATTTAAAAACACCTAAAGAAATGGTAGCTGTAATACAGCTGCATAATTTTCCATTATACTATTGAGTACTGTCCTACATACTTATATTATGATTCCAAATAAAATTCAGATAGGATAATATATTCTTAGAAAATACTTATTACTTACCTAAAAGAGTATCAAGTTTAAATTTATTATGCACAGTTTTAAGAAGTAAAAAAATAAAAAATCTTCAGTGCTATATCATACTCGACTAAAATAAATAATTTATAAAATTAAATAATATGACACTCGGAATTTTATTTAAAGGTACAATTATTTCAACAATAAAAAATTAAATATTATTTCAATAAATAATTAATAAAATGTATTTAAAAGTATATATCATTTATTGTATAATGTAACTGTAACGATTGTTACATGATTATTAGTCTACTCATATAGTGTGCATATTGCTGAGTGTACATTACGTTCCGAATGGGGCATATGTTATACAGTATGTTCACGATAAGTGGAAACACTCAATAACTATATACAGGCTTCATATATTTCAATTCTGATAGTTTGGCTAACTAATAAACATTTTTAAATAATAAGACTATATTTGTGACGGTTAATTTTGCGCATTCGCACAACAACTTTTTTTTCATGACCTATTTTTAACCACAAATTATTTTTTTTGTATTTTTTAATGAATAATAGTGGTTGAATTTCTTCTCTGAGTTCAAAAATAGCCGATTTATAAAAATTTGATTTTATGTTCTTTGTACGGGTATAACAGATTACAAAATTATATTATGGGCCCATAAGTGCAATTGCATTTTACATATATTTAATAGCCAATATGGCAACAGAAAGTAATACAACATCAGTTTATATAACTTAAATAATACAACATTTTGATTAATAAAGTAATTAATAATTAACAAAACACATACCAATAATATTATAGTCTAAATAAGGAAGGGTGCTCATTGACCAAACGCATCATTCGATGAATTGGATTGTTCTCACCATAATTAGTGTGATGGAAAGGAAATACAAAAGGATAACATGATCTAGAAAAACGAGGTGGAACTCTAAAGTTTACTTGGGAGAGTAAAGAAGGAGCATCAATATAACTATTAATTAATATTAAGTATTATATTTACAGTTTAAGTCTTAAATATTAAATACATATTTAATAATAACTATTGTGTTTATCTTTATTAAACTTATCTCAGTAATTGTATTGTAGTTATAATGTATAAATAATATCATATGGGCATAGTTAATAATTATAATTCAACAATTTTTCACAGTCAATATATACTGGCACTTGCTGCAGAATAATATTTTATTCTGCAGCAAGTGCCAGTAACTTATAAAAAATATAAAAATCGATATTTTATGATTTCAAACCAGATTTAATAATTCAGACTTATCTATTAGTTATTATGGATAATTCAGAAAAAGTTGACATGCTTTTTACATATTGGGTATGCCAAAAAAATAGACGTCTTGATAAGAAACCTATGCTCTTCGTTATCCGAGTTACTACGATTTAACAATAAATTAAATTTTCTCTGCTTAATTTCTTATCAAATGAATGTTCTTTTTTCTTTTTTTAACTTTTATGAATAAAAAGAAAATAATGTTTGTATTCTTACTTTTATTATTAATAACTACATATTTTATAATCTGTTATACCCATGCAAATAACATAAAATAAAATTGCTATAACTCGGCCATTTTTCAACTAAGAGAAGAAATTCAATCACTAATATTAATTAAAAAATACAAAAAAAAGAATTTGTGGTCAAAAATAGGTCATGTCATTTAAAAAAAAAAAAACTTGTTGTGGGTATGCGCAAAATTAATTGTCACAAAAATAGACTTATTATTTAAAAAGAACCGGATGGGCCTCGCTCTGCTGTACACTTGGGGGTGAAGTGTGACTCTTTATAGGATAGGTCATTATAATGGATTTGTTAAATTTGAATTCAATGATAGGAATCATTGTATACGAAAAACGATTCTGAACGGAGATGATATGTTTGTCTAGAATATAATACAATGTTATTTATAAATATTGTAATAAGTAGGGCTAGGGACTTCTAGAAGTTTGCATGTTTTTCAATAATCATTCAAAACATAGCTACGTAGGATAGAAATCTGTTTCAGAGCAATACGAGGTTATATTTAAAATTTATAGTTGCATATTTTGCATATTTGACCATTTTTCATTTATAAGTGCATATTTAACCATTTTTGATATAATGATGTAATTTTTAAAAATATTTTATAATTGAAAGAACATTTTTTTTAAATAGAATTTCTGGAGCCGAGCCTTATGGTTCTATTTATATAAAAGTAATGTTTGTATTTTCCTCGCCGATCACTGGCATTGTTACTTCTCGGTACACCGATCGAATAATTCCCCGATAAGGCGATAATGATATAAAAATAACATTCTATGAACTATGAACTGTTTGGCTCGAATATTTTTGTTTTCAATTATTAGTTCATAGTTGTTAGTTGACAGTTGGTGTTTTGCGGTTGTGTATGGTTGTGCGTTGTTCGTATCGTTTTTTCGTGCTCATTGCTGTACATTTTTTATTCTCGTATAGTATCGTGTGAATCCGTAATAAAATAATTAAAATGCCTAGACCAAAACCAAAACTTTATGATCGGCTTAACGATTTTGTGAAAGAGTTTGGCGAAACAATATTTTCGGCTGATAAATCTGTACTGTATTGTAAAATATGTGACATTAAGGTTAATGCTGAGAAACGTTTTACGGTAATTCAACATGTAAAAACAGCAAAACACATCCAGGGTATTAATCGACAAGAATTGAAGTCAAACAAAACTCAACAACTCGTATCTAATTCTTTCACAAAAAAAAACGATTTTAATAAAGACTTATGCAAAGCAATGTTGTCAGCAAATATACCTTTTTATAAATTGGAAAATAAAGATTTTCGAGAATTTTTGGAACTTTACACTAAAAAAGAGATACCAAAAGAAGCTACTCTCCGTAAAGGCTATGTTGACGATATATTTGTGGAAACGATAGAAAAAATTAAAAAATGTGTTGACGGAAAAAAAATTTGGATCTCAATTGACGAAACTACTGACGCAGAAGGACGATTTATCGCCAACGTAATAATTGGAACTTTAACAGCTGATGAACCAGGTAGTATTTTTTTTATTAAATTCAGAAGAATTACAAAAAGCAAACCATTCGACCATTTTCAAGCTTTTTGATCAATCATTGAATTTGCTCTGGCCGCAAGGTGTGCAATACGATGACGTGCTTTTATTTGTGACTGATGCTGCGCCTTACATGGTTAAGGCGGGCAAAGCGATTCAAAATTTATACTCTAAGACAATACATGTAACTTGTTTAGCACACGGGCTTCACCGTGTTGCTGAAGAAATAAGAAACCAATATAAAACTGTTGATCAATTCGTATCCAATGTGAAAAAATCTTTTCTTAAAGCACCGTCACGTATTCAAACATTAAAATCTATTGCGCCTGATATTCCTTTACCTCCGCAGCCAATTTTAACAAGATGGGGTACATGGATAGATGCCGTTTTATACTATTGCAAACATTTCGAAATAATTAAAAAGATAATTGATATGCTTGATGAGAACAATGCAGAATCTATCAAAAAATGTAAGCAAATTTTAAAATCAAATAATTTGGAAGCAAACTTAGCTTTTATTATGTCAAATTATGGATTTATTTCTACATCTATCACTCGTCTTGAAACCCAAGGTATTGCACTCACTGAATCCATTAAAATAATTGAAACTGCAAAAGAATGTATACATTCTGCAAAAATTGGAGGTTCTACACAAGCTAAAGCGATTGATGACAAAATTAAAAAAGTTATGGAGAAAAATGTTGGATTTGATCAATTAAAAAAAATATCAAACATATTAAGTGGACAAAACGAATCTATGGACGGATTGCCTGCATATATTAGCAGTGGTAATTTACCATTTTTTAAGTTTGCACCAATATGTTCCGTAGACGTGGAACGTTCCTTTTCAAAATATAAAAATATTTTGGCTGATAACAGGAGGTCATTCAAATTTTCCAACTTAAGAAAATATCTAATAGTTCAATGTAATGCTCAAAGTGGTTGTAAGTATTATATTTATTCAAAATATATAAAAATATATTCAATTTAAAAGTTGTTATTTTAATGAAATATTAAATTGTTGTTTTAGAATAAACTCAAAGTAAAAACTATGCAAATCGGGGAACTATAAGTATTATTTGTTAACTTATCTTATTTATACAAGTTTTTTTTTCTTAGATTACAAATTATAATGTTTTAAGTGCTATTAAGAAATTAAAATAAAAAGATTTTATTAAAAACTATGCAATTTTTTTTTAAATGCATATTTTAGTAGCATATTAAGTGATTTTTTGGGGCATAACTGCATGCATATTTTAAGGTTTTTAAAGGCATGAAGTCCCTAGCCCTAATAATTAATTATAAGTAACTAATCGCGTATGCGCAAACACACGTTATGTAGAACTCGTAGCATGCTGAAATACATTAGCGCGATCGGTAGAACAATTACGATTTATTTCAAAATAAAATATACTTATTACTAATAAGTATATTTTATTTTGAAACGAAAAATTTAGAAAAATCGAAAATTTAAATTGTCTATAAATAAGTCAAAATATGTCAAAATAATAATTATTTTGACATATTTTGACTTATAATTATAATTATTATAATTATAATTTTATGTCAATATTCGTTGTTCAAACGCTTATAAAAAAAAATTGTGCCAATGGATTTTAATAATTTTTGGATGACACTAAGAACTACTTCTGTGAAATCTTCTTTTAAATTTTCAAGTATTTTGTACTAGCCAAATTTTTTTTATCACCGATTATAAAAATAAAATGTTAAAAAATCGAATATTGTAAATGCCTATAAGTGGCTTAAAAATCAATATAATATTTTGAAAAAAATATGTCATTAAGGAAATGCCAATCTTAATAGCTGGTAAAAATTTAAAAAATCTGTGACTTATACTTTTTGAATTATAACAAATATTTAAAATCGTTTGAGAATAAATCGCTATTTTATGCAATTTCGTAAATATTTAAATTTCAAAAAGTCATAAAATTTTTTCCTCTAAGTCCGGTAGAAATTTTTTTAAAGATTTTTGAAGAGTAGCTTATAGATAACCTAGTGTGAAAATTTTGAACCTTAAGTATGAACAGAAATAATTTTATGAATTTTTATCTACAAAATAACTTGCAAATTATCGTGATTTTTACATATTTCGTATAAATTGGAACTTTGAGCACTTATAAAAAAAAATTGTTACTTACGATTTTAGATTTTTTTTTATCAGTTAAGGAACAACTTATAAGAAACCTTGTATTAAATTTTCAAGATTTTCTGGGCAGCCAAAAAAATTTTATCGTTATTTAAAAAAAAAATACTTAAAAATATTGAAAATTTCAATTGTCTATAAATAGCTCAATAAAAGTCAAAATACTTTGAAAATTTAACGATGTATAGAGAACGCTAATCTAAACATTTGGTGAAAATTTCAAGTATTTAAATCAATTAGTTTTTGAGTTATAGCAAAATGAAAAATTTGATTTTGTCGAAAACTGGTTTTGCGTAAAAACTCCCTTTTTTTCCCTTATTTTTTAGGGTTTTTCCCGTCGCATTTAAAAAATATTGAAAATATAAAGTACCAACTAGATTCACTTTCCTTTCAGAAAAATTGCTACATAAGGAAATCGAAGCATTTTTACTGCCAAAAAAGGTGTCGTCAGACACAAAAATAAAAAATTAAATAAATAAAAAAATTAAAAATAAAAAAATAAAAATAAAACACACATCATTGTAAAACCAATAGATTCCATCACTCCGTTCAGAATCTAAAAAAAAAATTAAAAAAATAAAAATAAAAAAAAAAAACACATCATTGTAAAACCAATAGATTCCATCACTTCGTTCAGAATCTAAAAATGTAATTTGTAAAAACGTGATTTTGCGTAAAATTTCTCGTTTTTTCGTAATTTTTTTATCGTTTATTCGATTTTTTTAAAAAGTATTGAAAAAGTTGGATTTTTGACTTGCCAAAGTACCATCTACATTCACTTTCCTTTCAGAAAAGTTTTTGTTTAAGCAAATCGAAGCATTTTTACTGGCAAAAAAGGTGTCGTCAGACACAAAAAAAAATAAATAAAAAATAAAAAAGTAAAAAAATAAAAAAAAAAACACACATCATTGTAAAACCAATAGATTCCATCACTCCGTTCAGAATCTAAAAGATATTATCCCAACGACATTCGATCTGCAATAAGACTCATGCCCCATGGACTTACTATACACATATCTTTACCTCCAGTCAATTTTGATACTATTTTAACATCGGAATCTAGGGATATTGATTCGAATAATTCTGTTTATTTTGAAGCATCTTGTAATACACCTGAACATTTCACACAGAGTTAATGAAATGACCTTATAAAGGATTTGGATCTATCCAAAGATGCTTCAGAACTTATAGCTTCGAGAGTTTGTAATAAAAACTTATTAGCACGAGATATTGTCATATTTTTATAGAAATCGTGAACATGAGTATGTTCAATATTTTATTCAAGATGAATTATTAGTACTTTACAACAATATTCCCAAGTTAGGAAATATTGAATGTAACAAAAATTAATGGCGACTGTTTATTGTTTTAAGTAAATGAAGTTTAAAAGGAGTTTTACTACATAATGGCAATTGTTTAGCATCTGTGCCAGTAGTCCATTGAGTATATCTTAAAGAAACTTATGATAACCTAAAGTTTGTTTTCGAAAAAATAAAATATTTAGAACACAAATGGTCGATTTGTTGAGATTTAATAATAATAAGTATGTTACTTGGTCAACAACATGGGTATACAAAATTTCCGTGGTACATTTATGAGTGGGATAGTCGAGCGCATGATAAACATTGAACTCAAAGACAGTGGCCTTTAGGAAATAATCTTACTGTAGGAGATAAAAATATATTACGAAGTAATTTGGTCGACCCCAAATATATTTTATTACTACCGTTACACATTAAACTGGTTATGATGAAACAATTTGTAAAATCATTAAATAAAAATAAAAACGGTTTTCAATATTAATGCAAAAGATTTCCACAACTTTCCGAAGCTAAGCTCAAAGAGGATATTTTTGTAGGCCCACAATAAAAACATCATGCAAAGACAATGCACTTTTAAATTTGATGACAACTATTGAGAAAAATTCTTGGATTTCATTTAAGGAATTTAAAAGAATTTAAGGAATTCATGTAATTAACAATTTTTTTGGAAACATTAAAAGTGAAAATTACGAAACTATAGTAAATTCTATGCTAGAAAACTATCGTACCTTGGGCTGAAACACGAGTATCAAAATGCATTTTCCATATTCACATTTGGACAAATTCCCGGAAAATTTGGGAGATGTTAGCAAGGAACAAGGTGAAAGATTTCACCAGGATAGAAAAGAAATGGAGAGACGCTACCAAGGGCGTTGGAGTGTTACCATGATGGCTGACTGTTGTTGAATGTTGCAACGTGAAACTCAATAGGTATATAAAAGAAAATCAACTAAACAACATTTTTTTTCAGAGAGGCAAAGATATTGTTCAAATACGAAGTAATATTAATTTAAAAATTGTATTGGTTGTTTAAAATAATTATGTAAATAGGTTATCTTTATAATTTTTTAATTTCAATTTGTTTTTGTTATTATACTATATTTTATTCATAAATTGTAAAAACTGTGACGTGGTATGACTTAATAGTTAATTTGTTTAAATTTTGTGTACATATGTTAAATAAAAGCAGTGATTAGAAACAGGACAGCTTTTAAAATATTTTTTTTTTGTAGACCACTGTTATTATTTGTCGAACAGCTATTAAATTAACTAAATTATAGTGTTCCGTTGATATGAAATATAACACAGTTATAGACATAAAATAATTACATAATTTTTCCTTATTTTGTTGTATTTCTGATAAAGGTCTTATTACTTGTTAAACTTGAATATTTAAAATTGTGAAGGACACACGCAACTTTTATAATATAATTTATAGTTTAGTTATAAAATGTATAGTTATCTTCATCATCAATGATACCAGAGTCGAGAACAGATAAACAACATGATCCGGCAGACAGTGGTTTCCATATTTTAATACAAAACAATAAATAATAAAATTATAAAATTTAACAAGTTAAAGATAGGTATTGAGTTTTCAAGGGTAATAAACTAAATTTTTGTATTTAATTTTACAGGTCACTACTTTTATTTCTATTATTTTTAAATAAAACAGTTTAAAGTTTACTTAAATCATGTAATTTTAATAAATTTTATTGTAATTTATTACCTTATTGTAATGAAAAGTATTTCCTTAACTGTCAATGTTTTTTAATAGTTAATAGTATCCTATCTTTTAATAGTTTCATTAATTATACTTATTCTTTAAATGATTCAATACTCATTCTATAAAATCCAAGAACTTTAGCTGAATCTTGGTATAATTATCTTTATAATATGAATGAACTATTGTTAATGTATGTAATAAGGATGAGCCCATATTATTTTTTTTTGTCGTTTTTATGTCTCAAATACATAAATGCTACAAACATATCCTTATCCAATGAAGACATTTTGACAACTGAATTACGTGAAACTGACAAGTGCATAGTTGAATTTCAGTTTTTAGATAAGAACAATTGGACAACTCAACTAAAGCAAATCTCTATCACATAACCGTCATTGGTTGATTTCGGTGAGAATATGATTTAAGTATTTGTTGATCGTGGAAAAAAAGGCAGTTGAAATAATAATATAATAAATAAATGTAAATATAATAACATGTATAATGAATAAATGTACAACATAAACATTTTTCATCTATTTTTAATTTTTTCCCCCTAATTATTCGAATACTCGTTAAATCGAAAACCTCTATAAATTGAATTTTTAGCTCGATCCTCTGAATTTTGAATTATCGAGTGATTATATAATGTTATAACAACTTTCACTAAATCATTGTATGAAATTTAATTGTTTAATTGTAAGCATTCAATCACTAAAAATGTTTTCATCTGAGAAATTAAACCACTTAGATTATTATCTATTAATATAACCATAACATTTTTCAAATATTTTCAAATATTTTTCATATTTGTTGCTTTAAAATGATATAAAATATACACCAAAAAATTATTGCTTTAATCATTCTGTAAGATAAGTTTTTAATTTATTCATAATTACATACAACCCTGTGGCAGAAGTGTCTATGTCCTGTAATTGTCTACTAGTTTGCTGAAAAATCAAAAACACATTTGCACAAAAAAATTAAATATATATGTATATTTATACACTGAAACCTCCCTTACACCTCTAAATAGCGTACACCTCCAAATAGTGGACATTTTTATGGGAACGGGGACATTTTCACCACTTTTATAAAGGAAAACCCCTAAATACCGAACACTTTTATCACAATTTAATTTTTGATATTGATAATTTTTATCGTAAACATAGAATAATATTGTAGAATGGCTTAAGAAATATCTAATATAATGTTACCACAATAAATTATTATACTATGTCCAATTATAGTTTGTCTTATCCGTTCATTATCGCGTCGATGAAAACAATGACACAGACTGATGTTATCCTACTTAGTACGTATTTTGTTGTATTTGTGATAACAATACATACGGACGTATTCGTAAACGTATTGTAGTACGCAATGGTTAGTAAATGAAAAAGATTAAGTCTGAAAGAAAAAATTGAGATTCTTGAATTTTGAGTGTGTAGTATGCTATTTAATTACGCTCATTAATTTTTACATATATAATAATATCATAATTTTAAATAATAATATGTACGACTAACATTTATTTATTTTTAAAATAATACAAATATATACTTATATATACTTATATATATATATACTTATAGACCTAATTATATCATTATTATATATAAGTACATATTATATAAATATAGAATATTATATTATGTAGTTATTATTTCTCCGAATTATTTACGAAATTTTTTTCCCCTCTGATTAGCGGACACCTCTAAATAACGGACAAAATTACGGCGACCGACAAGTGTCCGGTATTTAGAGGTTTCACTGTATATATATATATATATATTAGTATAAAAATAATTTTGTTAATCTATTACAGTATCTGCATTTATCAATTATAATTTTTGAAAAACTGAAATATTCAATCTAACCATGGGAATCTATGTAAAAAATTATAATATTTACATTCAACTCAGGAACATGAATTGAGTTGGTATAGTGATATAGTAGTTTTAGATCTGAAACTTTGAAATCTTTGTATCAAAATCAAGTAATTATAAAAAGTATGGCAAACCATATATTTTGTAACTTGCCAAGAAATAAGAGCTTTTATTAAATATTGTATAAAAAATATTTGATTATAATAAAAATACTAACACTATAAAATAAATATAATACTTAATTTTCAAATTTCAAAAATAATATTTATTCAAATGAAAATTATTAATGCATATAATAATATTGTGGTATTCAATTTTGAGTTTTAATTCCATAGATACAATAGGACATATAAATAACTGCTAAATTTAAAAAAATCACACATTTATATACAACCAACTTATCTTCTATAGTCGTTATTGTAACCATATGCATGTTGGTTATAATGAGAAGAATTTCTTTTTTTATAATTTCTCTGATCATCATTATTCCATCTTTTTTTAAAACCTCTCTGTCTGTCATCTCTTCTAAAATTCCTAAAAGGTCTGTATGAAGGAACTAATGGTGGAGTTGTACTACCGAGCATTTTTGTAGCAACATATTCTTTATCGTTGTCTGTATATCGAAATATAAACTCTTTCTCAAATTGTAATAGTTTTTCTTTTTGCTCCTCTGTAAGTGGTTCATCAACATAAGTTTCAGGAATTTTAACAAAAGTGACATTTTCTTTAATCTCTACTTCATATTCAGAATGAACAGTTTTTAAATCAATTGAAGATGACATTTTTAATCTGAGATTTGTCCTATAGTAGAAAAATGTTTCGGCACTAAAATTAAAGAGTCAGCATCTAAAACATACAAAAATATTTATTAATTTACCTTATTTGTTATTATACTCAAACAATGAATATTTAATTACTTAAGATAAATACATGAATAGATATTTTAATATTATTTTGTATAGCAATAATATTTCATCATACTCCAAAATTATAGAACAATACTCAAATAACTATAGTACATGAAAATTTAAAAAACTTATAAAATAATTAGTTACATTTTATATATTTCAGTTTAAAACTCCTTTAGTAAATATTTCAAACCAAAATTAACAGTGGTAAATAATATTAAAATTAATATATGGATAAATAATATTTTGTAAATTATTTAAAATGTTTCTCCTGTAGTTCAAGGTTAAAATTGGACAACAGTAACTCCTACTTATAATAAGATGATTAAAAGGAGATAAACAAAGGGCAGCAGTAATTGCTACCACTAACTATAAGAAATTTCCATAGTAGATCTCACAGTAACGGAAGGGCTTGATATTGGCAGCATGAGTATAACTTAAGAACTGTTCTATAAATTGTAATACTGAAAACAAGAGGAAATTAAAATATTATTTTTCCAGAGGATATTGATGAAATTATTATTGAGGTAAAAATTTAGGAGATAAAATAGTCCCCCTTAGAATCTCTGACATGAGCGGTTGTTAAATCGTCAACGAAATAATATGAATAAAGGTATCAACTACACAAAAGTTTTTCTCTTCAAGTATCTCCAAAAAGTGTGAATTTTCAAAGCTCCTGGAATTCCACTTCTGCCGGAGCCTATACACTAACACATTGGGGGATATGGCTACAAGCAGCTTCATACTACTGTCAATATTTTAAATAAATATACAAAGTTTAACAACTTCTAGATTCAAGCTATGCGGTTTCTATTAGAGAAGCTAAAGACATTGTAAGTGACCGTTCTGTGGAAATGAACTTAACTTTCATTCATGTAAATTATGGTTTTTTACCGACAACAATAATACAACTCAAAAAACAAAAACTCCCATTACATGAATCAATAGCGACCGTGAAATCCGTCCAAAATTAGTTAGAGCACATTATTGACGAGGTAGTAACTGCAATCAAAGAAAAATTAAAAAATGTTTTGGAAAAAAACTGTGGTTTTAATGATTTAAAAAAAAGTATCAAGCATTTTAACTGGTGAAGCAACGTTAACTACCAGAAGACTTAAATGGAAATGACTTGGCGCACTTTAAATACGCACCCAAAACTTCATCGGATGTAAAAGGAGTTTGAGATAGAAAATATCAAAAAAAAGTTCTGGTTATTCAATGCAATAAATTTACAGGTATGACGGTTACAATAATCTATATGTTATTTTTCAAAACCATTCTTCTCTTTCTCCTGCTAATCTTTTCATTGTTACATAATTTAGTAAGGATAATAGCTTCTTCATATTTCCTAGATTTGTGTCTCTTGGCCGTCCTCTTCCTCTTTTTCCATTTATCTTCCCTTCCATTACATTTGCAATGAGCGTGTTGTGTCGCATAACGTGTCCAAAAAACTTGATTTTCCTTATTTCTATCATTTTGATAATCTGTCTTGGCTCCTGTACTTAGCTTAATATTTCCTTGTTTGATTTCATTTCCGTCCAACTTATCCTCATCGTTTTACGCCACGTTCACATCTCGAATGCTTCTATTCTTCTTGTGTCTAGAACACTTAAAGTCCATGTTTCGCTTCCATATAATAACACACTCCAAACAAATGATTTAATAAACAATTTCTTAATTCTAATTGATATATGCCCGTTTTTTAAAAGATTTTTCTTTTTAAAGAAAGCTTGTTTAGCCAGAGCTATTCTTCTTTTTATTTCTATTGTGTATTTATTTTCCTGTGTGATGTAATTTCCTAGGTAGCAAAAAGATTTGACTTCTTCTATCGCTATGGCATATAGTCTGATAGTTCTTTCCATTTTCTTATTATGTTTGTTTACTATTAATATTTTTGTCTTTTTAGCATTTATTTTTAACTGTACTTCCTCTAGAGTTTCTGATAGTTTTTTCAGCATATTGGTCAAGTCACGTTCATTTTCTGCTAATAAGGCTATGTCATCTGCAAACCTTATGCTGTGTATTTGTTTCCCATTTATTTTTACTCCTTTCATTTTTGTTTTGAATTTTCTAATGGCACTTTCAATAAAAATATTGAATAATAAAGGTGATAGGGAACAACCTATTTTAACGTAGATTTAGTTCTACGTTAATCTACGTAGTTTAAATTCTATATTTCTTTTTAGATTAAAAAAATTACAATCCATCAAACATAAAATACAAGCCAAAACATTAAGCCAAACATAAAAAATAATTTTTTTTGTATATACGTAATATATTTTTTTGCATATTTAATACATTTTATTTTGCATATTTAACATATTTTCATGCATATTTTACAATTTTTTTGTGCAAATATGCATGCATGTTTTGCCTTTTTTAACTCCTATAACTTCCGAGCTCTAGTAATAATAAACAATATCAAACTGGAAAACTTGAACAGTAAAATAAATACTACAGATATTAACTATAGAATAGTGCAGTAGGTGTTTTTTCAAAAAGAAAGTTCTATTAAAATTAAAAAAAAACACTTATTAAGACAATGGTATGGAGCATAGTTTTATATGGAGCTGAATTATAAAGAATTAGGAAAACTGATAAAAGAAAAATAGAAACATTCAAAATTTGGCGCTGGAGAAAAATGTTAAAAATATTCCAGATAAAAAAAAATAACAACTGAAGATGTGTATTATAAAATATAAATTAAAAGAAGTCACAATCGATTCACGTCACAACAGACCAGTTGATTGCAATCGACCTATTGGGCACCTCCGATATAAAAAACTAAAGAAAGTTAATATGTACTAGGAGGATTGAAACATATTAAATTAATGAAATAATTTACAGATTGAAAAAAAATTTAAATCCACAGACTTGAAGTAAATCAATTAAAAGCATCCATAGAAACTAAAATTAAAAAACTTAATTTGCTCCATCAAAATCAAAAAATTAACTAGTATACTATTGAATTTACTACAGTGCCTAGCAAATGTATTAAATTATATCAAATTTAAAATTTTTATAAAAGTGTAGTTCTCACTACAACACACTATGCTGTATGATTCAGAGTGTTGGGCGGTTAACAGGAGAATAGAACAAAGTATGAGTGTCGTGGAAATGAGAATGCTTAGATGGTTTAGTGGAGTGACAAGAGAAGATAGAATAAGGAACGAATACGTGAGAGGTAGTGTTGGTGTAGCGCCAATTGTGGACAAGATGAGAGAAAATAGACTGAGATGGTTTGGGCATGTGATGAGGCGAGAGGAAAACTAATGCAGTAAGAGTGGTTATGAAGATGGACGTTGAAGGGAAAAGAGGAAGAGGAAAACCAAAAAAGAGATGGTTGGAGACTATGGAGAATGACATGAGGGCTGTCAGTGTGTGCATAGGAAATGTGATTAACCGAGTGAAGTGGAGGTGTAGGGCAAGGGTGGCCGACCCCAAATAGTTGGGAGGAAGGCGAGGCAGAAGAAGAAGAATATCAAATTTAAAATAATATATATACTTATAAAATTAAGTTATACATTTGTAAAACTTACGTAATTCGTTAATAATACTTGAGATGATGACAATGTAAAAACCTTTATTTGATGGATATATTCTTTCACTAGTAGCTAAGTGTAATGGTTCAAACATCCTAAAATACAAATGTCATTTAAATAAAAAATATGAGAAGCTACATAAATTAAATTTTTAAATTATAAATTGTCCATTTTATGTTGTAAGTACAATATTTAATAAATCTACGTAGATATATATATACGTATATATATGTATGTATGTATATATATACATATATATACATATATATTTAAATGTTTAATTATAAATTAATAATTATATATTTATAGATAATATTTACAAAAAATTAGTTTTAATTTTTGTTAGTAATAAGCTTAAGTACAAGTAAAATTAAAATAATATAAGAATATGCCACGTAAGAAAAAGATGTGGAAAAAAAGACATATTATGAAAATTAAGATGAAAAAAAATAATAAGCAATAAAATAATAAAATATTTTACACTTAAATTTAAATAAAACTATAGTAATGTTAATAATTTAAAATTAAAAATAATATTAATTTATTACCAAAAAAAAACTAATGATTTATTATGATAATAACTATCTTTTTTCTTATTTTGAGATGAACATACTGTTAAGTCAATGGTCATCTTAAGTAATAGAGAGATTGTGTGATAATTTATCTATTAAAATATAACTTTAGTATGCAAGAAACTATTTTCACTTCTCTAAAATACATGAGTGTCGTAAAGATACTCTTAGTGAAATAGATTAGGTGATACAATTGAATGACAGCACTGAATGGCGGCCAAGTAAAATTATGCAATTTTTTTTTTTTTTTGTATGTATTGTAATCAACAGAAATATCACCACAGAATAACTTTAGGTCCACATATTGCAACTATGAATATTTAATACATACATATATCACAAGGATATCATTTAGAATGACAGAAGTATATGTATATATAATATACCACTTTAGTACATTACTATATTATGATATTAAACATCCACTATAACAATTGGTAATTTAATAAATAGTAATTAAAATAAATACTCATTAGTCATACTTTATAATAATAGTAATAATCATTATAAACTGTAAATATACTTTCAACATACCATCCAATATGACGTCCACATTGAGCACAAACGCAAACTTTCCAAACATAACCAGGATACCATGAGTCTTCAGATTGCCACTATTGAACAAAATAAAATTATTTTTTCATTCAGAGAAATTAAATCCATAACCATGTCCAATAACATTGTCCATACAATAAAATAATACTGTGCAAGCCAATTAATTTAATTTTAATAAACATAATAGTGTTTTATGAACTTTTTATTAAACATGAACAATTATTTAGATTATTATAAATAAAATAAAGATTACAAATGTTGAGCAATATAAAATGTATTTATATTAATATTAATATTTTAACTTACATTGCCTTTTCCAACACACAAAGCTTTTGATAATGTAAGAATTTCAAATTGTAAATGCAATGAATTTTCTACAGTTTGGACTTTGACTTCTTTTAAGCCAAATAATTGAGTTATACGTTTTTTTATAGCAGCTGGACTGTCGATTGATGTTAGAGATGTTAACGGTGAAATATCTGTACCGCAGTGTCGGCAAAGTAAATAGTCAATGGCTGGTTTTGGTAAGTCTTCTGAATGTATATCAGAATCCTGAAACCTTGCAGAGCCTCCATAAGCCAGACAGACAAATATCAAAACCACAGCAAACACCATTAGACGGATACATTGAAATTTAAATGAAAAACAATCTCCTAAAATTTAAAAAAAAAAATTCATCAAATAAATAAAAAACATGTTAACAAGTAATGAACATAATACATTATATAGCTGATAATTATAGAATACCTTTTTTTTGAAAATATAATTATTATACAATTATAGTACAAAAGATACATTACATAACTGAGTAGCCAATCAATCATTAGCCAGCCAGCTACTTCTGATTAAGCCACTCTTTGAGGCTCTGATTATTGGTTCTCAGAAAAATAATATCTAATAATTTAATAATAATGATTATTGCTATGATTTTAATAACAAATAATTTAAATCCTTAAAATAATGTTGAAAATGTTGTAATAAGTAACCTCTACAGCTAACATTTCCAAAAAAATATAAAAGTATTTTCTATAGTTTTTTAATGTAAGTGTATTACTTTATTTTACAACATATATATTACCAACTACTAATAAAAAATATTTATAGAAAAATTGAAAAACTTTTAAAATATTTATTTACTTTGGTTGATTTATTATTACAACAAATTTATATTACATAAAGAATATTAAGATATTTCTTTAAAAAAAATTTTTTTTTTTTTTCATTATGAATCTGCAAATATTAGTTTTGTTTCATCCATGTGTACATTAATTTATTAATCTATGTAGAAAATTATAGTATTCAAATTTGACAAACTGTAATAGGTACATCCTATATACATTAAAAAGGCTTTTTTTTTGTAAGCAATATTTATTTTATATAGAAACTGTTAAAATTAGGGTAAAATTATAGAATAGTTTTTGTTTATGAACACAGTTTTAACTAAAATATGAGAAATACATTGAAATTACAACAATAAAAGGTAAACTAAATCATTTTCATTAAAGTTTTTATTTTTGTATAATCTATAGGTAATTATAATATTATATAATAAATACATTATGTGCCATTGAATTATACAAAGTAATACTATAACTTATGATGATGTGAACCAGCATAATTATTACATATACCAAAATTAATCACATATATGAAGCATGTTAAATAAAAATTATAAAATAAGATTTTGGGATTACAAATTACAATTTGCATAGAAATTGGACACCAATTAATACAACTGAAGAATGTAACACACCTATTTATTATAGTTACGAAAACTAAAGACATGAAAGCCTACTAGATTTGGTTTTCAATTTTTAATAAATCATCATCACATTATCACACAGCAAACTTATTCGTAGCAATAAAAAATTAAGATATCGATCGGCACAATGGTGGCGTAAGACAAAACGCAAAAACTAAAAAATCTTAAACACTAAATACACTTACTCGTTTGTTGTCTCAGTAGTGTCAGGAAAAAAACCGTCACGTACCGATGTGACAACACGTAATCAGTTTCTATAATGATTAGAAACGAGTTCTGGATACTATGTTGATTTTGACTATCGTATCGTCATATTTCTTTATCAACTATACGACCCCTCTGATATAATGCAAGGATGAAGAAAAAAAAGAAAAAGGACACATAAATTATTATGCTGTTACTACCGTATACCAATAAATCATGAGAATAACAGTACAATTTTAGTATTATACGATACACTAACGCGTTGAATCGTATTAAATATTTTTCTGTCTATTCACTTGTGTAGTGCACGTAGGTAACGACGATGACGAAAATCGCCGTCCTTATCTAATCACGACGATAACGAATTTACAAAGTCTTTGTCTCTTCAGTTTACCCGGAGCGATTTTGTACACTGTCACTACACCGCTTAACGACCCGTTGCCGGCAACACTCCCAGTATCTTTCCAATACTATTTACTTTTCGCTTTTTTATTACGTTTATAACGTTTTCGCCATTATTATAATCTAAGTAATGTCATCGTCAATACGATAATTGCAATTATAATTGCCAACACATAACAACTGGGGGTGTATCCCTGAACAAATGATAGGTACTTTATATATGCGTCCAATTCTCATAAATGTAAAGCTAAATAATAAACATTTGATCCCAGCTATGGTGTATATACATTTTTTTATCACTATTTTCTGCAAGGTCTTTGGGCCGCATCAGCTGTGCGGCAGAATTGTTTTTGTGTTTGATTTTCTATCTTCTGTTCGCTATGTTCTCTCGCTCGCGCGCCTCCCCTCTCGCGCCAACCGTATCCCTCTTACTCGACCCTATCCTTCTCACTCCCTCGCACTATCCAAGATATAATAATTGTTATTTCATATCGAAATTGGCTCGCCAAATATTATACGTGATATACTATACATGTATATTTTTGTATATCAAAAAACATTATTGAAGTTATAACTATTAATAAGTGTGATTTGCAAATAAATTTAAGTCGAAGTCGCCGATTCTCTCGCGTTCGACCCGCTATATTTGATTACTGAACGCAGCAGAGCACTCCGCATGTAGTTTTCGACCGGACGCCCGTCGTATGATTAATCGCATTGACCGGACGACGCAAGAACGTTTTATCCGACCGAAAGTGTTCGGCGTCAATGTTATTATTATTGTCGCCATCGTCATCTCTGTCACAATTACTGCTTGGGCCAATTCGCCGCACAGTAGATCAGCCGTCGTCGCACCGGTGCGTCAGTTTCAGTCCTTAAAACGGCACGTAAACATCGCACGCCGGTTGTGCATGTATTGCCGACAAACTTAGAACATCTCCACCATCCCGTGAGTATGACTTGTCTGTTTCGGTAACCGGTTCATTCACAGACGATAATAACCCACTAATAGGATCGCCAATGTCGTTCATTTTGTGTCTCTTAATTTGCAACCCCACGCAATGTTTTCGACGTAGAGCCTTGTCGCGCAATCTTGACTAATTGAATTTTGCGAAACTATTCAAATTATACGATTATCAACTTTATTAACCTATCCCTTCACTGCTAATGAAAAAGTGACCTGTGCATCAACCAGTGACACAATATTTAAAAAACAACACATTTTTGTTTTAGGATGACTATTGCGACTCGTGGACAAACCGTCGGATTAGATTCGGCCGATAATCAAGCAAATGTTCAAGTGAGTTTACTTTTTTTTATCTATTTACATATTTTATATTCTAATTTGTATATTAAATATGTGTTATTCTTTATTTTTGCAGAATGTATCTCAACAAAATACACAAATCCACAGTGTTTTATCTAACATTAACATTCTACAGCCACAAGATGTTGAATCACATCATATGCCTGAACAAACGGACAATGAAACAACAGATGAAAGTATCAAATCTGATATGGAAATCAAAGAAGATAATACGCCTAAAGAAGAAGATGAAGAAGAAGAACTAGTATTTCCCATTATTAAACTAGTTAATTTGGAAGAAAAAATTCATAGTCAACGATGGATTGTACCAGTTTTACCCGATCAAGAACTAGTATCACTATTAAATATTTCAATAGCATTATGCAAAAAAGGATTGGATGTTAATAATGAAGGGTGCCAGAAGTTTTTCCGCGATGCTATGGTTTTGTCTTTTACACGAATATTGACAGATGATGCTGTAAACAGCTGGAAAGTTAACATTCAACAATATATTATGAATAATTGTATGAAACTAGTAGAACTGTTGGTGCTCAAACTTGACGATGACAACTTTCCATTTATTGAAATGCTGGGGATGTTGTTTAATCCTTTAAATAAGTAAATACTTTATTCTTAACTATTATTATTTTAAATTTCATAAATTCTTTATAATTGTTAGATTTCATTTGTTCAATTGTGCAAAACAATCTGATTATATGTCATCAGAAATGTTTGATTTATTTGCAAGAACACCACCAGATTCCAGGGCTCCTAGGGGATGGCTTGTTGATCTGTTAAATAAGTATGTAGAATGTTATATAATTTGAATAACTATGTTAATCATTTTCTTTAAACAATTTTAGATTTGGCCTCTTAGGTGGTTTTCAAAAATTATCTGAAAGATTTCAATCTAATAAAGTTCTTACTGTTCCAATCATTTCTGGACTAATCAGACCTTTTGGTAGCTGTTCTGAACTTTTAACTGAATCTACAATTCAAAAATACTTGATGCCAATTGTGGTATGATCATTTTATAAATATATTTAATAATATGATTTAAAGATTAAAATTATTTTTACAAATTATTAGGAAAAAATACCTAGTATATTAGATGTATTAACTGATGATGAATTAAAAAAAGAAACAAAAAATGAAGGGAAAAATGATGCTATTTCTTCAATAATTAAAGCTTGTAAGCAACTTGCTATGAAAATACCAAAACAGGAAGAATTAATTAAACAATTAGAGATTTTTAGGCTTAAGATGTTACTTAGGTAATTTATTCTTATTGTATATTGATATATCATTTTTTTTATAAATAAAATGGTTTTATATATATTCTTACTAACAGATTATTACAAATATCATCTTTCAATGGAAAAATGAATGCTTTAAATGAAGTTAATAAAGTGATTTCCAATGTTACATATACTCCTCATAGGCATATAGATCATGATGAAGAGTATTTAACTCCAGAAAGAATGGCTGTAAGTTACTTAAATGTATTATTTTATGTTATTTGTTATTAATTATGGTTTCATTAATTGCAATCATCGTTATTTTACAGAAATGGATTAAAGAAAATAATGTATTAGAAATAGTTCTTCGGGATTCCCTCCATCAACCTCAATATGTAGAGAAACTAGAAAAAATAATTCGTTTTGTGATTAAAGAACAGGCCTTATCATTGAGTGATTTAGATGCATTATGGGCTGCTCAAGCTGGTAAACACGATGCAATTGTGAAAAATGTTCATGACTTATTAGCAAAGCTTGCCTGGGATTTCTCCCCAGAACAATTAGACCATCTATTTGAATGTTTTCATGTAATATTAAATATTAATATAATTTATTATAAAGCTGATACTATATTAATCTAATTTTTATAGGCCAATTGGACTAATGCTAATAAAAAACAAAGAGAAAAATTGTTAGAACTAATAAGACGATTAGCTGAAGATGATAAAGATGGTGTTATGGCTCATAAAGTAATTTTAAATTTACCATTTGAATATTGGTTGTAAATAACTACATTGATCAATCTAGGTGTTAATGTTATTTTGGAATTTGGCTCATGGAGAAGATGTCTCTACTGAGATAATAGATCAAGCTTTATCTGCTCATGTTAAAATTTTAGATTATAGCTGTGCACAAGTAATAATACTTTCTTGTTAACTTATTTAAAGATTTCAAATTGTTTTTATATATTTATTAATTAGGACCGTGATGCACAAAAAACAGCTTGGCTTGATAAATGTGTTGACGAACTTCAAAATAATAGTTCATGGGTACTTCCAGTTTTAAAGCATATGAGAGATATATGTATGTTATATGATCCTACACCTGTTGGAGCTCATCCATCTCATACTCACACTGTGTATCGGTAAGTTACCTTTACATCAAAAATATGAAGTTTTGTCCATTATTTATATCTGATATTACCTATAATTTATAATTATCAACTGTATAAATCTAAAGTTTTATCTATCAACTATTAATTATTCAATATTTTCTCAGTATTATAAATTAATTTTAGAACTAAACCATCTTCCTTTGTAATTATTGTACTTACTTATTACTACCTATCCTAAATGGACTTTGTAACAAGTGAAAGAATATTTTTAGTTAAGTACTCAAAATAAATATCAAAGATTTTAGTCGTTTATAAATGTTATTACAATAACATTTTGTAAAAAAAAAAATCTTTTGAAAGTATGTTAGATTAGTTGAATATTACATTCATAATGCTAACCTAAAAATACAATATGTTTTGTTTATTCTGTTCTCACTTGAAATATTTAATGTTACTAAACACTATACTTTTGAAGGTATGGTTCTGCCAAATTTGAAATAAATAACGTAATTTTTTTCAGACAAGAAATTGTCACACGTCTACAAAATCAACATACTTTGGTATCTTTAGTCACTGATAATTTATCGAAGTATATGGATGAAGTAAGAAAATTTGTACAAGGTAAATATATTTCTTTAAATGTACATTAATTGTTTGATTTTATAATCAAATTTTTTTTAGAAAATCCAAATACTGATCCAGCAAAATATTATCCTGATGGGCGTTACTGTCATTTACAACAAGTTCAAGAAAGATTGTACTTCTTAAAATTTTGTTTAAAGGTATATTTCAAGTGTAAAATAATATTTTAAGTACACATACATTGTGACAATGTTGTAACCTTTTCACAGGATGGCAATCTTTGGCTGTGTGCTGATCAAGCACATCAAATTTGGGTATCACTTGCTGAAAAAGCAGCTTTCTTGGCTGATCGTGAGGCTGGTTTTCGTTGGTTTTCAAAATTAATGGGTGAAGAACAAGATATTGACCCTGCAATTAATACTAAATTTTTTATTAACAACCTGCTACAGCTTGATCCAACATTACTTACTGAAAATGGAATAAAGTAACTATCAATTATTATTTAATTTATAATAGTATTTTCTTTTTTTTTTTTTTTTTTAAGGTTAGTAATCAAATATATATTTAAGTACTTCTTTGATTATATAGTTTTTTTTTTTTTTTATATATTTCAATATGGTTCGACTAAAATTGTCTTAATTTAAATTCAAAGATTAACACTTTCAATCTAAATTGACATCAATATTTAAAAATATTCTCATCTTATATTTTAAGACAGTAATACCTTATACGTTTTAAGTTAACATTTTAAAAACACCTTGTACACTCTTATAAAAATATAAATTTTTTTTATTTAAAAATGTTTAGATGTTTTGAGCGATTTTTCAAAGCAGTTAATGTCAAGGAAGGAAAATTAATTAAAAAGAGACGTTGTTATCAAATGGAAAATATAGATTTAATTGGTGTAGATTATTTGTGGAAAGTTGTAACTAATTGCAATGAAGATATAGCAGCACATGCAATAGATTTGCTGAAAGAAGTTAACACAAATCTTGCTCCTAGACTGCAAGCTAATCCTCTTGAATTTCACCAAACATTTGTTGCTGAATGTTTAGAAAGATTACGTGCCCATTTTGATACTGTTAGCATTCTTTCTAAAGCATCAATGACCAAAGATGATGTCATTGAAAGAAATATTGAAGTTACTAAAATGATCAGGGTTATGAAAGTGTTGTATGAATATTTAGGAGAATGTGACGCTTCATTTAATGGGGATCGTTCTTTATTACCCTTGCATAGGTGTGTATATATTTTATTATACAAATATTTTATTTTAAAATACTAATACATATTTTATTTTTTTTAACTACAGAGCTTGTAGAGGAAAACATATAACTGTAATTGTCCGGCTAACAAATGCCAATCGTTCTTTAGTAGATGATCATGAGCTTGTTATGCATAGTAATGATAATATATCATGTGTACGGCGACAATTGTTAAAAAGATTACGAAATAGTGGAACAATTACAGCCATTACTGGAACACTAAATATCAAATTAGATATTTTCCCTGGTAGTAGTATAGACCTAATAAGTACATTGGATGACAACAAACTTCTTGGTGAACTTCCCTTCAGAGATAAATTAGTAATACTACTAAAGTTTCAACTAAATATTTTAATTTTATACATATTGACTATTTGTTTTTAGTATCTTAATGCTCGACTAATGACTGCTAATACAAATCTAGCCAGTTCACCAGATAGTAGTTCAGATAGCTCTATCACCAATAACCAACCTTTCTATGATTATAGTTTAAATATGGATGCAGAAAACTGTTTACCTACTGTGGTATATATTATCAATGTAGACTTTAATTTTTATGAAATTAACTAAGAATCAATTTACAGATAATTTCTGAGAATCCAAAATATGTTAATTTTTTCCTACAAGTATCAGATAAGGGTATTGAAATTGAAAACCAACAACTCCGAGAAGCAGCCAGATGTATTTTAAAATTAATCCCCCCTGCTGAATCTACTGTGAAAAAGATCAAGGTACTCAAGTTTTAAATTTTTATTCGATAATAATCTCTATAACTATTCATAAAATTTTATTTATTTTGTGATAAATTGTATTTTATTCTAATCGAGCATTAGATACATTTGTAATAGGTTAATTTAAAATTGTAAATTATTTAGATTTTTTTTCATGATATATTTTACTATTTAAAAGGAATTTCAATCTCTTATTTCATTAAATATGGAGTGAAAAATAAAATAATTTATACAATACTGTTTTGATTAGATAAACAGATTTTTCTAAATAATAAAATAACATCACGTCATTACAATGCCCAAATTATAACAAGAAAAATTAATATTTAAACTCTGATTTCAGTTTAATTTATTTTTTTAGCTTATAGTTCCATATTTCACAATATATGTTAAAAATGAATAACTTTAAATTTTATTAGCATCTAGTTCTTTTTATTAAGTTTTACCTGTTTAAATTGGGTAAATATATTTTTTCAAAAATATATGGTCTTAGATTTCTGAGGCTTCCTATTAATCTTATTTTTAATGTATGAAAGCCATATAAATGTTCACAAAGATATCAAGTTACTTTTGATTTATTATTGTTTACATATTTCTATTATCGATTTTATCAAATAGATAAAACAAAATATTAAATATTGTAAGCAATGTTTCGGCCATTATATTACATAATTTATTACATTTATATATTTCAATTTTACGATAAAAAGAAAAATATTTAGTGGTCTGTTTATCGCCTTAAATGCACTTAAGAATATAAGTTTCAGAATTAATCTGTTTGTACATTTATAATTTTAAATCAATTATCTATGAAGTTCAAGCATTTAACTGGTTCTATTCCTTTTGTTATTTATTTTTATTAGAAAACAATTATAAATCGTTTATTATGTACATAAAGGTATTCTTAACCATTGGTCCAAAATATATTTCTAAATATATCTTATTTTTTTATAATATTAACTTGTATATATCACACATTAAAAGAAGTTAACTGTATATTAAATTTCTGGTTTTCAATCTGATTTATTCGTCTATTAACTAAAGTTATTTGCCGGATAACAAAAACTGTTATTTTCTAGTTTTTCAATGTTGGAATAAGTCTTATTCAAAAAAATTAATTAAAAATAAGTTATCCGGTACTTTTTCAACCAAATAATAACTTATTTGACTTATAACTACAAACAATTTATATGAGCAATTACAATTTACAATCAATGATAATAGTTTTTATATTAATATTTAAATTTGTTAAGTTTTCTCTTCTATCCAGTGTTCATCATAACTCTCGATACCCAGGTACTTAATTATAATGATGATATTAATGACCCTTGTATTATGTTGTATAATTGCTTTTCTAGTTCACTTGAGCTAATATAATCATTTTAAAAAGGGCCATCTCTAATGTGAAATATATTTCTTTTAGCTCCTCTCAATAATTTTTTGACTTCTTCATATTTTAATCACAATCTTGTATCTCTTGGCTGTTATTAATAAAAAAAAGAGAATTATCATGTTATTTTAAGAATATTATTTATTGCTTATAGTTTTTATTTAGTACTTACACAGCCTGATATAGTTGAATTGTATGTCTTACTAATTTTTAAACCAACGCTGGTTTTTGTCCTTCCAGGACACAGAGTTGGACACTTTATTTTCTAGTATTTTCAATTGTATATTTCAATAATAAATCTTCCATAAGAGAAAGTTAATTGCCCTATTCTTTTTATTTGATGGTATAATGATGAATAATACAGAATTATATAAATGCTATAAGCTATAGTTTATTTGATAAATAGCTGGATGATTGAAAATCCAGTACTGAGAATCTTATAATAATAATTTAATCTATTAAAAAATAAATGTAAATAAAAGCTAAACTGAATAATTTTAATTATAATAATAGCTTAACTTTGTATGGTTAATCTTTTGTACCACTATTAAACTTAAATTAATAAACTTTATGATATAAAATTATGTATTCATAATCTATATCTAAAATTTGTCATAAGTTTTTATGATACATTTTTTTTTTTTTTTTTAGAAATTTTTTACTTTCCAGTCAGAATCTGAAGGGAATGGTACTAATGTGCCAATTGATAGTATATATTTTACTAATTCTCCATCTCAAAATTTATACAATTTAGAGGTAAGCTTTAAATTCAAAATTATGATAAATTTAAAATAAATTAAATATTTATATTTTTAGGTTCTGTATTCGATGTTGTTACCTGCTATTGATCCCATGGCTGACAAAACTTTAGAATTTCAAACTAATTTTATAACTAGTAGTCACGCTCCTGAAATTATTCAAATGCTTCTGACAAATAAATTCATTTTAGCAAATGATCAAAATACTAAAAGGTAAATTTAAAATATTAAATTAAAATTATTTTTTATAAATCACATGTGATAAATTTTTTAGGTCCATATATTTAGTAGTGCTTAAGATCTGTAGACTTGTTTTATGTGTAATGGGACAAGTTATAATACAGTTATGTCAATCCCCTGAATTGATTATGGGAACATCAACTGATAACGAACGCTGTTTGTATAAAGGAATAGAAGTTCTTGATCAAAGTGATGATACTTTGGCTTTAATGAAAGAAGCATTTGGTGTAGTGCCTAATCCCAACTTAGAATATATGTTGCGTAATGTGACTTCTAAGCTAGCACGAAGGTACATTGATAAAATTGCAATTGGTTGTAATACCCTGGAAGCATTGCAAGTGGCTATTAATAAGTCCTTATCAAAATTTATGCCTACTTTGGATATGATCTGGACTACCATACAATTAGCTTGGGCAATGGCTGGAGCTAATCAACATAAATTTGATAGTCAATTAAATAATATAGATTTACATAATAATTTAAATGGAAAAACTTTGGAAATGGAAGACATGTGTGGTATGAGTTAAAAAATATGGTTTATAAAAAATTTTCGTTTTTATAATAAATAAATATTTTTAAATTTCAGTTTGTAAAGAAGCATTAGAAGTATTAACTCTTTGTCTATTTTTGAAGCCTAATTATCTAAGTCAATTAATGGAGAAAAAAGATTGGCAAACATTCCTTATTGACTTAATTTTATTATCCAATAATAGGTATTGTTCAAATATTTAATTTTATCATATTTTGAAAGTTATTACATCCAATAAATTATATAAATTTCCATGTAATTTAATGATTTTTTTTTTTTTTTTATATATATATAGACAAGTTCGTTGTTCTGCAGCTGAACAGTTCATATTAATAATTAAGTTTAGTTGGAGTGCTGAACCATTATTATCTACTATTTCTTTAATGTTTTCTGTACTTAATGAAACTGTATTAAAATTTGCTCAAAACTCGTATGAGTACTTTCATGTAAGTTGTTATAAGTTAATTTAGTATTTATTGTTATCTTTAAATATTGTTTACAATTTTTCTTTTAAGGTTTTAACTTACCTACTAAATTATGCTAGTCACGAAAGAATTCCTGTGCCAGATTTTGAAATATTATTAAATAATGAAATTAAATGGTTAAAAAATATTAGAGAGAAAGTAAAAACTGATGGTGACTCAGGAATAGAAGAAGTAATTCTTGAAGGTCACTTAAATATAACCAAAGAGTTAGTTCAAATGATTAGCATAGAAAAGCGTGATGAAATTGGTTCCAACGAAGCTGCTGGCATAATGTTGATCAAAGAATTGCTTGAAGATTTTATTTTTCCTGCTTCTAAATTAATGGAAGATTTGACTCAATCTATAGAATTTTTAGATATTGAAGTTACACCAGTTTGTAAATCTCCAAATTCTACAAATGCCGCATTTGATCTTATCACATCCCTTTGCATTGGTTGTATAGGAAATTTAAAATTGACTGTTGAAATTCTCACTCAATACTTTTATTCAGGTAATTATATTTGTACAAAAAGTATTTACTGTAAATATTTTAACTAATTTTAACTAAATTACATATTAATTAATATTTTTATAGAACGTGAAGATCCTTTGATTGAGTGGGATTTTTTGCCAATGATGGGTGCGAGAACTGCTCGTGGTTTTGTTGGTCTTAAAAATGCTGGTGCTACTTGTTACATGAATTCTGTTCTACAACAGTTGTATATGGTGCATCCTATACGATTAGGAATACTATCAGCACATGGTGCAGCCATAGATAACAATGATGATTTTAATGGTGATGATAGAAATGATAATGAGGTACTTATTTTAATCTTTAGTTCTCATAATTTTTTTTCCTATTTAATAATTTTATTTTAAGTGTAATAATGGTTTTATTTTAATTAGGTTCAAATGGATGTTACCGAAGATCGTAATAAATTTGAACAATCTAGAAAAGAATATAATGTTGGTATATTGAAACAAGTACAAGCTATATTTGGACACTTGGCATTTAGTAAAGTCCAATATTATGTACCAAGAGGATTGTGGAAACATTTCAAGTAATAATAACTTTTATAGGTTTATATGAGAAAACATGTATATTTATCTCTTATGTAGATTACAAGGTGAACCAGTAAACCTTAGAGAACAACAAGATGCGGTTGAATTTTTTATGAGTCTTGTTGAAAGTTTAGATGAAGCTCTTAAAGTATTATCTCAAGATCAGATCATGAGTAAAAATCTTGGAGGCTCATATTCAGACCAAAAAATATGTCAGGGTTGTCCTCATAGGTAAATTTAAATTTTTAAATCTTATACTGCTTATAGTTCTATAATTATTTTATTTTTAGATATTCTAAAGAAGAACCATTTAGTGTCATCAGTGTAGATATAAGAAATCATTCAAATTTGACTGATTCTCTAGAACAATATGTAAAAGGGGAACTATTGGAAGGAGCTGATGCTTACCACTGTGATAAATGCAACAAAAAGGTTAAATCAAATTATTTTAAAAATCTATTTTATTATAATTTATTAACATATTACATTTTACAGGTTGTTACTGTTAAAAGATTATGTGTTAAAAAGTTACCACCTATTTTAGCTATTCAACTTAAAAGATTTGAATATGATTTTGAAAGAGTATGTGCCATAAAATTTAATGATTATTTTGAATTTCCTCGACACTTAGACATGGAACCATATACAGGTTCATATTAAAGTTCATATTAAAATTAATTAAATTTTTTATATATAAATTAATTATTTTTTTTTTTTATTATTATAGTTTCAGGTTTAGCCAAAATTGAAGGTGAAATAATTGACTGTGATTATGATAAATCACAAGACGAAAATCATACGAAGTACCAATTGACTGGTATAGTTGTGCATAGTGGTCAAGCTAGTGGAGGTCATTACTATTCTTACATTCAAGACAGGTGCCCAGATTTATCTCATTTACTTTTATATTAAAATATGCTTTATAGTTCCTACATACTGTTGTGACATACATTATGTTATTATATACATTTTAATAAATAACAGCTTAAATATTTTCCTGGTTTGAACAATATTTCTGTATGAAATATTTAATGAAACCAAGACATGGTAAAAATTATTCATATAACATTAAAAGTATTGGCTTAAAATATATTCTATAAAAAAATTTTGGCACTGGTTTATTATAGCCCTGCCACTCAGGTTTGTTATCGCCCCGCCATTCATATAATAATAAATACATCAATACACAATAATGTTAACAAATCCTTAAAATTAATTTTGAAAGACAAATGACGAACAAATGTATACTGCGATACTTGATTGATATAACAGTTTATTATATTATTGATTATTATGTACTTAATAGTAATGGTATGTATTTTCCATCAAATTATTTTTAAGTATCGGTAATCATTATTATCAAATTATATTAATTTATGGACCACGGAGCAATAACAAACCTGAGTAGTTGGGCTATAACAAACCAGTACCAAATTTTTTTTTAATTTTCATCATAATATTATGTATCTATAATATTGTACCATTATAGTAAATTAGATTCTATAGATTTTAAGAACTACATAACATCATCAATGCCTTTTTTTATCGGTCAAAGACCCACCACTTGGAAACACCATAAGGTAATACTAGTGGCGAACATTATCAATATAACTATATGATAAGTCTCACATAAAGCCAATAAAATAATTATTTTAATTTTATCACAACCTGTAACGTAACTGCTTTTTTTGTAACCTCTAAATCATTGTATATATATACTAGATTCTGTTCATTTAATCCAGTTAGCCAAATTTAAATCATAATAAGCTGATTTTTAAATTATAGCTAATAGGAAATACAAAAATAAAAATATCAATATATCAAAATATTTTATTATTTCATAATTACTTTGTTTTAGAAGTCCTGAAGGTTCATCTAAATGGTATAAGTTTGATGATGGTGATGTAACTGAATGCAAAATGGATGAAGATGAAGAGATGAAAACTCAATGTTTTGGTGGAGATTATATGGGCGAAGTAAATTGTTTTTATTATTTATTTTCTTTTATTTATTAAACAAATTATTTACACATTATTTCTGTTTATTAGGTTTTTGATCATGCATTAAAAAGAACTAGTTACCGAAGACAAAAAAGGTGGTGGAATGCTTATATGTTATTTTACACTAAAATTGATTCTAGCAAAGAATTACTAGTCAATGGAATGAGAAAGCTTAGTATGGGTAAGTTATACAATGAAGTAAATTTAATTAATTTAAAATATCTAAAAATATCAAAAAACAAAACTATTTACTGAACATTTTATAGATGTTTAGTACAAACATTAAAACTTGTTTGTTTGAATGTATTTATTTTATTTTACTTTACAACAAAAATTTAAAATATTGATAAATTATTTAAAATTTACTTTTACTCAATTATTCTAATTTATAACAAAAATAGGTAATAACTCATCAAAACTAGATTATCTTAAGTATTAATTATTCTTTAAATGTTTAAAATAAATTAAGAAATCAAATATTATAAAATAATTAAGTATAATAATAATTATTGTTATTTAGGTGATCGCCGAACTAGTAACACCTCTATCAAAATGCCCTCATGTATAAAACGTAGTGTTCAACAACAAAATATAAGATTTTTACACACTCGGAGTCAATATACTGAAGAGTATTTTAAATTCATTCGTAACATTGCTACGATTAACACGCCTAACATAATTGCTTCATCCAATGAATTACAACCCACTCAAAACGTATGTTATATTATTATATTAATATGCAAAAATTATTTAATATTTGAAATGTTTGTACCAAGCTATATTTTTTAGACTATTGATCAAGAAGAATTATCATTATTATCTACTCAGCTAGTGAGTAAATTTATATTTTATGTTGGTCTACATACTAAAAAATCATTGAGAGGAAATGCAATGGAATGGTATGATTTGTTAGCACCACATATTCGTACCTATGCATCTGTTCGTGCTTGGTTTGCTAGAAATATATTATTTAATTATCCTCAAAGGTATAGCTATTAAATTTTACATTTTACACAGCACTAATGTTTGTACTTATTAACTTTTAGATTTGTTGAATATTTATTACAATGTATGAGTTCTGAAGTACGATCATTTTTCATTAAGCTTATTGCATACTTAGCTCATTATTCATTACAAGATGATCCAATTCTTATTCCTGCTATCACATCTAGTAATATATTTATATAAATGTTTGATAATTGTAATCACTTAACTATCTAAATATTTTGTTTGTTTTAAATTATTAGATTCTTTATTGGACACTACAGCTTCATTAAGTGATCACTTAATTATTGCTGTTTTAAGTTTGTTACAAAAAGAAGTTGGCGAACATACTAATAGACATTTACCACATTATTTCTCCTTTTTCTACATGTACTGTAATCTAGGAATGGCAGAAAAACAACAACTTCTAAAGGTGTGTAATATTTCAAACAGAGTTCAGTTATTATCGGATAATAAAAAAAATTATCATAATTATCAATAATGTAGATAATCATCAATAGTTATTTTATTATAATTATCAAAAAAAAAAAAAAAAAACAAGTATTTATTCATTAAATACTAAATACAATGCATGGAATGATTAAAAAAAGTTTAGGTAGGTACAAGGTTACATTTTTTATCATCATCATTTGAATCGCATAAATTCATATGTTTTTTCATTCTTTCAATTATGCCTTGCAATTCGTGCCCATATTTTTTGCATTTTGCCCACATCCCAGAATTACTTTTTTTATTAATACAGTCAAAATATAACCAACACGCATTTCGTTTAGGAGGCATTATCAAAAAACAATTTACACAAATTAATAAATAGTAACACTTAAGGTACGAGAGCAGAGAGCCACTGAATCTGAATGCCAAAACAAAGCACCATAAAAAATAATAACTCGGTAATCGGTATTATCTAAACTATATTTGTGAAGTATTTAACAGTGAATGCATTGAAATAATTTTCCATATTATATCTAATAATAACTGAACACTGGGAATATTGGATTTTTTTAATCTATTTTTAGAAATGTCAATGATAATTTATCATAGATATATATAAACTGATGAATATCAAGATAATTATCAATAAACTCTGATTTCAAATGTTCAAAAGTAATTGTTAATTATTTTACTTATTTGTGTTTTTTATTTTAATTTCAGTTGAATGTTGCTGCAATATTTATTTTAGTAGCTATTGATGAGGGCCCAGGTGGGTCTAATATAAAATATCAACCTAATGAAATCAACAAACTGCACTCAGTAATATCAATATTAGTCCGATGTTGTGATTGTACAGAAAAATGTGTATCATCTGCTCCTGTAAGTTTGCAAATTATTTATGTGTCAAACTTTTTTTACATTTCTGAACTCATAACTCAAAACTTTAATATAAACTAGGGCTGTTCGATTATTTCGATTAATCGATAATTGCGATTATTATTTTGTTTCATCTATTATTTTACAGTTTTTATAAAATGTGATTAATCGCCAAATAATCGAATTTCGATTATTCAATTAATCAACATTCGATTATTCAATTAATCGACATTCGATTATTTAATTAATCGAATTTCCGATTAATTTAAAAATAATGTAATCATATTCATATTTTTGTATAATCAAATATTCAAGCCGTATCAATAATCGTTGTGACGGTTCGAATGAAATTCTATTTTTAGCACTATGGGATAATTTATATTGTTATAGTTATTGTTTAGTCTTATACACTATAAAATGCTTTGCTTAAACTTACAAATATTCTCAGACTCAGATTATCCTTAAAATATGTTCTCAATTCATACTAATAATATAGATTACCTGATTACATATTTTTTTTTTTTTTCATTTATTCAAATTAATTGTTTCAATACACTTAGTATTATTACAATGTAGCTTAAATTTACATAATGTATGTAAGTATAATATATTTAATATAAATATTAATATTAGCTATTTGCTTATCTAACTATGGTATATATGATTTAATGTATAGGTTAATCAGGAATCAGGAATTACATATTTAAATTTTAAATCTGTACTAAATACTAATATAATATTTTGAGTTTGACAATTCGGAATGTATTAAGGATAATATTTAAATATTATAAAAGTGGACATCTACATCAATATGTCATAGTCATCCTGCAAATCTAGTTTAAAATTGTGTAGAAGTTTAGGAATCAATTTATCCATGATAAAAGAGTCGGTTATTGATTAATCGAAATAATCGATTAAAACGTGAAATTAATAATCGAGTGGTAAAAAAAATAATCGAACAGCCCTAATATAAACTGACAAATTTTTTAGTAATATATCCCTTATATTGATATTTTTATGTGAATAAAGTATATTTTATTTTTTGTTTTATTACTAGTACATTATATGTAACATCATACTTTTGTCTACCCATTACTAAATAATTTTTTTGTATTTGATAAGTATATAATTCAATGTCATATTGTACAAAATAATATTAATTATTAACTATTTTATTTGTTATTGGATGTATTAATTATTTTTAGTGATCAATTCCTAACTATTTTTTTTATTTTTTTTTAATTAAATATATTATATATTATCACATATTATGTGATAATTGGGTTAACTAACCAAAAATTAACAATTATTCTTAAAAGTAATTTTTAAATACCAAAATTATAAAAACAATACAAATATAATTTTATTTGCAAATATTAAATTTCTCTATGGCATTTAATTGTCTTTAGCTATCATTGTATAATACTTAAAATATTTTAGTCTTGATTAAGTTAATTGCAGATTGGACTATTTGAATTAAAATTGTTACAATGACAAAACTAATATATTTAACTTATTTATTTATTAAAGCTACAAACTTACATAAATCACAGAAAACTAAATCTAAATCTATAATTTATACCTTTTTTAATCATGGCTTTTTCAGACTATCAACATTTTACATTATTTACTTAAATTAATAATTAATATTATAATTTTTAAATATTTATAGGGTACTCCTTTCCTACCAAATCCATTTGCAGAATGTCAACCATACCTAAGAAAAGTTCCTCAACAAGTTAGAGATTGTCTATTTGGTCGAATTTGGTATGTGTTTCAAAATATATATAAATTTATATAAATATAATCATTGAATATATTTATAATTTTTTAGTTATTTGAAAAAACTTATCGACAATTCTCAAATGAACGAAGAAAGCATGAAAATGCTGCAATTTGTGTGTTGGGAGAATCCACAAAGTAGTAGTATGGTTCTGACTGAAATTTTATGGCATATTATGTATACTTACTGTCAAGAACTCAAATTTTATTTGGATCTACTATTTGTTATATTAAGTATTGAAGATTCATGGCAAGTGTTACGTATTCAAAATGCCATGACTGGAAACGGTATGTACAATGAAATTAATTTATATTTTTAACTATACTTTAATAACGAATTGACTTCAGAAGATAGAGAAGGTGTACTTGACACAATATTGCGTCACAAAAATCAATATCAGAGAAGATCATATCAATGTATAAAAGGTTTAGTTGGTTTATTTATGAGGATACCAATGGCTCACAAAGTTGTTTTACAACACATTGATCTCAAAAGAAAATGGATGGACGCGGTTGATTGGTTACAAGAAGAACTTAATAGAGTACTATTACCATTTTAAATAATTTTTATTTGCTCTTGTTAAATAATTATTTTATTGTTGTAGAAAACACTGACTGGAAGCCAATACAATACATATAATAGCTGGACACCCCAGTCTAATGAAAATACCAATAGCTTCTTTTTGGAAAGGTCAACTAGTGCTCGCAAAGTCCTTCAGAAAGCGTATGAATTTTGTCCATCTGAGGTAAAGTATTATACTTCAATTTTTAATTTTATATTAAATTTACATTAAATAATAAAATTTTGTGTTAAAAGGATTTTTTGGCCCCTACAACATTGACAACACAGGGAATAGAAGACTCTTCTGATGATGGTGACGAAGTAGAAATGCCACATGCTGCTGATACATTGACAACTCTGGTAACTGAACCTTTACAAGTTGTACCAGATATTGTACCCGAGTAAGTTAATTATTTTTTCATAGAAAAACAAACTAAATGATGTATTAACATGCTAAACATTTAGGAATGATGATGATTATGATGCACCTGTTCCTATTGAATTCAACAGTGTTGATGATTTTGATAATGGTGATAGCATTAATGTCGAATTGGTGAGTTCTCAAATTGTCGAATCATCAACAGATATGCACTAACATGTGAACATACTAGAAGTATGGAACAATATTAATCTACGATATAATTGTTACAAAATCATAAATGAAATTATTATTTGAATATTATCAAATGGATCATCTTATTATAATTTATAGTATATTTTACTTTAACCCTTTTACAATTATGTATTTACTAAGTAGCACCACAGATCAAGGTTTTTTTCTGTACATTTAGTAAATAACAATGTGTGTATTAGGCTGTTAACATCTGCCGAAACTAAAATTATATATTAAAAAGCTAAAAAAAAAAATTTTATAATAATAAGAAGTAAATTTTTACAATAAAAAAAAAAAAACATCAAAATAGAAGTTTATCGCTGACAGATTTTATACTTCATTTTGAAAAAATTTTAATTTGTTTTATGCTGTAAAATATTATTTCATGTACAGATTAAAACCCTGCACATTACAAGTTTTTATATATACATGTATAATATGTACTTCTGCGTGAGCAAAAATCCTACACTCTTTATCCTGTCTTTTATTTGATTATTTTGTTGTAAAATGTACATTTATTTTGCTTTTTTACATTACTATTATTAATATCATTATTATTATTATTATTATTATTATTTTATTATTATTTTTATTATATTTATTAAAAGTTGTATTATTTAGCTCTCAAGATATCAATATCAAGTTTATATTTTAATACATCAGTGTCTATATATACAAATATTGTTATGATAAATTTACATATTTTTAAATTTCAATGACTCGTTTTTGTTATATGTAAAAATTTAACTTCTTAAAAAAAAGTGATAATTGTTTTATAAGATTTTTGTGTATAACTACAATTTACTTATTATATATTATAATTTACAATAAATGTAATACATAATAAGTACACAAAATAACCCACAAACTATTTATAGGAACTCAATGATTAGGTATGCTTTTGCTAAATTTTTTGAGGGAAAATGGAGTCTAATAATTTTTTATGTGTTCCAGTATCATAATTCAATTACAATTGAATATTGAATTTTATATTATTATTATTATTATTATTATTATTATTATTATTATTATTTTGTGATAAATTTCATAACCAAAAGTATGGTAAGGCTGGAATTAATGTTTGTACATTGTTAACTACTGTTATGGAAAGAAGTGTATACTAATAAAAAACAAATATGTATTGCATTTAATGTAATAAAAAATGATATTTTAAAGAGAATATCTATCTTTATAAACATCAATGTATTAATTATTTATTTTGATCTTTATCCAACATACCTAACTGCTTAAATTTGTAAAGTCAATGCTGAAATAAGAACTATTTTATCTAAACATTAAATGATAGAAATATAACTATAATATGGAAGGTTACAGGTAATGTAAAATGTCATAAATAACATTTTTATTATAGTCATGGACTATGGTATTATTTATGTAACAGTTTTGCATTGTTTTTTTGGAAGGACATCACTCAAACAACTAGCCATCCATACACAAGTACATTATTCCTAATTGTGTCATTGGATAAATTATTTCGTTATTAATATATATATATATTTAGCATAATTAATTTTGTATTATTTGCTTATAATAAGATAATAATTTATAAATTAAAAATAATTGATATAGCTGGGAAATTATTTGGTATAAGAATTATATTGAAAGATTCTAACTATACAGCCTATTATTGCTGTAGAATTTACCTTTAATATTATATTAATCCAACAACTTATATTTTAGACAATCAGGTTAAGTTATTCTAAAATGTTTAGTGAAATTTAGGTGAGGATATAACAGAATAGGAAATGCAAAAGTTAATAATAATTTTATTTTCAAAAATATAGTTTTTTCAGAATTATAACAATATTTTAAGAGCTTCATACATCATCAAATTCATAACTGTTAACTAGTGAATTTAAGACCAAGAAAATATTGATATGGTTGAAGCATGTAATGATACATTGATAAGTAGCATGCAGAATAATGTAAAAGAAAAGAGAGGAAGAGAAATTAATATAATATGATTGTATGAAATTGAAGGTAACTTATCAATTCAACATATGGGTTTCTAGTATAGATGAAATTTAAATGAGACCGGACCATTTGAAGGTGGAGATAGATGTAAGTACTCCATATAGTTGGGACAGAAGAAAAATATATGTATATATATTTAATCAAGCATTTTCAGTAAGCTTAAGTGTACAGTACATAAGTAGCACACAAAATATGGGAACAATTATTAATTATATTTCACATTGTTCGTTTTAATGAAATAGCTTTAAACAGATACATTACATTTCCTTGTGTGTTAAATATATATAATTCATATAGATATTTTATGAAATACGTATACTCTCGATATTTATTTACTAACTTACGTTTTATACTAACAACACATTATGGATTTGCCAATATTTATATATATTAGTTCTGTATTATAAATAATAACCATATAGGTATTTCATTTTAGATAGCCGTGAAATAGGACTATCCTGTATGTGATTGATTGAATACATATATATAGACTGACTGTACGCCATAGTATATTTATAAGTACTTACCTATCCATGCTCTATATCTACAAAGTTCTATTTTTTTTCTGGCAAACATACAGACCGTAAAGCTTGAAATCTAAGACGAAACAAATTGATGACTCCCACCCCATTTCTAAAATAAAATGTCAGTTGCAGTACATAATTTTTTTGTTTAAACTTAACACAATCCTTGCATAAAATAATCGAAATCAAAAAATTAAAAATAATTTTCTAATTTATTCATTAATGTATCACGAATACCGAAGAAAATAAACTAAAAACTTCGTTTATTGTGATATACAATATAAATAGACAGATACTTTTATTAAATTTAACATAAGTACGAACTCCAGTTCAAATTTAATTAAGTATTGTATACATAAATTTTCCGAATCATCTACGATTGTGTAAAGGATATGTACAAATATTTTATATTTAATAATTACAACAGACAAAAAAGTTTATCCATATTGTCTAATAAATGATACAAGCAGCAGAACAAATAACACCGAACACCTGACGTCAACACAAAATCTAAAATTTTCAGTATATATATAAATATTCCTTTGAAAATATACGAATGTATATTTAGTACCTTCTACGATTATATTATTTATGTAGATATTTATGGTATTATTATAGCTTTAATGTACCCTAAATAACGTTAAGAATTTATATATTTTCAAAAACATGTATTTTGTATAAGTATAATTTTATACATGCTGACCATGTTTATGATTTTATATAGTTCTTACGTTTTACCTATAGCTAATTAAAAATAATTTTACGACAATAATTCAAACCATCTACATTTCTAAAAGTATGTTAACGTTGTATTCATTTTTAAAAGTACTTCAACTCCTGGTGTAATATACACCAGTGGCGTCATTTCAGGTTATGAAAGGGGGGGGGCAAAAGTTTTGACCCGTCCATAATTAAAAAAAAAAAACCGCTCACTAACAATTACATTCTTATCTCAATACAAACAGCCTTCTTACATAGTTAAATATAATTATAAATATAAAATATATATTTTATACGAGCAGCGGTCCACAGGGAAGGCGGGAAACCCGGTATCCCGCTCGTCCAGTCCACAACTGCACATATAGAATACAGATGTCAGATACTTTATAATTACGTAATTAATACGAGCCACGAATCATGGTTATATTTTATTTAGCAATGACATCAATGTTATAATATCCAAAAGAAGTTTTAGAGAGTATGTCATGGAATGAAGGATTGATTGGTCTAGTGGGCGAGGAGGAAGTGAGAGATGCGGTGAAGGCGATGAAAAAGAAAAAAGCGGTAGGACCAGATGGAGTACCTGTAGAGGTGTGGAAAATGTTAGGAGATGTAAGCATTGGGTGGTTGAAAAATCTTTTTAATAAGATACTGATAGAGGGAAAAATGCCAGAAGATTGGAGAAAGAGTTTTATTATACCAATATTTAAAGGAAAAGGAGACATACAAGAATGTGGGAACTATAGAGGAATAAAGCTCATGAGTCATAGTATGAAGATCTGGGAAAAGATTATAGAGAAGAGGATAAGAAGTGAGACCTCGATATCAGGAAACCAGTTTGGTTTTATGCCAGGAAAATCGACAATGGAGCCATTATTTTGTGTTAGGCAATTAGTAGAGAAGTACAGAGAAAAGAATAAAAAACTATGCATGGTGTTTATAGATTTAGAAAAGGCGTATGACAGGGTGCCAAGGGAAGTTTTAAGGTGGGCATTAATGAGGAAAAATGTCCCAAAAATGTATGTTAATTTGATCCAGGATATGTATGAAGGGTCGAGTACTAGTGTCAAGAGCCGGTGTGGAGTATCAGAAGGTTTCAGTATAGGAGTAGGTGTGCACCAGGGGTCAGCTCTAAGCCCCTACCTGTTCTCAGTGGTAATGGATGAGGTTTCAAAGGAGATACAGGGTGAGATACCATGGTGTATGATGTTTGCGGATGATATAGTTCTGATAGGAGAAAACCTAGAAGTTGTCAATAATAGGTTAAATGAGTGGAGGTTAGCCCTCGAAGAAAAGGGATTGAGAATTAGTAGAAATAAAACTGAGTATATTGAGTTTGATTTTGGACAAAGAGACCAAGAAGTTGAAGGAATGAGGAGACAACTGACAATAGATGGTGATGTGATAGGTGAAGTTGAGAGCTTTAAATATTTAGGATCTTTTGTTCAAAAGGACGGGGGCTTTGACATTGATGTAAAACATAGGATTAAGTGCGGGTGGATGAAATGGAGAGAAGCATCGGGCGTGTTATGCGATAAGAGAATTCCAATTAGGCTGAAAGGTAAATTTTATAAAAGTGTAGTGAGACCAACTATGCTGTATGGTTCAGAGTGTTGGGCGGTTAACAGGAGAATAGAACAAAGTATGAGTGTCGCGGAAATGAGAATGCTTAGATGGTTGAGTGGAGTGACAAGAGAAGATAGAATAAGGAATGAATACGTGAGAGGTAGTGTTGGTGTAGCGCCAATTGTGGACAAGATGAGAGAAAATAGGCTGAGATGGTTTGGGCATGTGATGAGGCGAGAGGAAACGAATGCAGTAAGAGTGGTTATGAAGATGGACGTTGAAGGGAAAAGAGGAAGAGGAAGACCAAAAAAGAGATGGTTGGAGACTTTGGAGAATGACATGAGGGCTGTCGGTGTGTGCAGAGGAGATGTGATTGACCGAGTAAAGTGGAGGTGTAGGACAAGGGTGGCCGACCCCAAATAGTTGGGAGGAAGGCGAAGTAGAAGAAGAAGAAGAAGAAGAAGAAGAATGACATCAATGTTATGAATCATGTTTGCGGGCTTGCGGCCCAAAACTAGCACCATATACCCAGTCCGGGTCGACCGACCCGTTAGTAGGCCGCCAGCGGCCCGCTGATGACAAGGAGGGGGGGGCAAATGTCCACCTTGTCCACCCCCCCCCAAATGACGCCACTGGTATACACTATATAGTGTTTATTCACTATTGTAATCCATACCTCTTCTTCTTCTTCTTCTGCCTCGCCCTTCTCCCAACTATTTGGGGTCGGCCACCCTTGTCCTACACCTCCAATTCATTCGGTCAATCACATCTCCTCTGCATACACCGGCAGCCCTCATGTCATTCTCCATAGTCTCCAACCATCTCTTTTTTGGTCTTCCTATTCCTTTTTTCCCTTCAACGTCCATCTTCATAACCACTCTTACTGCATTCGTTTCCTCTCGCCTCATCACATGCCCAAACCATCTCAGCCTATTTTCTCTCATCTTGTCCACAATTGGCGCTACACCAACACTACCTCTCACGTATTCGTTCCTTATTTTATCTTCTCTTGTCACTCCACTCAACCATCTAAGCATTCTCATTTCCGCGACACTCATACTTTGTTCTATTCTCCTGTTAACCGCCCAACATTCTGAACCATACAGCATAGTTGGTCTCACTACACTTTTTTAAAATTTACCTTTCAGCCTCATCGGAATTCTCTTATCGCATAACACGCCCGATGCTTCTCTCCATTTCATCAACCCGCACTTAATCCTATGTTTTACATCCATGTCAAAGCCCCCGTCCTTTTGAAAAAAAGATCCTAAATATTTAAAGCTCTCAACTTCACCTATCACATCACCATCTATTGTCAGTGGTCTCCTCATTCCTTCAACTTCTTGGTCTCTTTGTCCAAAATCATACTCTATATACTCTGTTTTATTTCTACTAATTCTCAATCCCTTTTCTTCGAGGGCTAACCTATAATTATTTTATAATTTGTATTTATATCAATTATAAAGAGTGTATATTAATTTTACTGAACATTCAGACAATAGCCACAAATACTATTTTTATTGGGAATGGACAATGGAATGTGTGATGTATGTGATAGTTATATAAATAAATAACATACAACAACTGCAATTCTATAGACAATAGTGATATCGTACCACCTTGAAATTCCGCCAATTGAAATAAAATATCAATTAATAGGAAAAGAGTAATAATAATTAAATAAAAAACACAATACGCCCAGAGTGAAATAAAATCACTGAAAATTATATAATGTAATGCATATTAATATAACCGTATGATGTACAACACATATTATATATATGCATACATAAATATTACATAAAGGTTTTTTTGTCAACATTTTTTTCTTCTTAAATATTGTACTAAATCTAGTGCCTATAATATAAATAATATATTACATATATTACAAATGCATACATTTTATATCGTAAGTACGCCACACCAACCCCATATTTATATTATGAGAACGATTTTAAAAAATTAAAAAAAAAAAGTACTAAAATTATTACTAGGTGTCTGCTATATATGTTTTAGACACTGTTTTAGACTGCAAACGCGCTTGCATAAATAAAAATCTGAAAAACATAGCAAATAAGCATCGAAAATTAATCATACAATTATAAGGTTTACAATAAAATTTAGTTCAGTTGGTAGGGGGACGTTATTGAGGTATATGTGGGGACATTATGTTCGTTTGAGTGTGAATGTGCACTGCATGGATTTTGATTCATTTATTTTGATACCCCATTCTTTGTACCAGATGAAAAGCATGTTAAGATTATTTTGGATAAGGTTAGAGGCCGTTACGGGTCAGAGTCAACTGCTAGAAGAGCTTTATTGTCGGCGAAGTCACCAGTGGTCGTGTGGGGTGTAGTGGGTTGATTAGAGGTGAAAATATTGAATAAGAGTTGTGCAGCCACAGCTCCTTGGGGTACTCCGGCACTGATTGAAGATATTTCAGACATGGAAGATCCTGAACTAACGGAGAAGTGTCTATTTTCTAGGTAGAATTTGAATAGAAAATAATAGTATGGAGGGAGGATGGATTTTAATTTGAAGAGGAGACCCTTGTGTCATATAATTTAAATTATTTTTTAGAATCTTCCGCTGATCGAGAGAAACCCTATGATTTCCCCGTAGAACATTGCAGACTTATAACCCGATAAAGATTCGTAAATAATTTATTCAGACATTTCAATTATTTTCAGTGAGCCTATCTAGTGCCCAGCTAATGTACAGTTCAGACAGTGGTTCTTATATAGGTTGTCAATTCACCGATCTTCTGAGGAGATGAATCCGGATAGGAAGTGATAATATAGATCTAAATAGATGATGGAGGATGACAATACGTAATAGTATTTTATAGCTGTTGAGGTTTTTTGGAAATCCTGTAAATGCCACTGAATCCAAAAAATGTGCTTTTCTAACGAGTATAGTGCTTATTTCGTATTGTGTATTTCAAAAGTGTTTTCTCAAGGACATCGTGTCGAGAGGGTTTATTCGGTGCATCAACACTTAACCCCCAAATTTGGTACAATAGCAATAATTTTATTATTGATGTCGGTCATGGTCGCTAGGTCACGAAAAGGTAGGGTCCCCATCCAAAATTGTGTCGAGGAGCCCCTATTTTTAAAGATATATAAATTATCATAATAATCATTGTATTCAGTTCCGTATCAAGGAATACCTAGGCCCAAAGGACCCAGGCCAAGGTCCTCGGAATTTGAAGGACCACAAATTTATAAAAATGACATTATATTTACCAAATATTGTAATTTTATATAAATATTTTCATTAAGTTTATTAATAGCTAATAATAATAATGTCCTAAAGGAATATATATACCTACCACAATTTATAAATTAAAAGGCCTCCGATACCATATATTAGGTCCTAGGGCCTCACATACCCTAAAAACGGCTATGATTGTAATTGACATATTTTATAGTTTTAATTACTTGCGGCATTTAGTGAACTTAAAAATATAAATATTGTATAGTTTTTGTATTATTAAAAAAATTTTAAGTAGTGTATTATAACTTATATCTTGTACAATCTGTTTCAGCTTTTCGACACTTAAAGCATCATTTGTTAAACTTTCAATCACGTTCAAAATTATTTGCATAGAAAAGTGCAGCGCCTAACCATGTTCCTCATCTGGTAATAATAGGTTCGGGTGGCAAAGGTATACCCGGCATTTCTTTTCTGTATTTATTTATTCTCGATGGTGCTTTTAGGAAAGCTTTTTTTTCCTAAAATAAACGAAATAAGTTATAAATACATTTAAATTTTAAATAGGTACTTAATACATTACCATTGTTAATTAATTAATTTATGTCGGGATACAATTCTCGAATTTTCTCTAGAACTCTATTAACTGCGTATGCCAAACATGTAACATGAATTAATTTTGGAAAACAATTTTTTAATGTTTTTGCTGCTTTGATCATATAAGTACCATCGCTAATCAAAAGTAAAACTTTTTGTTCAATACCATGAAATATTTTTAACGAGGAATTAATAAACTGACAAATAGTTTCATAATTGGTGGATTCTAGTTCTTTACACGCAACTAAATATGATTTACTAGGCGTCCCATCTAATTTACAAATTAATAAATTTGCAATAGACAAACCTAAACGAAAATAGTATGTTTTATTATATGAGAAATTAAAAAAAAAAATGTATACAAACCTCTTGGATCGGTTGTCTCGTCAACAATTATGTAAACGTAATTATTTCCAATATCGATAATTATTTGGTCCATAACGCTTTTGTAAATATTTGGGATGTAATTTTTTCTTAAAGTACTTTCATCCGGAATTGATTTGCCAGTATGTTTTTCAAAAAATTATTTTGACACATGATTGCCCAGCTTATGCAAAAGAATATTTACAGCAACAAATGCATTACATACATTTTTATCGCGCGGCAGCTCGCCGCCGTCGCCGCGGTTGATTACGTGAAGTATACAAAATTGCAATAAATTGCAACATAAAATTAAACAGTAATTTATACAAATCGTATACATATTTGATCAGATTTGATTTATTTTAACTACAAAAAAAGTTGCAATATCAATTAAATCCGGTCTTTAATTATAAGATATTATTTATGTAACATTGTTGTATTATAAATAATTAAGTTAACTTAATTGTTTGTGTATTTAAATTAGGCACCATTAAAAAATTATAATATTTTGCATTATTTATAAGCATTTTTTTATCATGTTATGAGATAACATTTTCAGGGGATCTTCTAAAGAAATGTACCCAAGGCCTTTCAAGTACCAGACTGACACTGATTGTAATCATATATAATAATAATTATTATTCGGACGGGCTTACATGTCGTGATATCGTAATAAGTCGTGTTCGGCGAGAACGAACGGTTTTGCTAACCACCGGCCGCCGACAGCGGCATGCAGTGGTGCCCAAGCGACTGGGCCACCGATGGTGCTGTTACGGCGCGGGCCACACGACTGAATGGGCGGTGTCGGCGGCGGCCGCGGCGGGCGCACCCAGTCATCAATCAAACGCTGGTGTGGAACGGTACACTTCTTGTCGCACACTCGCACTACATTTTCAGTGTGCATTCCGGTCTGTGCTGTATACGCACACGCGCACCATTCGCTTTGCCGCTGACGAAATTTCGTACGTTACAGTAATAGTAATAATAATATTATTATTATATTATTATAATATTCAAAAAGTATATTATTCGCTCTTACTTCCCCTCCAACTGTCGCGATTATCGTCATAGTTGTTGTCATAGATGTTCTCCCGTGGTGATAACTCGTCGTCTCATCACCGATAACGCCGTGCAAAGCGAACGACGTAGGTTTCCATCCTGTCCGGCGTACACGATACCAGTCCGTGAGTGCGTTTTTTTTTATTTCGTAATTTTCCGTGTTTCATGCCTTAAGTTTTTCGACATCCTACCGTTGTAATAATATCGTTATCCTACTATTTGGTTTTTTCTCTGTCACGATTACTCTTTGGGTTGAGCTTACAAACCCACCTTGCTATGGTACAGTCTAACATCCACAGTGACAGATTTCGAGCGACATGATGCTACGTAAGTACTCATACATTTTTATTGCCATCATGGTATTATTCAGCCTATCTGTTACAAGTATGTTTGTTGCAATTCTATCAATGCAGAATGATAGACCTGCTATGTAACCACAATTTTCGCTTTGTTATTTCCTCAGTCTCTTTACATACACACATACACATTCAATAGATGCCATGCATATTGTATATTCTGGCCGATGCTCAAGAATAATACTGTTTAGACATTTTTTTTTGTAGTTACCATTTTTCGATACCACCTTGAACCATATGACACATACATGTTTATCACTATAAGTTATGTTTATCAACATTTTGTCTTCAGTAAGTTTGCTAAACAAACATAAATATTATCTTGCAGGTATCTAATTCATTTAATTTAGATTTTTTTATTCAAAATACATTAAAACTTAACTATCTTATTTCTCATTGAATTCTTAATGTACTTATTAATATCTATTGTGATATTACATTATTTCATGTCGATTATATATGTATACATTTATATGTAGAGAAGATTGATTTTATAACAATAATTCATATTTTTGAATGAATAATCTTCTGATATATGTAAAATGTAAGAAGTCAAGTATTAGTAGAGAGTTTAAATTTGTTTTATATCTTAAGTAAAAAAATTAGATTTCCTCCTTAAAATGTTTTTTGTTTAAAAGTATTATGATCTTTTTTTAATGAAACTATTCCAGTTTTGTTTACATATTATGTGTATAATAAAACATTAAATGGATACAAGAATGGGTGAAATATCTTCTATGTACCTATTATTGTTTGTTTAATATAATTTTGTTAGTTGTTCTTATTTTCTTAAAAGTATTTATTTATAGATTATTCGTTAATATTATTTATTATTTATTCGTTTTATCATATATATATATATATATATATATATATATAACATTTATTTGTATACAATAATGGTTATCTAAACTATTTTTTATCAAAAGATTCTTAATTATGTAATTTTATATTTAAAAAAGTTCATAAACTATGTAAAATAGTTGTTTTCACTAGATATAATTATAAGATATTCATACCTATTATAATTATTCATAACCAGTTTTTATTTTAAGATTTATGTTATAAAATTTAGGTTTAATGTAGTTTACATTTTTTCTTTGATAATGTAACATATGCATCTACTACTACCATAAACTTTTTAATATAAATTTAAATATCTACAACATAATAAACATTAGCATTGTAAAAATTGAAAATTTAATAAAAGCAGAGTTTTCTATGAAAGCAAATCAAAAAATAAATTATTAAACTATTTTTAGATTAATAGTTTGAGTATAATAATTGTGAATATATAATTTTATTAAAGTATTTTATAAAATAGTTTACCATTTTACGTACCTACAGTTTTACTGGGTACTTATCAATTTAAAGAATTAGTTATTACTAATAATTTATTAGGAATGATAATTTAAAATTGTATACACTATTTAATTATATTTTCATAATAATCTGTATAGATCTAATAAAAAAATATATTTTAAACAAACCTGTAGCCCTTTTTTTACCAACTTAATAGATAAATCTCCCCTTGCCTTTCCTAACTAATGTACCTTTGTTAAATATCTTTGTGTTATTATAGTAATACACTAACACATCAAGTAAAGGAGATCAAAGTAATTTAAAATTAGATAGACCTACACCTCTATTTAAACAACAGTACAACTGTTACTCCTAGTACAATAATAGCCGGCGATGGGAATTGACTCTCAATAATTTCTATTGTTTAAGTATTACTATGCCATTACTATACCTATTGGATATGAAAAAACATGTAGTACAAGGTAACTTTTTTGTGGGAACTATAATTATGAGTTTAATTTTGCCAAAGTATGTATCCCTATGTATATGTTGGTATATGTGTGTACCAAATTCAATACGCTTATTAATTATTTTTATAGTGAACATAAATTTGTTATTTTAATAATTATGAAATGCGTAGCTAATATTTAACTTAATTCTGAAATCTTATAAATATTGATTATATCTGTTATACGTATATTTAATGTAATAATTGTTGGTTGATATGTATATCACATTAAAGAGTTAAAAATATTATTCATTAAATCGGGGAAATAGTCCAGATAATATTGTGTTTTACCCACATCAGATGTTGGAATTTTGTTGCATTAGTTTGAGAAACCATTTTTGTATATTTCCCTCCAATACTGTTTACGCTCAATTTTACATTGTTTGCACCATACATCACATTTGTGCGTAAGACGTGGGTGTTTGTTCAGGTAAAATAAGTCTACGAACATATGATTTTGACCCTATTAAAATTGCGTGTGTAGGTAGGTGTTCTTTATTATATTTACGTTCCGTATTCCATTCATTATCATTTTTAGTCATCTAAACTTGTAGGTTTTAATACGTTGTGTAGGTCGTATGATTATCCAAATATGTAGGCTACGAGGATCTTTGAGATATTCATTCATTTATATCTTTTATTTATACATTATTACCTTGTGTGTTTAACACACTCGATTTGATGTATTAGCATTTCCGTTTTAAATACATTTTACATTATAAAACAGGCTTAATAATGGTCAATAAATGAATAGAGAAATTAATTCCTAATATCTAAATCAGTACTACGACATGGTCCTGAGTACTGTGAATTCGACGTTTTTACTGAATTGTACTCCATATAGTTTTTTGTATAGAAAATCGTGCAAGATAAGAGCTCTGAAAGAACTGTACACAATGGGTTCTTAAAACTATTTCGCCATTCCAGTTAATGCATTTATATGTTATTGCAGTTAATGTATTGTCAGTTAAAAAATATAAGGATAGGTATAAATAAATTAATATTATTTACCGTATGTTTAAAAAGCTTATCTAACAGTGTCATTATTCAGTACCCATTGAAGCATAATTTTAAAATAAATCTTGTTAATTTTATGTTATATTTACATTATAACTATGCATTAACTGGTATAGGTAAACTAAATGAATCACTAAATGCAAGAAGGGCACATGTCCATAATTTTCATAAAATCACAATTTTACAGATTTTTGTTTAGATTCGACAAATACATCGTTTTGTGCAAATTATTATGTAGATACTATAATATTTTGTGTATAGAATGTTTTCATAATTCGAACGTCTTGTCGAAAACATTTCTTATAAGCTATTGTATTAAGTATTAATACATTTTTAATTGTATTTAAATCTATTCCTATTTATTAAAAAAAAATGTCTTAATTGGAAAATGAAATATTTATTTTATTTACTATACAAATAGTTTTTAAGTACCATAGAATGGAATTGGAACTTTTTACTATCCTCAACCCTCAAAAAGTAAGTCTCGACTTTCTAGATCAGTGACGCTTATCTTTTCTTCCTTGATGGACCACTTTAGTAAACAATTATTTTCGAGTGGGCCATCAAATATAATTGTACGAATAATGATAATATTAATTAAATAAAATAATTTTTATACATAGTAGGTATATAATATACACGTTGATACATATTGAACTTGTTTTTATGTATTTATGTATTTACTATTGAAAAAATTACATTGAGGTAAACGCTGTAGGTACACATTTATTTGAGCAGTACGATTTTTTAAGTGTACATGTCATATCAATATTAAATCATAAAAAATAAATCGTTTTATTTAATATTTTGTTTTATTTTAAAAATTTGTAATGGGCCTCATAAAATACCTTTGCGGATCACAGGTTGGGTACTACTGCTCTAAATGTATTGTATTACTCATAATTTACGTACGTTTATAACACTATTATCATACATTATTAAAACGTGTTTTACAATTTCATCTTAAATTAAATAAAAATTAATAATTTGGTTTATATAGACTTAAATACATTGCAGTTTTACTTTAGTGATATTCAAATTTTCCACGAATTGTTATTTTACATCTTCGTTAAAAAATCTAAAAATATATCTTTCATATATTAAATTACATTTTTTATATTTTTGAAAATGTATGTACCGCAAATCTCAATAAAAAAGTATACCATATTTTTTCTTAATTATCATATAACAAAAAAAAAATTGTAAATTCATTCATCGTGTAAGTATATTTTTAAGCTATAAATATTCATTGTTAATAGTCCATGAAATGGTTTTTATACGTAGTCCAAGAAAGTAGTTGAACTTAACACTGATTTTACAGTTTACTTTAGATTTATTTTAAGTAGTCTCGGAGTATGCTTGTACAGCGAAATTAATATTTTTAAGAATTAATATAATAATACTTTAATTAAATTATTTATTGACTTTTGGGCTATTTCAAGTATTATATTATATTTATTAAACACTAAGCAGATGTATCAAATAACTCAATTACCCATATACAGTTTGAATAATGACATAATAGTTCATGAAATATTATATTGATGTACTTCATCTTTTATATCTGATAAGTAAATAAATGGTGACTAGTGTTTTATAATTTTTTTAATATTAATATTGCTGACAATTAAATTCACAATGGTCGATCATTGTTTGATATATTACATTTTTTCGTCATTATGAATTTAAAATTGATCATTATTTTTCTCGTTCAATAAAGTATAAATATCAGGATTGAAACATATAATACGGTATAGTATAAAACACATATTACACGTATGTATATAACGTATAGTATATATCACATAATTATATCCGTTTTAAGGTCGATTCACACTATACGGAACGTCATCGTCACGTCACAGACCGGCAACGTCACATCAAATAATCTTACCATGTATTTATATCACAATGTTCACATACACCGGCACCGTCAACGGCACGGAACGTCAACGTTTATCGAAAACTTTATTTTGACGTGCCGGTGCCGGTTCGTTCTTGTCCGGTAGAATGGTGTGAATGCATGAACGTTCCATCCACGTCAAATATTTATTATTTATATTTATATTTTTTTATTTATATTTATATTTATTTATTTATCGTTGTTTGAGCACGTCACATACAATACCTATTATATTAATTTATAATATATTATTTTATTATAATTATTATATATTTTAATCATAATTAATTTTAATTCATAATATCTAATTATGAATGATGAATGTTTTCTTCTTCCTCGTCTAAAATGATTGCAATTATTGCCAATTTTTTGTTGCTAAATTTTAGCATAATGAAGTAATAATTTAATAAATTAAATTTTCATTAAAAATAACAAGATGTACAAAAAACACAGAGCAGTAAGCAAGTTTATCACGTCGCGTCGGTAATATTCCCGTGGCGTTTCTGTTTAGGTGTGAATGACTGATATATTTGACGTGACGTTGCCGGTCTGTGACGTGACGGTGAAGTTCCGTATAGTGTGAATTGACCTTAATACCGTATAAAAATAAAATTTCTTTTAACTAAAAACACATTTATTATTTACAAAAACTTTAAAAAAGGAAATATAAATTACAAATAGACTAGTGTAGAACTATTAGTTCATTATTAATAATTATCATTATCTTGTCGTGAACGTATTTATATATAAGTACACTATAGTGTACATATGATATTTATAAAATTTTAAATATTTTGGCTACATTTAAATTTTATGTTATATCAATGTAATAATATATGTATTATATTCTATACCTATAGCAAATTTTTTGGAAAATGAGGGAATAAAATTCCGAACAAAAAGATTTTTTTTGTAACTCATTTAACATGTATCATTTTTAACTACCTAATATATTTTTTTTAAGTAAAAAATAAAAATTTTAATATTTGAAATAGGAAGTATTTTAAATTTTCTATGAGTGAATTTCAAAAACAAAACATATTCTACGTTTTAGTAATTTTAAACGTTTATAATTATTATTCGTGAGTTATTATACTTTCATCATATCTTACCAACCCTATTTATACAACATGCATATATAATTTTTTCACCTAATATGTTTTTACGGTGTATAAAAATAAAAACCCTAAATTAATATCTGAAATAGGAAGTATTTTTAGTTTTTAAAGAGTGAATTTCAAAAACAAAACATATTATACGTGGGATTTTTTACGTATAACGAAACGTTTTATACGTGTATATTATCAACCCTAATAAATATTTAAAAAAAAAATCAATTCATAATATTTCCTGTATTAGCATATTACGTGTCAGCTCGATTCCAACTTTTGCAATCAATGATGTGTGATTTTTTAATTAAATATGAGACTAACTTTTACAATACGTTTATTTAAATATTAAAAGTGTATAACAAGCACAATCATTTTGTCTGTATTTTTTTTTTACTGAAATTACATTAATTTTTCAATTAAGTCTGATAAGTTATCTTATATTTTTTAACTCTGTTTATTTGTATTTTTCAATTATACCGTACATTACTATTATAATAGGGCAAATGTAAACTCCCCTAAAAAATTAAATAGTAAATTCCCCTAATAGTAAACTCCCCTAAAAACATTTTGCTACCATATTACACTAACGTAAATTGCCCTAATAACATTTTGCTACCGTATTACACTAATGTAAATTCCCCTAAAAACATTTTGCTACCGTATTACACTAACGTAAATTCCCCTGATAAAATTCGAACCATTTAGAGTAATCCAGAGAACACCACGTGGAGGCGGTTCTAGTTTTCTTCCAAAAATATTTGTATTTTTAATTGCATATAAATTTCTTTATTCATATTTTATAATTAGAAAAATGCATTTTCATCGTTATACTATTAAAATTATTAAAGTTGATATTATTGAAATTATTTTTTGATGGAGTAATAATGTGAAACGGTTTTTATATAATGAAATGTAGTAATTTTTTGTTCTTTATAATTTTCTATTAACTGGTTTAATAATTGTTTACGTCTTTTTGACTTATTATTATTGTAACTATTTGCTTTGTAATTTTACGTAAATTTCTGATTGAAAATTCTTTAGTGTATCAATAAACATAAAAATATTTGGATGGCTTTGGTAAAACTTTGATTTAAAATGAGCATGGAATGATTCACAAGCATTTGTGGATTTTGTTAATTCGGAAGATGCTTCTGCCCAGACTGTAGGTAGAAAAATTGCTCCTTCACCAATATATGTATTTTTTAAATAATCATAAAATGTATCCAAGCGGTCATCGTTTGGTTTAGTATAATACGGTAGCAAAATGTTTTAGGGGAATTTACGTTAGTGTAAGACGGTAGCAAAATGTTTTTAGGGGAATTTACATTAGTGTAATACGGTAACAAAAAGTTTTTAGGGGAATTTACATTAGTGTAATACGGTAGCAAAATATTTTTAGGGGAATTTACAATATTTTAGGGGAATTTACACATGACCTTATAATAGCACCATAAAAATGTTTAATATTTTAGTTATGTGGCTATAATACTATAGATAGTGATGGATATTTTATTGGTAAATATCCAATATTTACCGGGTTTGTATCCTGTATATTGAGTGAATTTGATATTTTTGAATTTTTAAAAATTTGTAAACATGGAAAAATAAATTAATATTTATGCTAATTACAAATTATAAAATAGTTAATCTGAAAAATATACATCCATACTGTTCTACAGTTGGCAATTAAAATTCCTATTGTTATTAATTATTACTTATTTTTGTAATGAAATACCTATTACGTATTTAAATAAATACATAATATATAAGGTAATGTACATAATATATCATTTAACATTCGTAAATTTAGAATACATTTTTAATACTTAAATATAAAATATTTAGTCGTTAAGCTGATTAATAATGAATTAACAATGATGTGTGTTTTTTTTTTTTTTTTTTTTTTTTTTGTCTGTCGACACGATTTGGGGCAGTAAAAATGCTTCGATTGCCTTATGTAGCAACTTTTCTGAAAGAAAAGTGAATCTATTTGGTACTTTGGGGGGTCAAAAGTAAAAAATTTCCAATATTTTTTAAATGCGACGGGAAAAACCATAAAAAAAATTTGGGAAAAACGGGAGTTTTTACGCAAAACCAGTTTTCAACATAATCAAATTTTTTATTTTGCTATAACTCAAAAAATAATCTATGTAAATACTTGAAATTTTCACCAAATGTTTAGATTAGCGTTCTCTATACACCATTAAATTTTCAAAGTATTTTGACTTTTATTAAGCTATTTATAGACAATTGAAATTTTCAATTTTTTTAAGTATTTTTTTTTTAAATAACGATAAAATTTTTTTGGTGCCCAGAAAATCTTGAAAATTTAATACAAGGTTCCTTATAAGTTGTTCCTTAACTGATAAAAAAAAATCTAAAATCGTAAGTCACAACTTTTTTTTATAAGCCCTTAATGCTCAAATTTGTATAAAATGTGTAAAAATCACGATAATTTGCAAGTTATTTTGTAGATAAAAATTCATAAAATTTTTTTTTTCATACTTAAGGTTCAAAATTTTAACACTAGGTTATCTATGAGCTACTCTTCAAAAATCTTTAAAAAAATTTCTACCGGACTAAGAGGAAAAAATTGTATGACTGTTTGAAATTTAAATATTTACGAAATTGCATAAAATAGGGATTTATTCTCAGACGATTTTAAATATTTGTTATAATTCAAAAAGTATAAGTCGCAGATTTTTGAAATTTCTGCCAGCTGTTAATATTGGCATTTCCTTTATGTCATATTTTTTTCAAAATATTATATTGATTTTTAAGCCACTTATAGGCATTTAAAATATTTGATTTTTTTAAATTTTTTTTTATAATCGGTGATTAAAAAAATTTGGCTACTACAAAATACTTGAAAATTTAATCGAAGATTCCACAGAAGTATTTCTTAATGTCATTCAAAAATTATTAAAATCCATAGGCACAATTTTTTTTTATAAGCGTTTGAACAGCGAATATTGACATAAAATTACATGTAAAATATAATATAATGTAGAATGTTCTAGACTGACAAACTATATCGCTGTATGCAACTGCCAACCCATCCTAATTGAAAAATATATTTATCGTTTCAAAATAAAATATACTTTTTACAATGTTTATAAATAACAATGTATTATATCCTAGACAAACATATGAACTCCGTTCAGAATCGTTATTCGTATACAATGATATCTATCATTGCATTCAAATTTAACAAATCCATTATAATAATGACCTATCCTATAAGCGAGGTGCACTCCACCCCTAACTGTACAGCAGAGCGAGGCCCATCCGGTTCTTTTTTAATATTAGAACTATTCGACTCTTTAGTAATTATTGAATTTATAAAAATTTAGGATCAACTACAACGTGCTAAAAATTATAGAGAGAAAGTATTTGTTACGTGATATGGATTATAATTAAATTATTACCTTATTGATTGGAAAAAAAAAACTTAATTTTTATAACTAAAACATTGAACAATGCATTTAACAAAAATAACATCTCAAAAAATCAAATATACTATCGTATTGCAATTACCAAAAATCTTCTATTATATTAGCTTTTAAGTCATTTGTTATATATTCAATGTGTATTAGTATATTTATATGTTTAGGTTTACTCCTTGTACATTTTATTATTTATATTACATTATATTTAACTTAGTGTCTCTATTCAGTTATTTTACATTTTGTAAACAATTATAAAACACTACGTTATTTTACACAAAAACGTCTCATGTGTATATTATTCATAAACTAATAAAAAAAAAAAAAAAAAAAAAAAATGTTTATATAGTTCGTAATGTATCACATCATAGCCCAACTATGAAAACCTTGATACTATCGTTAGTTTGTTATGATAGCACATATTTTTAAGATAAATTTTTATCAAATCATTTAATTATATTAATTTTAACACTCAATAAATAATATTATTTGTTAATTTATCACTGATTATATTAATTTTTATGATTTTTAATAAAGTTATCAAGTATAATTTTCAAAACTAATGGGTACTTCAAACTATTGTTAATAAAATACTTTGATGTTTTTACGGTTTATTATATAAAATGGTACCAATTACTAAAATATAAATAATATAGCAATCAAAATATACGCTATATAATTTCCGTTATTAATATTATGCTCGATATGTATCTGGTTGTAGTTTTTACTTCTTAGTTTTTTTGAACAACTATTTTAACCTTATATAAACTATACAAATTATTAGATCATGAAGAATTCTTATTATTTATTTTTATGTATTTATCCATAATTTTTTTAATTATTTATTAATATATAATATTTAAATTTAATATAGTTGCGTCTAGTCATAGATTTAAATCGCATGGAATATATGTGTATAACTACAAGATATGATAATATCATATTATGTTTACGTATTATACGTATTATTTATAAATGGTTAACATTTGGTGAAATACTACGTTGAATCTTAGTATATTTTTATTTTAATCGTTACAATTTTCATCGAATCAAATGTTCAATTATGGGCTATTATTAATATATATATATATATATATATATATATATATATATATATATATATATATATATATTTATTTATTTATTTATTTATTTATTTTCAGTCAAACTATTGACAATGTATTATTATTTTTATACATTTACATAATATGGAGAAGCGGTACACGCAAGTCGGCTATAATAAATACGAATAAAAAAATTAAATTTTCAATAAGCACACGTTATATCATTGGTCGTGATATAATGAGAGCACGACATGCTATAGAGAACTTGTTGAATGTTTTATTATTACGTTAATAGTATAATGTAAATCGACATAGCCAATCATAAGTCGCTGCACTTAAAATTACCTTGACCCGTAATTGAAGATACAAAAAAAAAACATAAATTACTAAAAAAAAAAAATTTGATTATATCGAGAGAAGGAGGCCTTAACTATCTATGCGTGTGGCTTTTTATATTAATTACACGTGAACGGGGTTGATGTGTGTCCACGAGGACAGTACACTCACACGGAACACGTTCGTGCGATCAATTACGAATATTAACTCAGCCGATCATATTTTTGTATTAAAAGTTTCTTCTATATACACACGCAAACTAACAACATGTTTTATGTATAAATAATATAGCCTACATTTTGATTCTCTAAATCAGTGGTTCTCAAAGTTTTTTCATTCACGTACCCCTTTACCGCTCACCACTATTTCATGTACCCCAATATCAATTTTGAATATAAATAATGGAAAATAATAATAATAATATTAATTTTTAAGGAAAATTAGGAAATATTTATCTATTTTAATTAGCTTGTGCTAAACAATGTATATAATAGTAATAATATCAACTAAACAATTTTATTTTAATGTGAACCTTGAGCTTATTTGCTTGAACTTAATTTTTTAAAATCTGGCTCCACACTTGATAAATAAACCCGTAAGTCTGAACTTACACACAGTTTATTACGATATTTATTTTTTTATGAACGTAGAAAAGGCCCTTTCCACCAACACAGTACAAAAATTGATCTATTTAAATTATCTACACTCTACACTTCTACAGTGTTCATATTATAACGATGAATTGTTATCACAGACTCTACATTGTAATAAGTACACAATTATTAAATTATTAAATATTTCGTTAATAGCAAACTATTTCAGTTACATTAAATTTCACTCTTTCCGCCATTACTCAATTTTTTTTTTGCGTACCCTTTGAGATCATGCCACGTACCCCAGGTTGAGAACCGCTGCTCTAACTCAATATTATACTTGTTAAAAATATTTTATTATGCAAATTTTGTATTCATTGATTTTTCATCGAAATTTGTGCTATTAGTTTTACATTCAAATAATTGTTACTACAATGAACAGATACTCGTAATAATAACAATTAACAATATAAATTAGAAAAAAAGAAGAAAGGCACACCGGCCGCTGTTGATCTGTCAATGACCGCAATGACAGTGTGCGTGTGTTTGTGTGTATGTGTGTGTGTGCAGATGTATCTACTATATGTGTCGAAATACTAAAACGAACGTCACCATGTAACGGTAAATCTAATTCATACACATTTTTCATTCGATTATCGATATAGTTTTAATTTTGTTTACGTATAATGTATACAACTTTTTAGGTCAAAGCAATAATTTTATGATTTTTTTTCTTAACCAAATTGTATGATATATATGAAAAATAATTTCGCTAAATATTCTGTTTTATTTTTTTATTTTTTACTTAAATATGTACAATATGGTGTACTATGCATATTTTTGTGGAATATATCTGGTTTTCTAAGTCCAATGTATAGAATTTCAAAATCAACTGTATCAGAATTTTTTGGATTCTGATTTTAGTAACTATAGGACTTAAAGAAATTTAGTTAGATCAAATTACATGCACGTGTATATAAATATATACATTTATATGTGAGTGTATGTGTATTGTTTAGTATTAAGAAAACGCAGAAAGTTTTTTTTTGTATTGTATAATTTATGCTCGTGGTGAGTGTTCATTATCGGTCCATTGTGTACATACATGTTAAATATCCACAACTAACCATATATATATATATTATAATATTATATTCGTATCGTAAATATGAAACGGGGTTGATTAGTTCAACAGATCCTTGTTCCGAATTATAAACGCGTACACGTTAAAAGTTTCGTTTTAATCATCAGATTTTTATCCGCGATATATATATTAACACAAATTTATGGGTCTACATAGGTACTTAATATATACAATAAGTATTCAATACATCCGTATGTCTTCAAAACCCCTCAAGAGAAACATTTAAATTATGTATTATCTCGTATTTATGATATATTCATTATATGACTATATCACTTTTCAGATTTTTATTTGGGTATAATCTATAAAAATTGTCGTTCATCAGTAAATCTAGTAATTAATTATAAAAAAGAACCGGATGGGCCTCGCTCTGCTGTACAGTTGGGGGTGGAGTGCACCTCGTTTATAAGATAGGTCATTATTACAATGGATTTGTTAAATTTTAGTGCAATATTCATATGATTCATATGATAGATATCATTGTATACGAATAACGATTCTGAACGGAGTTAATATGTTTGTCTAGGATATAATACATTGTTATTTATTAATATTGTAAAAAGTATATTTTATTTTGAAACGATAAATATATTTTTCAATTGGGATAGGTTGGCAGTTGCATACAGCGACATAGTTTGTCAGTCTAGAATATTATACATTATATTATATTTTACATGTAATTTTATGTCAATATTCGCTGTTCAAACGCTTATAAAAAAATATTGTGCCTATGGATTTTAATAATTTTTGAATGACAATAAGAACTACTTCTGTAGAATCTTTTATAAAATTTTCAAGTATTTTGTACGAGCCAAATTTTTTTTATCACCGATTATAAAAAAAAAATGTAAAAAAATCGAATATTTTAAATGACTATAAGTGGCTTAAAAATCAATATAATATATTGAAAAAATATGACCTAAAGGAAATGCCGATCCTAACAGCTGGTAAAAATTTCAAAAATCTACGACTTATACTTTTTGAATTATAACATATATTTAAAATCGTTTGAGAATAAATCGCTATTTTATGCAATTTCGTAAATATTTTAATTTCAAACAGTCATAAAATTTTTTCCTCTAAGTACGGTATAAATTTTTTTAAAGTTGTTTAAAGAGTAGCTTATAGATAACCTAGTGTTAAAATTTTGAACCTTGAGTATGAACAGAAAAAATTTTATGAATTTTTATATACAAAATAACTTGCAAATTTTCGCGATTTTTACATATTTCGTATAAATTGGAACTTTGAGCTCTTATAAAAAAAATAGTGACTTACGATTTTAGATTTTTTTTTATCAGTTAAGGAACAACTTATAAGAAACCTTGTATTAAATTTTCAAGATTTTCTGGGCAGCCAAAAAAATGTTATCGTTTTTTTAATAAAAAAAATACTTAAAAAAATTGAAAATTTCAACTGTCTCTAAATAGCTCAATAAAAGTCAAAATACTTTGAAAATTTAACGGTGTATAGAGAACGCTAATCTAAACATTTGGTGAAAATTTCAAGTATTTACATCGATTAGTTTTTGAGTTATAGTAAAATAAAAAATTTGATTTTGTCGAAAACTGTTTTTGCGTAAAAACTCCCGTTTTCCCTTATTTTTTTAGGGTTTTTCCCGTCGCATTTAAAAAATATTGAAAATTTTTTACTTTTGACCCCCAAAGAACCAACTAGATTCACTTTCCTTTCAGAAAAGTTGCTACATAAGCATATCGAAGCATTTTTACTGCCAAAAAAGGTGTCGTCAGACAAAAAAAAAAAAAAAAAAAAAACACACATCATTGTAAAACCAATAGATTCCATCACTCCGTTGAGAATCTAAAATTCAAATTTTGTTTCGTCAAATCTATATTCTACTAGCTGAATTACCCGGCTTCGCCCGAGTGAAACATATTTGTGTATTACCTCCCCGTCACCGTACTCGTCCTGTCCAAAAGATTTGTAATGTGACAATTTTTTTATTCCTACCTATTTTATAGTCGGGGCAAAAAATTCTCCTGAACCGTCACCCTAGTGATAGGGCGGTGTGAATAAAAAATAATTAAATAAAACATATATAAGCATTTAAAAGTATGTAATCCCTTTATTGTTAATCATGTCAATCATAATTATCAACAAAAATCAGTTTTATTTTTATTGTAGTGCTTTATGATATACGATGTTTTTTGTTTGATTACCTGGCGCATAGACAAACAAATCGGATAGTTTCCACGGGAACAGGCAACATACAATTGACCATGTGAGAAACATGGGTTTTCCAGATTAATATCACGAACACTTAATGATTGACCCTGGGACTTGTTTAAGGTCATAGCAAAAGCAAGCCGCACTGGAAACTGTAGTCATTTAAACTCAAATGGCACATAATTCGGAATCATTGAGATGCACGGTATGAGAACATCTTCTCCTTTATACTTTCCTTTCAGTATAGTTGCTTCTATCACGTTGTTTAGTAATTTTTTTATCGCTAACCGTGTCCCGTTACAAAGACGCGGTTGGTTGATATTTCGCAACATTATAACTACCTATCCAACCTTTAATTGAAGATCGTGAGGTGGCAATCCTGGTAAATCCAGCGAGTTTAAAAATTCCTATGGATAGTTGACTACATCATCTTGGTTAGTTGCCGAATCAACTGATTTATATATCCTCGATTCACCTGTAATTTGTTCTTAAATTTTGAAATTTAATTCATTTACATCTATGTTTTTTGCAGCTCGTTGATACAAAATATCATCATACATATAATCTTTCTACTTGATCCACAAATCGATTGGGTTTGATGGGAAGCATGTACATATGATTAAAGAAAACAATGTTCGTATTTGGTGAGCATGTGATGTTATTACAGCATCGTTGAGAGTTTGATCCCAATGATCATAATTTTCTAGCTATTGCAAACGTTGACAGGCTTCTCTGTAGGATCCACACAATTCACCATCAACAGTTCGTAAATGTTGGAATGATGTTGTGCCACGTACATTGACTAATAGCAGTCGTAAATAAAAACATTCATCATTGCTTGGATGTACTGAATAAATTCGACCAATCGTATCGGTAGAATAAACATCTGGGTATTTTGGAACTGGTTTTCCTTGTTTCCGTCGCATAAATCTCCTTAAGGATTGATTCCATGTATAATATTTTGGCATTTCAGAATATAGCAATGTTTGTGCAAAATCATCGTTTTGGCATGTCTTAAAGAAACTGGTTAATGTAGTAGAAGGTGGCTGAGCAGCTCTTTGTACTGCGTTCTGTGCTATAAAATACACTCTTTGTCCATTTTATAAATGCACAGCTAAGTGAACAACAGAAGGGTGTCTCTCATGAATAGGAAAAGAAAATATTTGCCAAACTGCTTCATTACTACTTACATAGCGGCCCATTAGGTATTGGGTAACTTCATCATTGGAATTCTCTGCACCAATTCCAATCACAGCCATATCACTGTGCCATATCACTCTCTTTGGTTACATATTTGCAAATGTATTTATTAGATTTCACTGAATGGCAAGATTCAACGTTGATGTGTACTTTGAAAGTCTGATAAAATGGGTGAATATGGAACAATCCAACGATTATCTATTTCAATATCTTGTTGATTTAATTTGACAATTGTTGATCTTCCGTTGCCTGCTGTTGATCGGTGACGATACAGTGGATAACCATCATTACCAGTAATTGTTTCTGATATTAATGTCTGTGGATATCGTTTTGAACATTTACCATCCATCATACACGGTGAATTTTGATTAAAAGTTCCACAGAGACCATGTATCATGTTTTTGATAACTACCTTATGCAATCTAGGATCTACTTGTACATTAGGGATTTCAGCTGATATCACTGCATCAACTTCATTTGGCCTTATATTTTCAACCAACCAAATCAAAATGTGTGCATGTGGCAATCATCGTTTCTGCCATTCCACAGAATACATCCAGCAGCGTGCCTCTCCAAACACATAATGTTTTACGATGAAATTCATTAAAGATTTCAACTTTTGTCTAAAGACTCTGGCTGTAATGTCATGACGATTAATGAGTGATTGCCCAGGGAATAACTCCTGCTTGATTTCTATCCAGTACAGATTGCATGTAAATGTGATGAACAAATCTGTTGTACCATAATGACGAACATACGACATGGCATCTTGAGCATATTCGTGCATATGTCGAGGGCTTTCGATGTATGTTGCTGGAAGAATAGTCATTCGACCAACATTCTGTGCATTTCCATCAGTATTAATCGCATCTCGAAGGTGAATATACTCTTTAGATCGGAGTTTGGTCTGATTCAACCTGATGAATGTCAATCTCTCCGTTTCAATTTTAACATACATGTCAACAACATATTTGTGATATAATCGCCGACATTTCAATATGTGATTGTCTCCATTTTCCCGAATCATTAGGCGGTATGAATAATAGTTCATTGAACTGACTTTTTGTTGGTTTCAGAACCTGTAAATAGATTTTGTTTTTATAACATTGAAATATAAAATTAAAATAAATAATATGATGACTGAGATATTATCGCCATAGCTAAAATAATATTTTAATTACCTGTAATGAGATTTATCATTTTTATTGAGAAATCATAGCCATCTTCATCTTGCCAAAATATAATGGGATATTGCAATGCATCATATGAGCGGTGTGTTTCCTTTATACGTTGTAATCGATCATTCCGACGATGTTAAACAATATCACGGGATTCCAAGTTTTCTCCAACTACAACGATACCAACCTCATCAATAGTTGGTGCATTAAAACGTCTTACATGTTGACCCGCAAGAGTTTTACATGTTTGATTACAATTTTGTAATTATCAGATGGCATCAGATCCCGTGCAGTTTTAAACAATATAATCAATCGATTGTGTTCATGAAATAAAGTTTGTAATTGTTCTACAATAAACCTCTTTACTAAATTGTTATGTGCACAACGCAGATCAATTTCTTGTGGTGAATTGCCCATAAAATAAATTTGCAGGAATATGTAATTGCTATCTGACACTGGTAACAGTTTGCTGATGTTTCAATTTTCAACTTTTTTAGTAAAAATGTACGTCTTTAAATAAAATACATACATGAATAATGAATAAAAAATGTAATGGCATTGTAAATTGTTCATCTACCAAATAATTATAATTTTAATCGTTCATTAACAGAGAGCTCACAAATAATCGACCACCATAGATGATGTTCTTGATCAGTGATTACATTGCCATAGAGACGATCAATATTATATCATCCATATCATAGTAAGGGCTATTTTAAAAAGAAAAGGGCTGTTTTTAGGGTCTTCCCAGCAATTTTCCTCGCTGTAAAAACCATCCTTGGACTTCAACGAACATTAAAAAAAAAAATTGTCCAAATTGGTTCAGGCGTTGTTGAGTTATGCGCTTACCAACACATTTGCGATTCATTTTTTATATTATAGATTAGATCATTTTCCATTTATCTCATATAGAAAATCAAAAAAAAATTTTAGAGGTTTTATGACGGAGTAATACATTTTAAAAAGGTTATTAGCTGTTTCACCTGCATAAGAAAAAAATGCTTAGACCAATACTAAAACTTAATTTTTCCAAGTTGTGCATAAAAAATCCCTTTTCCAATGGCATCCTTGATTATGATTGGGATGAGATTTGATTCTACATATAATGCATGCGACACATATGTACTCATTTAAATGTATTCGGTATCTATAATATACTTTGAACCATACAAATTAACTAGTTTTATGCTAGCCCTCAGTCTCTTCTGTCTGTTTTGTTATTATTTTTATCACTTAAGCATATTGTTCATTAATTGTAACAGATAGCGTAATATAAAATTTTGTTAAAAAAAAAAAAAAAAAAAGTTTTATGCTAGAGATAAGCGCGTGGCACCTACCTTATTAATTCGTTTGTGATTCATTAACATGTACTATACTTACACTTTATATACTTGTATTATATATATATATATATATATCTGCGTATATATATATATATATATATATATATATACGCAGATGAATAAACCGAGCGGAACAGACCGCGACTACGTACCGTGGTTATGAAATTATGTGAGGATTATGATTACGCTTGTAATACTCCTTTACCTATACAGTATAAATACAATGTATAATACGAGTATTATAATGGTTCCGTCGTCCTCTGTACCGGACTAACCGCAATAGCAATGGCTACCTCGCCGCCGCCATCACCTTGACGCCCGACTGTCCGAGAATCCGCGATTGATTCGAATCGTTTCAACTAAAGTATATAAATTTAATCGTCTAAGTAGGTAGATATATCCATCCATCTACGTATTACGACGGGATGCCATAGGCTTAAGTTTGTTTATATATATATATATACATACAACGTCGTACCTTGACTCTCGCCACATAGTTTGGCGTACGTCTGAAATCTAGCGCGCGTGTGATACCTATATTATTATTATTGGGCGTACATAGATATTCAGGGTACTCTTCGTATACCTATAATGTTACTATTACATTTTATGTTGATCTTATGTTTATGATTGAATAATTTATGTAATTTATTTTGCTAGTAAACTTTGCATTCGACCTGTTTTGACGTATTTTACTAGTCTTTGTTTGATGCATTGTTATGGATTTCTGGGATTTTTTCATATAGAAATAGTTCCTGCTGCAGTATATAATAAAAAGTTAATGTAGGAAAAGCGAACTTGTATTAGCTGTGCACATATTCGACCGATGAATTACACTCATCATATAATCATCAAATATACTCGTACGTAGTAGAAGGGAAGATACCAGAATTGTACGGTATACAAATATTGTAGTATGAATATATACTTCATACTTAAACTTTAAAGGATTCTATATTTAATTTGCTCTAGCGTGTGGGTGTGTTTCCTCCCCTATAACATTAAAATACATTTCTAAATAATCATGTAACATTCTGGAATTATTTTCATCAAATATTTATTTCTGTCTAAATAGAGAATAATGTACAATTATGCTTAGTAGATTCGTCTTTAATTTAAACAAATTTATTACGTATAATATACGTAATACATATTATGTATATATATATATCATAAATATTCTTAGTTTTAATGTAAATATTGAAAGTTTTTTAAAGTATTATAAGTATGAAAGTCTTACAAATAATACATAGTATTTATTGTATTTATACCGAAACACAACAATGAGAATGGGGAACAAATTGTGCAGCTGAAAAACTTATACAGAAAAAAAAATATTGTATAATTACTAAAATTATAAAAATACAATGAGTCAAATATGTGTGGTAAACCGATAAACGCCTAATAAAAGAAATAATGATTTGGATTTTAGCGGAGAAGAGACAAAGAAATAGACCTCAATGATGGATAAACAGCATAAATGAGATATGGAATGAGGTAGTCCAAGAAGTTGAAACAAAGGGACAAAATATAACATACTCGTATAATAGAGAGAATTGGGAAGAGATAGTTTCGGCAGTAAAGTTCCTCAATGGAACGTAAAGCCGGAAAAATAAAAATACCTAATAATAATAATGTAAGTATTTTGTGGTTTTCCAATCTAGTTTTGGTTAACAATCTAAATAATATTCTTAATGCTCTATTAATTTTTTAAATACTAATTTTTTAGGTATTCCATAATTTGTTAAAAAAATATTATCTTAACTTTAGTTGTAATACTATTTTCTTAAACTAATAGTCCGTATCCGATAGTCTGTAGGATTAATCTGGTTGGCCCGTATATCTATTCACTTGACCCGTTTTAGAACTAGTGTAAGTAAAATATACACATACATGGCTGTTATAAGAATTGTAATTTTTTCTATTTTTTTTTCTGGGATCCTGTTTACAAAAAGATTATTAATCATTGTTTTAATTGTTTTTGTACTAAAAAATCAATGCGCTGCAATGAAAATATAAAAAAATTATTTATTTTAATATCGATCCTTAATTACAACTAAAAAATGTTTTTTTTTTTTTGCTATTCATTAAAATAATTAACCGGGCGTCACCCAAAGAAACACAAATCAATAGTGACGAGTGTCGAAACCCTTTATTAAAAAAAAAAAGAATCATATTGTTATATACTTTACATTTTCATTGACAAAAAGAAAATTAATGAATATTTTTATTAACAATATAGTCTCCTTATAAATATCAGTTTTTATAGAAAAACTATCCAATAAACATAGTATTTTTTTTTCATACATTTATAATTTATTATTAAATAAAAAGTTATCTACAAATACTAAAATATTAATATTTACCATGTATAAAGAATGTGCAATAATTTAATTTCTACTTCATTGAAAATAATAATTAAATATGCTATAAGTATATTTTTCTTATATTCGTATAATATTATAATTCTATATATGTAATGAAAAATTACTTAACTTTTTTAATTTACATAAAAAATTAAATGTATTATTTTGACTCCTGAAATTATCAATGAATAATAATAAATTAAAACATCAACAAATTATACTTCTATAAATATAGTCATTAATTTGATAAATAATATGTATAAAATATTTGCGATTTATCATTTCTGCTATAATAAACGACATCCAGCAGGGTCAACAGTCAAACGAAAATGGAAAAAATATTATTTCGAGGTCATTTTGTCCGAAGTATTTGATTAATTGAAGTACCTGTAGTCGCCCATATTTTATTATAAAATTGAGGTTGTTGAATAAATGTAGTCAAAGTATACATTTATCGTGTAAACGTGTACAAAAATAATGTAACTGTGTGTGTGTGTGTGTGTGTGTGTGTGTGTGTGCGCGTGTGTGTGTGTCAGGGGCGTATTCAGCTCTTCTTCCAAGGGGGGGGGGGGCGAAATTTGAACTCAAATCTAAGGTTCTTATAAAAAAATTTGTACATAAACGACAGTGTACAAATTATAAATAAATTGGCGGATCAAAATTTTTCGATCATTTCGCTTGCTTAAACTTCTAATTTTTACCCGCTTTCATAATCCATAACATTAATTATTGTAAATACATTCAACAATGTCCAGGGGGAGGCGGTCGCCCCTATCGCCCGCCTCCTTGTATACGCCCCTGGTGTGTGTGTGTGTATAAAGTGTATTATACAGGTTTATTGATTTAGATCGATAAATTATCTCTATTTATTATTAATATTAATTGATTTTTATGGTCGATATACTCAATAATTCACTTAATGATATTACTTCTACATTTACCATAGCATTACTTTTATCGACTCTATGTAAGTGATGAACTTATAGGATTATTCTTAGCTGGCAACGGCACAGGTAATGTGAATGTGATAAATTTATCGTAATCCTGGACTGGATCCAAAGCTTTTGTGGCAAAGATTTTTTTTATTAACGGTTAAGTGTTAGGCGATTTAGTCTAATAATATTACGTTGGTTAGTTGAATAAAATAAGTACACCGACAATCAAATTATTTTACACAATACAATAAGTGTTAAAATAAACATTAGTATTCTATTATGATTGATTCAAAAAACGGTTATTAACTTAAATAACTTAAAATTGTATCAATAATAGTATGGTATTGCAATTGGATAATTTTTTGAAATTATTAACAGAATTTGATTATTTATGATTTATGCTAAGTATTCATCATAATTAAACTCGTTTATAATTCAAATTAATTTAAAATCTATCTAAAATTTTTTTTAAAATAAAGTGGTATGTATGAAAATGATTTAAACACAGTTCGTATCTTCTATATTAATTTTATTAGTTTCTGGCTAATGGAATAATATAGATAAATATATAAATACAATACATATAGTAAATTTGTCTTGATTCACAATATATTTGAAACCTATTCATCTGAGATGTTCTATATAATTTATTTTTCTTAATGAAACGATTTACCAATGAGTTAATGACATTTGAAAGGAGAAAAAACAAGTTAAATTATTTCTGTTGTCAGCTAGCCGGAAGAGTTACTGTCGAACAGCATTTTTTTTCTATCCAGGAAACGTATTTGTCTACATAAAGTGCCCGTGTAACGCAGTGTTAAACATACGTCTCACCCGTATATTTGTTTAACATTTCCACACGGTAATCCTATTTTGGCCGTCACTGGCGAACTTGTTTGGGTATTTTTTTCAAATATTCTTTTTATTGATAGTTATTGTCGCACTGAGGGCAACGCACCGACAGCGGCTGGAAAATCGGCAGCGGCGTAGGCGACACGTGCAGTGTTAGCTCGGGCTCGTTCGTGTTTTTTTCTCGCCGGCACGATGGGACAGTGGCCGAGGCACGGGACCATACCGACTACTATTTCAGTCGTCGAATACGAATACACTGCCCGGCCGCCTCCGCTGTCGCCGCTCGTCTTACTTAGCCACATTTCTATTATAATACTATTATAGTGGTATTCATCGCGTCCGGTCAAAATCATGCATGGTTAATCCCTAGACTTGATGATCCCCGCCGATGACTTGTAAAATTACTGCGGGAAAATCGTTTATTTAATCACGTAATATCTTGGTCCGCAGACGAATAGAATTTTCTTCATGGAGTTTTTATTTCTTCGCCATTAATTTTATATATATTTACTATACGTGTGATTGGTCTTATTATAAAAATAGTATGTGTATACTGCAGTTACGCGTACATGCGCATAAAATTGTCGAATAGCGGCTCGTGTGTCATGTAATTCATATGAAATGATCACATCAATGTTGTCGCCGTTATATCTTCTGTCGATTGGGCGGCACAGCTGAGCGTGTCGCAGCGTATTAAGACGCTAACGAGATAAAAAAAAATAATCGACATTCCTGACCATACTTAGATGGCCAGCTGACCTTACCACAGCTCTCCTTCTAAGTTTGGTATATATACCACGGAAGGAATTTAGCGAAAATCAGACCTGTCCGATGTTTGTTATCTTCATGTTATATAAAATATAAAGATATACTTACTTGATATCGACAAGACGTTTATGTACACGTGCGCGTGATTTCGTCAGATCCGTTATAATACAATCTTATTTCATTATACCTATAATATATTTAGCTGTAGTGAAGCTGTCTATTAGGTTACCTCAACGGGTGAAGTATTATTATTGTTATGGTTTATAATTTTTTTCCTCGATAGTTTTCATTATTTTTTCTTGTCCAGTTTTCTTGATTATATTATTGAAATATGAGAACAAAAAAATGGAAAAAATTTGTATTTTATATATTTTTCTACCTTTACGCTCATCTTTTTTTTATTATATGTATGTCATATATGTACCTATATACTTATATCCTAGTATTTTATGTATGTGTATATATATATATATATATATAAACATTCCCCCAATTGCTATTAATTACTTTCTTCAATATGTATCAATTGCCTCACTGCTGCTATTACAATACCTACTTTAAATGTTATATCAACAACAATATTTATTTATTTTTAAAACTATATATACTCTACGAAAAATAATGTGCATATTTATTAATATGAAATTATATCGATTATTCAATCTAGTTTCGCTACTTTTGATGATATATTTTCTGAGAAATTATAAAAATTATTTGTATAAAAAAAAATATTATTATTAAAATATTATCATGCCTGACGCAATTTGTTCGCTAAGACACATTTAATATGTATAATTATAATGGAGTTACATGATAATATAATGCCTTCGAAGGCAGTTACATTTAAATATATTTATTATTTTTTGAAATTAAAAATATCATTAACATTCCTTGTTTTATGGAACGTTACCAAAACGAATTTGTGGAATCCATTCGAAGCATCTTTTAGAGTTTTTAATTATTTTTTTGTGAATCTTGTTTTATAATTATATTATTAATTATTCTACCAGGGTACCTAATATTTATATACGTATATAAGTGTATTAAAAGTGATAAATATATGTTCGTTGTATTTTTGTATTTTAATTTTTACTATTGATTTAATATACTATGTTATATTGGTACTGCCGCACTTATTTTATTTTTCATTTCAATAAACTTAACATTATTTTATATTTCTATATCATAGCATTTGTTCTTCGTCCGTGTCAATTTTGTAAAAGAACGAACAATACCATCACTGCAATCATAACTCTTATTTAGTACACTGAAGTCTTAAATGATATTTTATCAGATCGCATCAATATATTTAAATTAATTTGTGTTTTAAATTTAATTGCATACACTTTTACAACTTAAAATTTATTTTTGATTAATTTTAATTTACATTTTTTATTAGCATTTTTTTTTTTACAAAGAAATATGATAAAATAAAAACAATGCTGAACAACTAATAAAAAAAAAAAAGGTATATAAAATAAAACGCATGTATTATTTCAACGAACGGGACAATTATTATTTAGAATATAACATACTATTTTAGACGAAAGCTGTAATTTCTTGCTTATATTTTTATAATATTTGAACCGGCAACCCACTCGGTGTACACAATTTACTTATTTTAATGGATGGTCTTTAAAGAATATAAAAAATATTAAATTTAATAAATAATATCCTGTATTGGCTACTGCATACTAAAATAAATACTTTGAATTTTTATTTATAGGAAAATGTTGATGGATTTTATTTTATTAAAATTACCGAAATGTGTATTGAATTACCTAATTAGTACTGTTGTTAAAATAAGTTAAAACATATTTTTGCTAACAACATACTTTTTACACATATTATAAATATGTGTTATATAACAAAAAAAAAAAAAAGCCAAAATTAATGACTGATTCTAGTTTCCTTGGTATATAAGTTGCACATTTGTTACTATTTATAGCAGTCTTATGTTAAGTTAATATAATAATCAACTTTGATTTTACCATGTGTTTATTTTAGAAAAAATTAAAATAATTATGAGATAAAAACACATATATATATATATATTTAAAATATTAATGTTTGTTTTTTAAAACAATAATAATTACCCGACTTTTAATATGTTATAATTTGTACTATATTTATTTGAGTAAAAAAATATGTCGAGAAAAGTAAACTAAGCATAATATATTTTTAGCTTGTTTCCAAACGAATTTTACACGTCTACTATAATAATATTAGTACTATTATCACTTTTTTTTTTTTTTAAATGAAAAATAGCCATTGATATATGATCTATGTGTACTGGTATTTATTATTACTCGTCTGAGAATTATCGAATTAATTTAAACGCGGAACACAAACCTGATAAATACGTGACCTTTATGTTGTATTTAGGTACATATATGTGTATGAGTGTGTGTAAAATTTAAATTATTTTCTCCGTTAAATAAATAGAAAATATATTCTGTAAAATATTAGAATACTTAACTATATAACTATAAAATATTAATTAACTATTGATTTATTATTATCATAAAATGATTTATTATAATCTTTCTTCTAAACTTGTAGAATGGAATAATAATAATTATAACAACCATAGGGTTATGACAAAAGCAATCGATTTATATATTCGTCGAAGATACATTATGATGGAAATTATAATTTCTAAAAATATATTTCAGTTAAAAAAACCAATTGTTACGTATTTTTTTTTTTTTATGGCTATGCCCAAGAAATGTAAATGAATGAATTTTGTACATCGAAAACTATTTTTAACTTGTTACGACATGCTCTAATATATCTTTAAGCGTTAGGATTGTATGCAATGTATTCAAAAGTTTAGTTCCGGAATCCTTCGTTCAGTCCGACGGAACTTTCTGCAATATTGACATCCGATTATACAGACCGCGTGAAGAGTCACTATAATAAATTATAGTATTACACTCGTAATTTCCCTTGTCAATGGAAAATTTGTAACTATATATTGTGTATTATATACTTCCGATATTCACTTTTGCGCACTCTACGTGCTAGTGTACATAATTTCTGTCTGTGACACTATTTGAATGTCGTGCTCGCGTTTACTTACATTTATATGTATATATATATATATTATAAAATATCTAATCTCGTCGCTTATGTATGTGAATCGGTACTTTTTTCAATCGAGGTAAAAATTTTCAACAATATTGTTAACCGAGTAGCTTCTTAGTTTGCCTGTAAGTACACTCCCGAATAAAGGGGTAAGTTCTTCATATTCTCCCCTGTTATCGTCTACGTATCGTTTTCCGATCGTAATAATATATTTTCCTTCGTTCAATTATTTATTAGCCTATAAATACATTTATTCCGGTCGAAAAACAACCGATAGTATATTATTATATAGTAGCCGTCGTCGGATGAGATTTGCGGTTTAGAAGAATATGCCTAGTCTTTATATGTGAACGGCGATGATGTTGACGACGACAGTGTAGCTGTTATTTGGACCAAACATCGTATATATATATTACAATATAATGCGTGTTTCACATGGGCAGAGAGCCGGTATACACACGTAAGTCGCTTGTCGACGACCCATGTGCACATGGGACTGAAGAAACTGCCGCCGGTTCTATATATAGACGCACACCACTATGGCAGTGTATTGGAGTCAAACATTCAACCCGTCGTCGTCGACTTCCTCGGCAGTCCGTTCTGCGTGTCCCACCGTCACCGATCGCTTTTTTATTATTACATGTGTATACGAGAGCGCGTTATGAATTATTATTATAATATTACGTGCATAATGTAGTGTAGATCACGAAACAACGAGATAATTCGTCGTCATGCGTCGCTGCCACACGTCGTTTTCCTGTATTCGATCGCGTTTATTGTTTTTAACGTTTTCGGCGTGCGCGCACTCGTTTAGTTAATTTTTTTTTTTTTTTTAATTCTATATCGCAGTGTGACGAACATATCATATTATACTATACACACTACCGTGCCCGTATCGTACCGAGGAACAACATATAGCTGCCGCTGAAGTTTGCGTGTCTAATACATTAATTGCCAACGCCCTTAGAGCTAATAATTTCCTTCCTCTGGAGCACGCGACCTTTAACTCATCCCGCAGTGCTATATATAGGTGTTAATGCCACTACTGTCTACTATTACTGCATTTTGCTACGCACTCCATACTCGGGTAATTTCATCGCCATCCTCATGCTTTTTAACCATAACGACAGTAACACTATTCCCTCAAAAAGCACTAGCGATTCCTGTACATGAATACCCGCCTACATACATGGTCAGTATTTACGGTTTGACCGAACTCGTATGTCTAGTGACTAGGCGCGTTTGCACAAATATAATATACGTTAAGGCTCGTCAGGAAGAACAGGTGGAAATATAGTGTGTGTGTGTGTGTGTGTGTGTGTGTGTGTGTGTGTGGCATCAAATCACGAGAAACTTCCGTGCGCATAATAGTCTCGTATTGATTTGTCATTTGGAAAATTGGTGTTTATTTTCTCATGATAGAGACCTTGCTGGTGCCGTTGCCCCATAGCAACTGCACAGCACAGTGCACAACCATACTTCGACTGCATTTCATAGTGCACGCACGCACGCGCGCCTCACGCCGCTTATCGCTAAGGCGGCGGCGGCGGCGTTGTAAATAATATATTATATGTACACTCGTACGTAACCTACGGAAAATGACTAACCCGCCCGTTTGTTTGTTTCAGGTGCGATATGAACGACGATATGCGACGAGTGTAAGGTTAGTTGCCGGTCGAACGACGACGCTATGATCGAGCCACTGCTTCGTCCGGACGGCGAACAATGACCATCGGCTGTCATCACAGTTGAGATTCGAGCGATGACTACGACGGCAAACCATCGGACGTCTGCAGGTAACATGGCGCCCGAGCCGGAGGAAGACATCGCGGCCATCGCGAAACAGATATCGGACCACGCCGAGGCTATATACCAGACGTGGAAGGCCCGGGGCCTTGCGCCCAACGAGATACTCACATGCCATCGCGACTCGTCGGCGGCCGACAAGTTCGGCTCCGTGCTGACCCCTCAGCCGAAACCGGCGGCCGCGGCGGACACGGCACACAAAAACATATTGACCGACCCGAACACCAACAACCTAGAGCGGTTAGTGAACAAGTTCGTGGTGGAGGACAAGGCGCGGCTGGCGGCGCGGCAGTCGCGTTCGTTGTCGCCCAAGCCGTTCGCCTCGTCCATCCAGTACGCGTTGCAAAAGTTCGAGCAGAAAGCGTCCAGCCCGGAGCAGGCGAAACCGAACGGTGGTACCGCGGTGAAGAGGTACAGCAAGTCGCCGGTCAAGAGTTACAATGACGACTTCGTGCCCACCGTCACAAAGAACACCGCGGTGGCGCCCGTCACGGTGATGACCAATAACGACACGCCGTCGTGGCCTTTCCGGAACAGCAACGGTAAGACGGATACGTCTCAGAAGTCCAACGACTTCATGGACGAGGTAGCCAAAGAGGAGCAACGACTGATCGACGCGCTGAAAAACGGATCGGTGATCGAGAACAGGAAGAGCGAGAAGCCCGCCGTGCCCAGCAAGGAAGGCGTGCTGCGCTCCGTCGGCTACGACATCGTCGGCAACCGTTCCAAGCCGGAGTTCCTCATCGGGCTGTCCGCGCTCAGCTCGTCCCGGAGGAATCAGCACGCACACAGGCAACAAGAACAGGTGCCGCATCCCGAGCTCACCGATCACCAGCGAGCCAACATCCGGTCCAACCACCAGTCGAACCCCGTACGGCCGTTCCTGACCCGCGGGTCCGTTGCCGAGCGCGTGCTAATCTTCGAGAAGTGTCCGACCGAGTTGATGAAGAACTCCACGACCAGTTCGGCCCAGTCGTGGAAGAACATCGGTTCGGACGTGCACACCAAGATCCAGGTAACTTCTCGTAAACGTACATTTACTATGTACACCGCGGTGTTATTGTTTCGAGACAATAAACTACTGCGATATTGTGGAATCGATTTGTAGGCGCGTGAATAATATTACCGCGTGTAAGATAGATGCATTTTTCCACCCACTGGTGTACGTGTGTGTGTGCGTCCGTTTATTATTATTGTACAGTTGTGTTGTCGCACCGAGTTAATAAGTGGGTTTTTATTAAAACATAATGTATAAATATATACATATATTTATTGTGGTAGGGGAACGGGAGGGAGAATGTTGCAAGGCAGGTTTAGTGTTTTTATTTATTTATTTTTTTATTTTTATTTCACAAAGTCACAAGTGAATGTGTTCTAGTCGCTGCTGGGTCAACATGTGTTCGTTTAATAATATTGATAATAATAACAGCACCAGTTCAATGTGTTAACGTATCGCGAACGATGGCCTTGTATCGCGGGAATTTTCGCAAAAGCTGTCCGGTCAGATGAGTTCTATTCCTTTTGTTGTAGCCGCTGCTCGATGGTTTTTTTTTTTTTTTTGTCATCTACCGCGGCCGTCGTGTGGTACAATTAGTTTAACGTTTAATTGTTATCTAAGGTCATTTCGTGTTGGCGTGGTCCTGTTTCGTGTGGGCTCGCGATCCCGATATTAGTGAGAAAAATTAAAAATATGAAATGAGTGTGCAGTTGCCGTCGCAGTATTCGCCGTGTTGCTTAAAACTTTTGGAGATAAACGTATTACCTCGGTAACATGATGATGATGATGATGTTGAAATGGTAACGAGCGTGCGATCTTGGTGTTACGCATGTCAAATACTAGTGTTGCAAAACAATAATAATTGTGGTGAAGAAGAAATTCACAAGCCCAAGTTTCCGTATAAACCCTGGAAACAACGATTGCCTAGGTCTTACAACAAGGTTCGTATACGAATTGGTTTATTTGTTCGGTCACGGCTTATTCGGAACGAAAATTTGTTTGTTTCGACTAAAAAAAAATAAAACTACCGTAATTTTTTCTACTACATAACGGAAATCAAATCCAATATTCTACATATTATTATTATTTTTTTTTTTTCAAATGACTAGCTATTTGTTTTATTTTTTTTATTTTATTTAAAAATGGGCGCGGACATATGAAACTACTTAAATTTCATGGTCACTATGGTCGATTCTATTGAATTAAAATAAAACTAAACATCACTGTTGCATCGTGCTAATTGATAATAAGATTTTTTTTTTTCTAATTGTTTATCCATTTACTTAATAATAAAATATTAGTTGAAATATATTTAGTATAGAATTTAGTATATTGACTAAAAATATCTAAATTTGATTAAATTTTTTTAAACCAATTTTAAATTATTATCATTATTATTAACACTTTGAAATCAAGTTTTTTTTTAGTAGGCGTACTTTTCCCGTATATTTTATAACCACGTTTCAAATATGGCTCTTGTGCCCGTCCATTTTATTGAGCAACATGGATTATGTAAAATAAATCATAGCGTCTTTAGGTCACGTACACTATTTTTTTTAAAATAATTAATGGACCCCCTCGACATTTATTTTATGAATATATCATATTATAATATAGAATATACAACTTAACTAAAGAATAAAGAAGCCTAAATAATTTTAAAACAGATATTTAAGAGTCAACATGTGGATGAATTAATGCATCTTCTATACGTACTATAATTTTCTGGGAAGGAGAAAATGTTTTACTCTCCGAAGTATATTTTTTCACAGTTATACTTATTATTAAAACATTTTTACTGGTAGATTTTATAAAGAATTGTGTTAATTAGTAACTGTTCTTTCATTGTTTCAGAACTATTCAAAAGAAACAAATCAGAAACCTGGAGCACCTCCACCACATACTACGTTACAAAGACATACAAAAGCTAATCGTAACGTATTCATTCCTAGGTAATTTTAAAGTTAAAATGTTTCGATCATCTTCTAAATTGAAGTATTTAAATTTTTATAGATTTTATTATCCATTCGGCAAACCTGAGAGCCAACAACAGTGGGAAATAATTGTCAAGACAATTACAGATTTCTTCCAGTCGTTGCCAAATTCACAAGCTTCAAAACATCATTTTGGTCAAATTTCAAAGGTATCAAAAAACATAAATATTAATTATTTATTGTTTTACTGTGATGTTTAACTATTTGTTTATTTTACAGTTATGCAATTGTCCACTTTATTGGAAAAATCCTTTATTCATTGCCTGTGGTGGCGATTTATCCAGTACAATAGATTTAAATACCTTCCTTAGTTATTGGAAGGAGTAAGTTTACTGTTCTTTAGATTTATTATGACTGTTTATTAATTAGTGCTTATAACTTTTAACTAATTTTGAAGTGTATGGTCCTCTTGTCATGATTTGCCATCAAAATTTATACGTATTTTGTCAAGAAATTCAAAAAAACAAACTTTATCCCCAGAAAACTTCATCTTACTAGTCCAAGATGTGGTAGATTCGCATCCCGGTTTAACATTCCTGAAAACTGCACCAGAATTCCATTCTAGATATGTGCACACGGTAATTTATTTAAATAAATGTTTTAATTTCTACTTGTTTAAACTGCATTATTTATTCTAGGTAATTTCAAGGATATTTTATAGTGTTAACACATCATGGAGTGGTGATCTTAGCCTGGCAGAAATCAGACGTTCTGATCTGATGCGTGTCATTGACTTATTAGAAAAGGAAGAAGATATCAACCAAGTAACTGCTTATTTCAGTTATGAACATTTCTATGTTATATACTGTAAGTTCTGGGAATTGGATCGAGATCATGATTTATTTATTAGCAAAACTGATTTAGCCCGACACAGTGACCATGGTAAGTTTTTTCATTAATATTTAATTTATAATGATATGTAAAATTTATTATATTGTAATATTTTATAGCTTTGTCCACAAGAATAATAGACAGAATATTTTCTGGAACAGTTACCAAAAAAAAGCAAAAAACTTCTAATAATAATTATATGGAAGAAAAAATGAGTTACACAGAATTTGTATGGTTCCTAATGGCTGAAGAAGACAAACGACATCCTAGAGCTGTTGAATATTGGTTTAGGTGAAACATACTATAGCTGTTTGTGTTAGAATTAATTTTTCTAAATTAGTTTGACTATTATAGATGCATGGATATTGATGGTGATGGTTATTTGTCAATGTATGAACTTGAATATTTCTATGATGAGCAACTTCAAAGAATGGAAAGCATAGGAATCGAATGTTTACCTTTTGAAGATTGTTTATGTCAGGTATAAAATTAAAATTTATGCCATAAAAATATTAAAATGTATTTCATATTTTTTTTTTTTCTAGATGCTTGACATGATTAAACCAAAATGTTTGGATAAAATATCATTGGCTGATCTCAAAGCTTGCAAAATGACACCAATATTTTTTGATACATTCTTTAACCTTGAAAAGTACTTAGATCATGAGCAACGTGATCCATTTGCATCCCAAAGAGATAATGAGAATGAAGTGAGTAAAATAATATTTAAACTATTATATAAAAATGGATGTTAGTTAAATTTGTATTTTTATGTTAATAACCAATTTCAAGCATAACGAAAATGGAAATAAATATTATAAGGTCAGTTTTTTTTAACATGTTCTACTTATGAAATGTATTATTATTTGTTATACTTTTAGTATACATTTATAAATAAATATATAAATGTATTCATTGTTTCAGGCATCTGATTGGGATAAATATGCTGCTGAAGAATATGAAATGTTAGTAGCTGAAGAAGGTGGAAATGATGCCCCTGAGGAAATGTAAGTAATTCTTATTTATTTTTATTCTTTAATATTATAAAAATTACCATTGGATTCTTTATGGAAATCTAAAATTTATATATTTTCAACATTTTATAACTTGAAATTATAAAAAAAAAAAAAAATGGTGGTAATATTATTACAGAATAACAGATGAAGACATTTGAAGGGCAAAATTTATATAACAGTGGTAAGTGTCTGTGGTCTATTGTGCCGTCCTCCACTGTTGAATAGCACAATCCTATAATTAAATATAACACACCCTTTTTATTTAGATCATTCCTTATTTGATTTTTTTAATATTTTTTTTTTTTTATAATCACGTAGCTTAATAGTTATCTCACTGTCATAACATATTATGCTGTTGTGTTTCTTCTGTATTTGTTATTATTTTCCTAATAATTAACATGAGTGTTTTTTTATTTTTTTATAGAAATGGAACTGATATTGAAGACATTCTGTCACCTAATCTAGATGATATATTGAAGTCATGTTCTTATAACAAAATATCCAATCAGCCAAGAGTTTTAGTCACTGATTTCTCTTCACCATCTAATAATTTGTACGATGAAAATGATTCATCTGACTATGCTGGTGATAGTGATGATGATATTTAATTTTATATCCTTGATAATTATTATAAAATTTGCAGATATTATATTATACCAAAGAAAATAGTTGCTCATATTGTCCTCCTGCTCCCAAATAATTCTTCTTTTATCTACTTAAACTCCGATAAATTCATAATTTTTCACTAAGTGTTACATGTTATATAATATATTAATTAATATGCTTGTTTTTGTTATTAGGCTATATATATATATATATATATATATATAATATTGTCATTATTATTTTGTTTTAATGTGAAAAATTAATAATTGTTATCTTCGAAAATGTATAAAGAATTAAAAATTAGATGGTATATTGCCATCTGTCAGATTTTATATTGTCATTATTATTATTTTTTGTATGATATTTATAAATTATATTTGTACATAATTATTAATTCAATTTTTAACTAGTGAAATTAATGTTAAAAGTAAGTAGTATATTTATAATTCTGTAATATATAATTTAAAAAAAAAAAACTCAAAAATATCTGTTAAATGTTATGAATCTTTTTAAAATAGTATTAAGAGTTGTTGTGTCCTGTCTGTTAAAAACAAACAAATTATTAACATAGTCTAGTCGGAAATATAATGTTATTATAATACTAATAATAATGACATTTATTTGTTGATTACATATTTCTAAAAAAAAAAAATACCGTATGAAATATTAAAATCTAATTTCCTTTTTATTTTATTTTATGTTTTATTTTTGTAGTTTGTAAACCTTCAACCTAATTTACTATTCTTATTGTACGTATATCATAATATGTAAGTCCAAGGTGATAATATAGTTGTAATCTAGAACTAAAT
>JASXSY010000006.1:0-83313 GCA_034509805.1 Sipha maydis | reverse complement strand
CAGTGTATACAAGGGGTTGAATTACGCATGTATAATAAGTTGTAGAACTTATTCGTTATAATGTAAACAACATCTGTGAATGGATAAATCAATCAGAATTAATCGTTGCGTGATGAATGTTCGATCAACAAAGCTTACATATTTTGAACATTTTAAAATTGTTTGGCGTATTCGATGCGTGTTTATGATCAATTATCGTTTATTTCTACCGGTAACGCGTTTTCGTTCCGATCTCCTATTTAAAACGCGAGTTACATTTTTGTAGACTTACAGTGTTATTGATGAAAACGACGAGAGTGCACGGTTATCCGTGAATAATTCCGTTCTATACTACATTTTTTTTTTTTTTTGTCCATAAAAATATTCAATCAATTGTTTTCAATTGTAATCCACTGCAAGCGCGTACATATGACAGGAATTACTCGTATGTCGCGGGGGTTTTTTTTGTGCGTAAAAATCAATTTTCTATGTAAAATAAAAGTATAATTTTAATTGTTTCACACCGGCACACTGTTAAAACATTCGAGAGCTCGTTATACCGGTGCTAAATGCCAGGGAACTCCGTACCCGTGCAATGGCGCTAACTTTCCAAGTAAGTCCTTGGCGCACGGGATGAGGGATCGTTTTTCGAGGACGAAAACATTATGTCTGAACGCCGATTTTTTCTACACCTGAAGCTCACGCTTGAAAAGCGCACTCTTCGCGATACCGATCCTAGTTAACCTAGCCGTTATTACGAGCCACTCGCGGCCGATACGTTCCGACCGAACGCCAGTCGTACGAAACGCGGTCCGAGTTTCCCTCGGTTCGAAATCAAAAACCAATTACGATCGCGCACGCGTATGTATTTCCAAAACACCCCGTAAATCATATGCTCAAGATAATGAACCGTGTGTACGCGTCGCAAAAGCCACCGGCCGGGGAGGAGGAGACGTTGACGAATCGGCTTTCGCAGCGCGTCGGGTTCTCGACCCCACGCCGCGCACACGTAGTCTTATCGTAATACAGACATCGTTGCGCGCACACGTCGCACCGTGTGCAGATGTATCGGCCGTCGAGTAGAGCCAAAACTGTCACGAAATTAGGCGTCGGCGGATTTGCTGCCGGAGAGAGACTAATAACGTGATGCGTTCGACAAACTTTGGTGCACACACACGTCGACCCTCGGAAATAACGACACCGTGTAGGAAAACGATCCGTTTCTAACGACTCGAGCGCACGTCGGCCGGGCCTTTGTCCGACCGGTAAATACATCGACCGACTGAGACGAGCTGACAACCGAGAGCGGCTTTGGCTCACCCCTCCGGAAATCCGCGCGGCAAACAGCCCGGGCTAAATATACGCCGTTACGGTAACGTCACGCGATCGTCGCCGTACAATAATGGCTGCGAACGAAACACGTCCGCGGACCCGTTGCTCTCGAGCGCGTTGTATTTTTAGGACAGGAAAACGATCGGAGAACCGCTAAAAAACGTTCGGCGCGCAGAGACTCTGAAACCAATGGCCGGTAACGGTTCAAACGACCGCGGAGAAACGCAACCTTTTAGCGCGCCTGTTTTCGTTTCATGTCTCGAGTATTTCTCGGTACGAACAGGTTTTCCGACATCGCGCCTCAACAACGTGTTGCAGTGCGGAAAACCCGAAGATCATTTACATTGCAGTCCGTCACTGCGAAACATTGCATCACGCAGTGAGCACTGCTCTTGATTTATAAACAGTATTTCAGGAACCGACGCGTCGCTTCCGACAGTTGTTTCGCGTTGCGGTTTCCAGGGTGCTTGACGTGAGTCCTCCGGAGCGTTGTGTCTTTGTTCCCGATCGGCTTCGTTAGAACGTCCGTACCGACCAGCAGTTACGGTCACTAATTTTAAACGCGGTTTCGTCCCGTCCAAGTTGTACACGATGCCGTCTCGCCGTCCGGGATGTTATTTCACACATCGTGCGCACAGCCGATCGTGATTGTTCTACGGCGCTAATTGTCATCGTAAAATGTACGCGCCCATACAACGATCGTAACGATTGAAGCAATATTTGTTAACGCGATTGGAATCTAAATATTTAAAATAAAAATCGTGTACAAAATCTCGAATGCACTTGGTTCTTCACGTCGACCCTGAAACGTTGTAATACGAATTCGTTCACGTTCGAAAACAAATGTTTAACAACTATTGAACATTTGCAGTCGCGTAAATGTCCGGTACTCGGTACCGACGATTAAAAACGTACGACCGACAGACGTCGGTAGACATTCATCAAACGCGTAAAATCTTTTTCGAATGTTTGTTGAACGCCGAACGAAAATGTGTCCGTGTTGTTTTGGGCGGATGGCAGTAACCGGTCGGCGCCGGCGGCGGAGGACTCGCCGATTTCAGGGCGAGCCGCGCGTCCTTCGCCGCCGGTGCGCATCAGGAGTCGGCGAGCGCGATAAAAATTATACGACGCGCGGCGGTGGCATTTGTATCTGACAAACGATGTACATTAATTTTAAATTGTTCTCGCCGCCGCCGCGTAGAGATTAAAATATTATTATCGTTGTATTGTTAAGCGCGGTACCGGGGAAAAAACAAAACGAAATAAAGATGATAATAATAATAATAATAAAAAAAAAACGCGCAGCGAACAACGGCCCGCGCTTGGTGCGTCCGTATGAATACGTGTACGTGCGTTGCATCGCAGACCCTCGAGCGAGCGTCGCCCCTTAATTGGCCGCCGTTCACCCGTCTGCGGGGGAGACGGTACGCAACGACGCGTCGCACACACGGCACCGAAGTCACTGCGCGCGGCACACGCGCCCGTGACGTATTACACAATATTTATAAAACACAAGCGGCGGCCGTTATTATTTTATTGTTGTTGTTATTACTGTAATTATTATTATTATTATTATTATTATTATATCAAACGGAATAACCTCCAGTCCGGTATGTGATGGTGTCTCTTCTTCCCCCTTTGCACGCGTGATTAACCCGTTTATCGTACACGGTCATCGACACGCCTTTTCGGATGAGTTATTTATTTTTTTATTTTTTTTTTCCGCGACGTCAACGACGCCAGTCGAAACCGCCGGGCCACCACGACCATCGCCGGAGGACGTTGATCGGTCGTACACGACCGTTTCCGGGCGGTCGTCGATGGGCGTAGAAAATCATGTTTTGAGATTATCCGACCGTCATGGCGTTATCGTTTGCCGTACAGCGACGACGCGTTATTATACCGTACCCATAGCACCGTCCACCGGCCTGCTCTTTGACGAAACCGTGTACCCGTACCGCGGTGACTACCACGTGCCAGGGCTTAGTGGGCCGCCGGGGTCGACCCTGTACTATGAAAACGGGCCGAGGGAGCCGTTTCTCTTTCGGGACCGGACCGCGACTCCGTGTGGAACACGCGACGGTCGCGTTTCGCGAACCTGACGCCAGACCTTTTTTCGAAGAACACGCGCAAGTGTTCGATCGACTCGACGTTTGCAGTCCAACACGGGATCGGTAAAGTACCGGCGGACCGTGCTGGAGAAACGATACTTGATCTGGCGAATTTTGATTTTTCTGTTTTCTATTATTCGACCCACGCTATGAACTTCCGAACAATACAAGATACTGCGGTACACGTATATGTATAAATATTTTTCGCAAACGTTGACGTTTACTCGTTCATCTATTGTTTCAATTCTTGTCAAGACGGCTGTTAACTTGTGCAAAATATCGGAAAAATTGTGCGAAATGGCAACGGTGTTCGAATGGGAATCGTTTTGGTCGACATTATGCCACTGAAGCTGAAGCGTATTGTTGCAACACCCTGAAAACGTCGAGGAGAAACATTCGAAACCGTCGAAGTGGAATTTTAAGTGAAGAATGTTCGTCTTGACGACAACGTCAGACACCATACAGCGCGATTTTTTCAATAGCTGCTAGAATACCATTTGGGGGGGGACATCATCAACCGTCCCCTTGTTCACCCCAACCATTCACCCTCGGGTTATCGTCTGCTCGCTGAATTGAAAGAACTACTGGGCGGGGACCGCCGTTGCGGCGACGATGATATTAAGCAGACGGCGGAGAAGTGGCCGAAGACGTTGTCGGGAGAAGTCTACGGCACGGGCGTGCAAGAGCTGGTCTTACCAGTGCGCAACGCATCGAACTTGACGGCGGTTAAGTCGAAAAGCAGTTTATTGCATCCGTAAGGTTAAGTAAGTCCCGCGACTGTAAAAGTTCCGTTGAAACACGAACATATTTTAATCGTGCGTACGCGTCGCAACCTTATTCCCCGGACGCCCGTCGCGAACGACGCAATAAGAACGGTAACGGGGTACACGAACACGCAGTCGTCTGGCCGCTGCGGATCGCAAATCGCGAGCGACAACGCGAACCGAATGCAACGTCATTCGTTCAACAACGCGCGCGGAAATATTAATTAATTCGTAGCGGCTAAACGCTTTGCAATAGCAATCACGTCGCGTTCGTAAACGGATTGCACACGTAACGACCGTACGCGCCGCGACGCTAATAATGATAACAATAGTAATACATCGTTGCAACACGGTCGGGCGTTCGCGCGGTTTCCGAGCGACGCGGCGCGCCCGAAACGGGTTTACCGATCGTCGGACACCCGTACACACCGGGTCGCTGCGACGACGCACGACGATTATTTAATCGTCTCGATCAGTCGTCGATCGATAACAGTAATGAAACCGCAACGAAAACAACTACTGCTCCTGCCGCGGCCGCGGCCCGAATCGATACGAAGGCAGAAACGGTGTCGTCCAGCGATTTTATCTCGCGCTGTAATTATTATATATGCGCACGCGACACAACAACGCGGTAACTTTGCAGATGGCTCCGGCCGAGAACACGAGTACGTAATGCGCTCGGCGAGACGTCGTTTATAGATCGTCGGAAGCGGATCCGGACCGAGATAACGAGGGGCGGGAAGTGTTCTTGAAGCCGAAGGGGTACGCGCGCGGGTAGGATAAATGTAATACGTTACCGTACGGCTTGCATTATTTGCACAGTGCAATTCAATTGTTTCGATTAATTTCAAATATGTTTTTAATCCCGTGGGCGATACGTTTAGAAAATCTAAGCCCCGAATTCAATGATATATTTTTATTTATTTTTTTTTCCGAGAACGAGGGTCACCCCAATCATCCCCTCTGCTCTTGGATCTACACCCGGTCTGTTACTGTGTGTGCGTGCGTGGATGAATGCGAGTTTTTTACGAGATCGAATTGTATTTTTTACCAATTGACTCGTGTACACTGTGCACTCGGCTCTCGCCCTAATCGGTGACGTACAATGTTTTCGTATACATATGTATATATTTATACGTTTCTATAAAAATTACACGCTGTCCGTGAATGAGAGGGAAAACGGAAGATTGAGTCATGTTCGGCTTTATATGCTTATGTAATGTGTAGTATATCGGACACGTGACAACATAATCTCCGTTATCCGATATTCGTTTATTTCCAAAAAGGCAAAAACATACATGTATATAAAAAAAAAAAAAAAAAGATAAAAAAGAAGCATTATACACGGTGTACTGAATGTACACTAAATTGCCTATAATAACAATTCAGATGTACACTTATATCGTATTTTATGTACATTTTGTGCGATCCCACGTGATAAAGGCGGTCTGACAATTTAATGAAGTATTCCGGTATGGTACGAGCTACATTATGTTATTATGTAATTACTAACTTTTGCTGTGACGATAATCTACGTGTATTTTCAAGTACCGTTATAAATTAAATGAAAACCTATCAAATATATATTAAAAGGAAAATACCAAGTGCAAACAACGTAATGTTAATGCGGTCTGTGTGTGTGTGTTTGTACGGATAATTTGGCACCTGAATATCGATCGTATAATGGCTTAAAACCAAAAAAAAAAAAAAAATGTTTATAACTATAAGCTGACAACAAATTTATAGTTAGGCTTAAAATAATTATTACACTTGAAGGGTTTTAGCTATACGGGAAAAAAAAACAGTTCATCATTTCACACCGTAATTGACACGGGTACCCTAAATATATATATATGTAATAAAGTAATTGCTTTTTTCTCGCAAAGCTCAAATACGCTTAAAACTGTTAGTTAACAAACACTAGAGTTCAAAAAACAAATAATAAATATCTTTCTACACACAATCATTTGACATTACAACGTAGTATGTACGTGGTGCGTTTGATCAATTTCAAAGAGCAACTGAAGTGACAACGTTGAAAGTTTCGGTGGTGGAAAGTTTCCGTGTGCTTGCAATATTTCAGTATGGCGTACCATAGCAACGTTACCGAGACGGTAACAGGATACGATGTACGGTATGCTGTTCGTGCGAGAGGCAGACTTCCTGCCGAGCCCACGGTTACGCACAACTAACAGGCCGCACGCAAAAAGCATGTGAACGTTGAACTCGACGTACCACTACCGAGGTTCTGTTGCGACCGGCTCGCGACACGTAGGAATACATCGTATATCGGCTCACATAAAAATTACAACTAAACATTCGCACACCCATAGATATATACAATAACTAGATAGCTAACTGATTATGTCTGATGCATTATGATTATGAAGCCGAAAGCTATAAGCATGGTAGTCAATGTTTTTGTTTGTTACCACTTTATCAGTTTAAATTTATTATCATATTGTTATATTATAAAGGCATAATGTAATCACTAATAATGTATGTTATTATTTAATAATATACCTGTGGCTAAATCCAAACTCTAAATTGTTTTGTGAAAATGCGAATGTGAAAATGTACATTACAAAATAATAATAATATAAATATAATATATTGTATTTAGGAATGACAGAATACTTTGATTGCCTTTTATTTTTCTTTAATTAATCGCCTTGCTCCACCAGATAGTCTAATTTTTTTATTAGGATCTTCCAAACATATATACATTTATATATTATTATATTACTTAGTAACACATATTCGTAATTAAAAATTGTATTGTACATTTTACAATTTTATAATAAATACATAAAATTACAATAACACTTTAATTTAATTTATATTTTATAATGACAAGAAATGATAACAATAATTAATGTAAACATTGACTATCATGCATATGGCGGTTCACTTCCAAATGTCTAGTTATTGTACATATCAGTGCGCAGACCCGATACACGTCATTTTCGCTCGTGCACAGAACGTCTCGCGTGCACGTTATCATATTACAACAGTCGACTTGCTGCAGCGATCTACGTATACGTACATTCGTCCGGCAAGCGTAAGTTTTTCAAAAGCAGTACGCGATGCAAGGGACCTATGTATGGGACAATTATTTTTTCTTTCATTTCATTAGCACCGAAAACCGTTTCGGTAGAAAAACAAACGAAATTTAATCACACGAACGCGCGTACAATTATTGAAGAAACAGAAAAAATAAAACGAAAACGAAAACAGAAAAATTCCAGTTTTTTTTTTTTTTTTATTATTATTATCGTTCCTTCCGCCCGTCATTGACGTCGAAACACCTCGTGCAAAATGCAAACATTATTCTTCGACTCGTGTTCCCGAAACGTCATTCAGACGGATCGTAAAAGTCAGTTTTAGTGTCGTAAAACAAATATAGGGACACGTAAAGAACATATAATTCACGTTAGGGGACCACCCATTGCACTAAACTCGCACCCTCAGAAGAAGAAAGAACGCGCGGGGAAGGAGAGAGGGAAAAGGAAACACTGCTCCGCACCGCGCACCGCCAACGGTGGTAATATTTGCGTTGTTTTACCGCGCGCGCGTGTGTCTACGTACTAAGTACCGCCGTGCTCGCATACTGCACGAACACACCCGTGTACGTGCGCCGCATGCCCACTCGTTTGATATCGCGGTTTTCGCAATTTTTCGTCGTACGGCTTTCGGTCCAACGCGGACCCGGCGTTTCCGACGACCGTCGAAGTACTTCTACGTCGATTACGCGTCGGTCGACCGTACCATATCGTTGTTATCGTTATGCCCAGGACTCATATGCATCCGTATGTTTCTCCCCCCTCCGTCTAAATCGATTGGAATAGAACCACTTTTTTTTTCCTTATTTTTATTTTTTTTCCTGCATATTTTCGCACAGGTTTTGAACATAATCCATGTAACAGCGTATTTATCGATTTTCGTGCGCGCGCCGCCGGGCCCTAACGAACGTTTTATCACTAAAATCGAATTGTCGTACAAGTTTTTTTTTTGCTTTCTGAAAAAACCCGACCTGTAATAGATTTAAACGTTTAAAATCCCCCGGTCCATGAGTCCAGTTTGAAAATCGACCAGGATTTAAATTTTAAGGGGCCTAACGTGGCCCATGTCAACGCTTCCAATAACGCTTCGTTTTACCTACAGTTACTTTTTATCGAAATAAATAAAAAACAAAAATCGAAATAAATGAAGAATCATAATGATATACACGAAACGATACAATTATCGTTACACGCAGAATATTATTTTACGTTTATCGCTAACGCTCATTAAGTCCAAAATTAATTTATTATTAAGCTATTGCATAGCTTTTATCGCAGGCCTGGTGTAGTGACTGAAAAAAAAAAATTTCGTAACGAAAAAGCGTGACTACTACCTGTGGAATCCCGTAATTAATAGAATATCATAGTTGCTATGATACAAATTCCTGAATAACTAGAACAATAAAAAAATTTTAAATTATACCAACTTCTTATTTATTTAATATGCAATAGCTTTATCGCGGCAGCCCCCGAATGCCACTAACCGTTATTTTTTTATAACACAACGATATCGACTCTGAACACAATGACAACAGCAATTGTCTTTAGAGACGATCCATAAAACGTTTAGATAAATAACCGTATCTTTTATCGATCAAAGCCCGGTACTCACTTGCAACAACGCTGCAAGTACCATTATTATACACACATATAAAACGGTACGGTTTACTCGAAGATTATTTTATCCCGAGTTATATGAAACAATTTTTTTTGTTTTTCTATTGCGTCGTACCTAATACGCATTATACATTATAATGTTATGTAATATACGAATAAATATGGATTTCTTAATTGAAGACGGCGAACGTCGTCCCGTGACGTTCCACGAGTTGCAGCGTTTAACCCGTTACGCGTCAACACGATAACCGGAGTCCGCTTTCCAAATCGATGCGTGCTCGTCGTGACGACAGCCGTGACCAACCAGTTCGTAATCGTCGACGAGCCATCGTTGTTCGAATTTGAAGCGTTGAAAATGTGCAACGGCGAACGAAGCATTTTCCCCCCGTTTTTACAAACGGATTTATCGATCCCGAACGGTCCACGTTTAAAACGATATGTTGTTCTCCGATAGGTGAAGCGAAAGATTGCGCAAGCGCACCGCAAGACGGTTTTGTGATCGCGAAAAAACGCGCATAAGACGGTGATGCGACGCGGTTGTTATGAGAAAGTCAACGAACAGTTACAAAACGTTGGGTTTTAATTTTTCATTTCCGTCCGATGCAATCGAATTCGTTCAACTTAAATAATTTATTACGCAAATCGTTTACGTTTCGCGGGGATGTAATACATCCGTGCGTATGCAATGAACATTGAACTGTACGTTAACAACTTCGCAGTACAGCTTCACGGTACACACTTGCCGAACGTTCATCGTGTGTCACATTTATCGTTCTAAATGTTACGCGCACACGTACAAGCACACCACACCGAGGATACGATAAATCCGATTGCTTATCTCTAAATCTAAATCTTTTTACGAACTGTCTAAATCGTCCCGATACGCTTATCTGATGCCTGTGTGCAAATGAGTACTAAGAATTGTTTTATTCGTTATGATTTCATGGGGATTTTTTTCGAGTTACTATTGGCTGTTATGTGACTCTCGAATTTTTTGTGTACGGATTGGGGTTGTTTTTTTTTTTTTTTGTTGAAACGAACATTTCGTTTTCAAAACATACACAACAATACATTGTTACGACAGTAAGGTTGCCATAAGAAATTTAAATAAATATCCATTGAATCGGTCTTTCCCGTTGACCGTGCAGTGTAGCAGTTATATGAAGTACAACGATTGATATCAAACTATACCGTCAGAAATAAAATGTTTCCTATTTAACGTAAAAATATTAGTAGCACAATGTTGTACCGTTAAACACGTTGTATGACCGAACAGTTGGTTGTCTATGAACACGACCTGGGTGCGTACGTATTTTCACTCGCTGACACTCTGCGGCCAAATACAACTTCACGATTTTTTAACAACGGTACATGTCAACCAACATTTAATCGGAAAGAAAGATAATCGATAGTGGCAAAAAAAAATAATATGATTTCGATTATAATTTTTTATTGCTTCCCACGCATTTTAAACGTTTTCAAACAGCGCCGCATTACTACTATAAATGCATAGCTGCTCGAGGCTGCGAATGCATTATAAGTGTTACTAAAAATGTGTTCAAAGTTGTCGGGGGGGGGGGGGAGGAAATAAAACAGAAGAAAGCACGCCTATTTATAAAAAAAAAAAATGTTATTATTGAATAAAATTGAATTCAGGTCGGTCTCGGGTTACCCACCGGCAACGCCACTGGTGACAAACGTAATTAATTCGTTCGGTACGTGCAGCAGTGTAATACCCGCGAGACGGTTTTGATTTAATCCGAATGCGTCTGATATAATCTATCGCAACACCACCGACCGATCGCACGGGCATCACAATCCGTCCTCGTTTTTATGGGTGGCCAAACTATTTAATGGAAAACTTATAATGCCTCAGTCCGAACTGTAATTTCAACATTATACCTAATTTATGTTGAGATAATCCCCCTCGAGGACATTCGCACAAACGCACACTTGCATGTACATAAATGAGTAAAATTATTTCGAAATTCAATCGGTATCAAAGTACAAAATACTACGTGTGCACTCGAACTATGTTCATAAGTTATAAATCATAACATCATAACAGAGTTCAATTAACAAAACGCATGTACGAAACGTTACGCAAACATTCGATTTGAAATGAATATGCCCTCGGCTACGACGAATGTTCAACGTATTTTCGTTCAAATCAAATATTTATGTTTGACAATTTATCAACGCACACTTAGAGGCCGAACAAGGTTTTCAACTCGTGAATCAACTGTACGTCTGTATGCGAGTATTTTCGTCGCATACCGTTCATCTGAAAAACACGTTACGGTCCTAATCCTGTTATATTTTTTAATCATTGTTCTGTATTTACTTAATGTAAACGTTATTCTGTGTGTTTCATTCTCTATTGCTGTATAATATTAAGCTGTTTTCAACGAATTCATTTAAATAAGGTCCTCATCCGTGTATCGTTAAATAAAATAAAATATTTGAAATTGTACATACCTACTCGTATTTTATTAAATTATCAATAATCAAATTATCAAGTTATAGTAAATGTGTCTTATTACTTAATTGTAATTTACCCAATTAGTTTCGATTCAAACTATAGTTCTCAATTTAGGTCCTAAATAGTTACGAAATAATAAACGAGGCGATAATAAAACCCTGTTGGAGAATTAAGATTTTATATCATAAACTGTCCGAACATAATTGTATATACTAGTACATATAAAATCAATGATAAAGTATTCAAACCACGGTCCTCAGCAAAGGTTGAGTTCAAAAGTTACACGCTTATTATATATCACTCCAAAACAAAATTCGTACAAGTATATTTGATATAACCAGTAGTATAATTATTTTTCATAATGGACGTTCCCACAAAAAAATTATACGACTATCCGATTTTCAATCATCAAAATGTGGCTTAAATATTGCAGTGTTCAACTTATGAAAGACAAAATGATTTATTTGGGAAATTTATGGAAAAAAAACATTTGATAGCCCAAAATTAACATTATATTTTATCAATTTTCTAGAGCTTTTTTACGAGCATAAGAAAATGGAAAAAATGTATTTCTTAATAAGATACACCAACCGTATTTGTTTAACAAATAATGAAAAGAGTGACTACAATATTTTATTGGTATTAATTTCCTTAAAAATTAAATGAAATAATTATCGTTGTAAAATTATTGAATTTCCAGATCAGTTCTAAAATTAAATTTTGCAAAGCTGTTTCGCTTTCGTACGTCGTGCGAAAGTGTTGAACCGCAAAAGACTGAACAGTCCGAGGCAACTCGATCGTATTTCGTCTCATCGAATTATTAGGAAACATGAAATACAAAAAAATGTTCGATTCCACATAACCAGATTGTAAACTATTGGAGACGAGACAATCGAAAAACAGAAATTCAACAAAACAATACGGAACAAAAAACAAAACCAAAAAAAAAAAAAAAGGTGGAAATATTTTCGTAGACATATTTATTTTTTATTTTCTTGTCAAACTTTTCGTTTCAGTGCGGTCCTGTTCGACGTGTCCCTGTCCGAGCACTTGTAGTCAATTTTTTATTGCCGCTCCTTTTCGACTAGGCGAGAAATGAGAACCTTTAACGTTTTTCGTTTCCGTACGACTACAAGACATGCAAGTCGCGGCACGATTCGATACGAACGTTTCGCGCGTATCGTAATCGAAAACCGAAATAACGTTTTCGTAATGAGAGCGAACGGAAGTCGATTGGAGAGTAGATAACCGTAGCCGAAATGAACGCTGCCCAGTGGATGAACTAGCGGGTATCAGAACGGCAACAGACTTGACGTTTTTTATGAACACCATCTTGAATCTTACGCTGAGGTTTTCGTACGCCGTCTGCACGTTCGTATGGTCGCGCTCAACAGTGTCGAGTTGTCGTGTTCAATAAAAAAGTTTCCGCCGTACACGAAATCGTCGAACTAAATACCGATCCTTTACAGCAGTCCGTACGGGTATCGGATAACGTTTACGCCGTCGTATAAGCCAACATTCGATAGTGACGCCGATGGTCCGATTTTCGGTGCACGCGATACGTTGCCGGTTTCGTGATCGTTTGCGCCATAACGCGTACGTTATCTTGCGATTTTCTTTCGGAAACCACCGCTAAAACGTCATTTTTCCCGGTCGTCGAAGATGCGAAAACACATGTTCGACTGGAAGTGACCGCGACGTGGACCCTCACGTTCAACTGCGCGCGGGAAGGGAACAATAAAAATCAACGTCCGCGGAGACATTCAGGGCCGACGAAAGGGTGAGTGGCAGGAGCCCCGGGGCCCTCCAAAATTTCTCGCCGGCCCCGGAGACGTTATTTCCGTCGGGATATCACGGTGCGCCGCCGCCGTACGGCAGTCGTCTGTATCGTAGCGCCGCTGCATTCCGTTCCGTTGAAAATTGTTTTCATGTCCGTCAAGTTGGCACCGGCACTTAGTGCTACATACTGGAATCATGTATCAATATTTTGCTACGAATTTGCTACATTTTGCTACACTATTTTTAGAATTTGCTACAATTTGTTTTTTCCGGAAATTTGGAAACAAACATGGCCGGTGCTATCTTGACGTAGCACCGGCACTTTCTCCAAACAACTCAAAATTGGTATCGAAATTTTGCTATGAATTTGCTACATTTTGCTACGTTGTTCTTGTAATTTGCTACCCCCTGGGTTTTCCGGTATACCCGAAAATAGAAAATTTCTCAGCACCGGCACTTTCTCCAAACAACTCAAAATTGGTATCGAAATTTTGCTATGAATTTGCTACATTTTGCTACGTTGTTCTTGGAATTTGCTACCCCCTGGGTTTTCCGGTATATCCGAAAATAGAAAATTTCACAACACCGGCACTTTCTCCAAACAACTCGAAATTGGTATCGAAATTTTGTTACGAATTTGCTACATTTTGCTACACTATTTTTAGAATTTGCTACAATTTGGTTTTTCCGGAAATTTGGAATTAAACATGCCGGTGCTATCTTGACGTAGCACCGGCACTTTCTCCAAACAACTCGAAATTGGTATCGAAATTTTGCTATGAATTTGCTACATTTTGCTACGTTGTTCTTGGAATTTGCTACCCCCTGGGTTTTCCGGGATACCCGAAAATAGAAAATTTCTCAGCACCGGCACTTTCTCCAAATAACTCGAAATTGGTATCGAAATTTTGTTACGAATTTGCTACATTTTGCTACACTATTTTTAGAATTTGCTACAATTTGGTTTTTCCGGAAATTTGGAAACAAACATGCCGGTGCTATCTTGACGTAGCACCGGCACTTTCTCCAAACAACTCAAAATTGGTATCGAAATTTTGCTACGAATTTGCTACATTTTGCTACACTATTCTTAGAATTTAATACAATCTGGTTTTTCCGGAATCACGGAAAATAGAAATTTTCCCAGCACCTGCACTTTGACCAAATATCACGATGTAATTGGTATTAACAATTTTTTATTTTTATAGATTATTGTTCCATTCATGCGCTATATTGCGTTTCACAACTAATAAGATATATAAAATTTAGAACTTTCTTCTGCTTTGTAAGTATAGAATTTTAAAATACTTTTAGCGCCAGCACTTACTATATATTTTTAAGCATATAGTATGGGGTATCAACAATAATTGCTTAAAAATACTAAACTTGGTGAAACAGTTACAACAGTCGTTACCAAGTCATCGTGAATATTCCACAGGCTAGCATTAGCTCTTTTAACATGTGAAGCGTAATGTCCTATTTCTTCACTTGAACTTCGTGAGTATAATTCACAATATAAAATTCTCCAATATAATTCACAATTGAAACTAATGAGTACCTTCAACAAAACGGTTTATTTTAATTAATAACTACAAGTTTTAAGTAGGAAGGTAACTTACTTTTCATTAAATAATTCTATCGACTGTGGAATCGAAGATATTGTACACATTCTTGACCCATAGTAACCGAAGAGGTCAACTTCTATAAATATATGTTCATTCAGTTCATACTTGTATTCTTTTGTCCCTAAACAGTTCTCCTTTTCACAGTTTTCAGCTTTTCTGAACTTTTTATAAATTTTTTATAACTGCCTTTTCCAGCTGCTGAAACCCACACTCTGATACTTGTTTCATATTTGGCGTAATAAAATGTTTTTTTTATTTCAGACAATTCAGAACAGTTATTACATTCCATTTTAATTGTAATTGACAATAGTTTAAGCTCATTCAACAAATCAGCTATGCTACATCTTGCATCATAGCTAATAAGATTTTCAATTTTTGATGAATTTTTAAAGTTAAAAATATCTTCAAGAAGAGTTATTCTTGATTTTTATATATCCTTGTTTGGACCAAATAAGGCTAACATTTTGCATTATAAACATTAGTTCATGATATAAATAGTTTAATAATTAAGATATATATCTATTAATAATAACACATTATTATTGTTCGTTAATTTTTTATATTTTTTAATATGGGATTAAAAGTTGGGTGATTTTTGATTTTATAATAATTTTTTATTAATTCAATCATATATAATAAAATATTACATTAAAGTTATTTAAGTAATAGAGTATAAGATCATATTGATTTATCATTTCTATACGTAGAAACTGTGTAGATAGATAATAACGCACATCATAGTAAAAATATAATCAATAGTTACACAATCAGAATCTAAAATGTTTATCTAGTGAAAGAGAAAATCTAAGAGTGAATAGTAAACACATGCTGTTTAAATAAATTGATAAAATATATTTTACTCACCTTTAAATCTCAACATTTCAAATTGCCAAGATTTCATCCCAACGCGATCATAGACTAGTTACTACAGGCGGAGTAAATTCGATACCAATTTTGAGTTGTTTGGAGAAAGTGCCGGTGCTACGTCAAGATAGCACCGGCATGTTTGTTTCCGGATTTCCGGAAAAACCAAATTGTAGCAAATTCTAAAAATAGTGTAGCAAAATGTAGCAAATTCGTAACAAAATTTCGATACCAATTTTGAGTTGTTTGGAGAAAGTGCCGGTGCTGAGAAATTTTCTATTTTCGGGTATACCGGAAAACCCAGGGGGTAGCAAATTCCAAGAACAACGTAGCAAAATGTAGCAAATTCATAGCAAAATTTCGATACCAATTTTGAGTTGTTTGGAGAAAGTGCCGGTGCTGAGAAATTTTCTATTTTCGGGTATACCGGAAAACCCAGGGGGTAGCAAATTCCAAGAACAACGTAGCAAAATGTAGCAAATTCATAGCAAAATTTCGATACCAATTTTGAGTTGTTTGGAGAAAGTGCCGGTGCTGAGAAATTTTCTATTTTCGGGTATACCGGAAAACCCAGGGGGTAGCAAATTACAAGAACAACGTAGCAAAATGTAGCAAATTCATAGCAAAATTTCGATACCAATTTTGAGTTGTTTGGAGAAAGTGCCGGTGCTACGTCAAGATAGCACCGGCATGTTTGTTTCCAAATTTCCGGAAAAACCAAATTGTAGCAAATTCTAAAAATAGTGTAGCAAAATGTAGCAAATTCGTAGCAAAATATTGATACATGATTCCAGTATGTAGCACTAAGTGCCGGTGCCAACTTGACGGACATATTGTTTTCGTCTCGAAATCTGCAAATTAGATTTGCGATCCTGTGCACTCGGCAAATGGCTCCGCGTGATGGTCGTCTCGAGTATGTATGTATGTTACACACCGCAGACGGCAATCTATTCGGGAACCGTTCACATGGGAAATCATTTTGAGTGTACCACTGAATACAGTACACCGATACGCATCGCGCTCATGTGTCTATACGCAATATGCGTACACCGACGGAACGTTATATTTATTTATCGCGCGCGTGTTTTTGTGTACATCGGTAACATGTACGCGCGTGGAAAACAATTATCCGAACGTCCGTTTTACGGGTACAAATTAAATTTATACGTTTCGCGGCGGGCCGAAAAACTTTATTGATTTACGACACGACATCGTACATGACAATGGCAACAACAATATTAATATCAATTCGTATTATTATTATTATTATTATTATTATTGTATTACGATAACGAATTGTTGTAATATTTTGCTCGATCCGATGACGATGTGCATTATGTATGATTATCTGTTTGAAAACTTAAAGTGTTTGGACCCAATCACACGCGCATGTATAGTATGGGTGCCAGTTAAAATCGCGAAATATTTTAACAGTGAAAACATTAATAGCGAAAAGTAAGAAATTATTTACGTTAGTTTCTTTTACAATATAACAAGTAACAATGAACATTAAAATCAAAATACTATGTAAAATAAAATTTAAATTTGATATTTTTCCGAAACTTAAAAATGTGTAATTATATAAAATACATTATCACACTACGCTATGATCACATTATGAAAAATAATTTGAAAAACTAAATACAACACACGAAAAGAAAAATACAGTATACAATTGAATCTAAACTTGATATTTTTCCTAGACTAAAAATTGAAATTCGATATGAAAAATTATAGGCAACATCTCTTAGGTATTCAAGTATGTTTCTATTTTCGTGTTAATTGACTAATTCTGTAAGTGTATTCCTTTTTCGTTTTCTGGATGGTTCGATCGTACTCGCTATATACTGATTTATCTTCATGTCGTTTACACTCTGTTCCTTTTGAATCGCATCAATAAATTTCCATATTGTCGGATGACATGAACTCAATAAATAACCAAAGCTTCTATGCCACCCTTCGACAAAATTATTTGTTCTAGGTAAACCAGATATGGTGGACGTAAAGCAGTTCCACGGTGAAATATGAAATCTAGGATTCCTTTTTCTACGTCTATTTAGACGACCGATCCACGTATCCTCAAAGTAGGAGATAAGTGGTTCTAGCACGTCTTCTTTATCAATGTAATATAATATATATACATAGTATATTATACTTTCGCACAATGTCTCAAATGCGTCAGTTACATCATTTTCCGGAACACAAGCCAAGGCAATCGAGTAACGGACTTGTAATGAAAATTCTGAGTCTGCTTTTCATACCTCGCTAGTAATGTTTTCGTTGTTATAATATTTCGCGATTTTTATTGCGTACATTTTATTTTCGCGATTTTCACATGGACTCTATAATATAAATCTGGTAGTAATGAAATTCGTGAACTGTAGCGCTAACGTGCGTTAAACTTTTGAGTGGCGTACACACGATGACCGTTTAAATAACGATAACGTGCGGTTTTCAACAGAGCTATGGATCCGCAACATTGTACCTGGTACACTGCAGTCATTATACGAAAACGAACGCAACAGCTGTATGTTTGTGGATTATCTGCGCAGAACGCTTTTCATTCGTCGTCACTATCATTAACTGTACAAATCATAATTAACAGTTCTTCCCAAGACCTTTTATTTCGAAATTCTATTCGAATATTCACGGAACGTCATACAGTCGTATTCGTTTACAACACTCAACCCTCAAGCTCAGCGTCAAACGCGAGTTCGCGCGTGAACAGTTTACGAACGCGCGTTTGCGATATTTCAACCATCACCATGTGTACGCTGTGCGTCTAACGCTCACCGTGCGTTCTATAGCTCTTATGCTTTAAATATGCTGTACTATACGCGTACACGTACATCTGATGATCACGTGAAACGCAGAGATTACCGTATTCGTAAAGGCAACAACGTCCGTATTCATGATAATTCATTTTAATTGTTCCCAAACGAATCTGATTATTTTTTGTCCGTATCATGACACAAAAGCGGTGGCGTAATTCGAGAAGGAGGTTCTCGCGCCAAATTTCGTGTATTTGCTCCGGTTTAGAGTTTAGCCATAACCAAGTTGACACATCGTCGAATTATAAATTCGTATTTTATATTTGACATGTTGTCAATCAGAAAAATGAGACGTATTCTGTATGGGTACTTACGTGCAAGTTACGAACCGTTGTATTTTTGGGTTGGTTTTTCTTCCACTCAACGTTAAGCGGAACTTTGGTAAGATGAACCGTCGACTCGACAATTTAATCAGAGCATGCCGACTGCCCTATTATAGGAAAAAAAATGAAATGACGTCACTGCGCAAAAAGTTGCAGCGATTTCGACGTATGCGTTTATGCAAGACGATTGATTCGCTTTGAAAACGTGAAATAAATTCGATAACTGGAGCTACAACGTTCTAGTTGCCATGGTTCCACAATTCATATCATCGAGCTGTTCAATCCGAATTTTCAAAATCTTCGTTACGTCGGCTGATAACAATAAATCCATACCTGAGACCATGAGCGGATACAAAAGGGGCTACACGGTACGAAACTTCTTCTTAGGCCTAATGCACTTGAAATGTTTCAAAGATTACCATAATTTTCAGTTTATTAATAAAAGAGGAGCAAAAAAATCTTATCTTATCTATTTTTGGTTTTAAGCTATTTAATGACTGTTATGATTTTGTATTACATATACTTATAAAAGTTTAATTTATTTTAATTGTTAAACTAATAATTTGTAGTTCATATTTTAAGATTTGTAATTTGAATTTAAGAATTTTTCCATCGTAACAATAAATATTAAAATATTTCGACAGTTTCCATAGTTTTATTTTTATAATAAACACTTATAATTTGTATTCACTCTATACTTATAAAATAATAATATAAGCTTCACCGTGAATCATAATTCAAGTGCGATGATTTATGTCTTGCTTTCAAATTTAATGACAACCGCCCGGTGGCCCACCCAACTGTGTGTATACTTGTAGTATCGCGTTAAAACCTGTATCCAGTTTTTTTTCTTCTTATATTTCATAGATAATAATAGATATTTATCTACTTTTATCCCTCTTATGCTTTGGTCTAGAAATTATTCTGCGCAGATATCATATAAAAATAATATAAACCGACAACGGAATTTCGAGTGGTTTAGATTACGATATCGCGTATTTAATATCGATAATCTAAATATTTGTTCTAGAATCGCGTTGATATGCTACAGTTCAGTAGGTATTAAATCGTTAACTCGCATCTAAATACGTAGGTACTCGTTCAAATAATGTTCAAGTCGGCCGTCGTTCGCAGGCCAATGCTGAATATTATGTTCTATAAACATAACGTTTCGCACGCAATCTAAAAATAAATCACCATAACATATTTTGCATTTCTTTGATATAATTTAATAGCGACCGCACAACTAGCTGCAGCTTTATTGTTTGTTGCGAATAATAACCTGAGCATAACATGGTCTTTGAACCATTTTACGATTAGGTACGTGTTAAAAACAATAACAAATAGTAATTGCCCCTTTGTGTGTGCCTACAATGGTGCACTGACTCCTGGGCTCATAAGGAATGTTGTGTTAATGAATTTTATCCTTTTTTTTTTTTTCTTGATAATAAAATATTGCATACGTAATTATGTCGAACGAAAGAAAAATTTATCCAAACCATTTGTACGCCTTGTCCAGACAGTATACATTACGTGTAAGAACGTTTTTGCAAAAAATTAAAATCAAAGTATTACGCTATATTTCATAATATTTTCCCACTGTTATAAATTATAAAATTAACTCAACTCTAACCGGCCAGTTTTTATTAAGCTATATTACCTAAGAAACTATTAACTTTTTAGCGTTTAATGGATTTATGTACATTGAGGCCCGCAACGACGTAATGTCTTCCAGTCTCACCTTTATTTTGATAACTGACTGGAACACATTAGCAGTACAATAACATACATTCTACTCGTAATTGCAGTACCAAACAAAAACAGTTATCAGCATGAATATCGAGAAAACCAACCGAAAATAAATCATCGCATATATTTCTGAAAAATGCATTCGATTTTTATTACACCTTTTGTTAAAATGAAATATGAATCGAGTCATTGTGCTTGATCGAAAACTAATAGTGCACCATAACTTTATATTGAACGCTATTCAATGCGATGCATTTTGAAAGAATAACATCATTAGTGTTATAAGTACCATTGTTGTCGAATCGTTGTAGTAAGTGATATTTTACTACAACGTAGCAAACGTCCTTCCCGGTAGTAATAACAATTTGATTGATTTATTCGAGAAGAGATAAAACGTAAACGTATCAGAACTCAAACCAATCGCATCACTCGATTGTTAATATCTTATTACCAAAGTTAACAATTATAACGAAGAAACGATGCTTTAGTCTTGGACATAAAAACAATCACAAATCCATAGAGGATGTCCGTGAAGTTTTTGCAACCCCACTGTCACCACCACGTAAACCGATCAATTATTCACGGATGGCAACATTTTGCAATACAATAAAAATACATTTTGCAAATTGGTTTTCATAATTTGCTAATTAAATTGTTTTTGCTCTAAACACCCGTACAAACTTTTTTGCAACACAATAACATAAAGATGTCCGACCCGCTCGTTTTTTTATCTCGGAAAACCCGTAGTACGTAACAAACTTGTCTAATCGGAGGGATATCTGCACGAAAACGGATTTCGCAGCCCACCACTGAGATGATACGAAATTTCCGTAAAATGTATTACTTTTGTACTACAATACGGACGATAGCTTCTTCTTCTTTTTGCATTCAACTTTTTCGCAGTCGAGTATGCGCTCTCCACTCTTACCTGTTTCAAGTTAACCATAACGTATTTCAGTTCTGCGACGGCTGACAGTCTTGAATCGGAGAACATCTGTTCGAAAACTGAAGTTTTTGGACGTCCTCGGCCTCGCTCGCCATCGCATTTCCCTTCTATTATTCTTTAGGTCGGTGTAATTACCATGCCTCGGTATGAGACCAATCGTGTGCCGTCGTCTTGCTTCGACGGTTTCGAGTATGTCCGTCCGCGCTCGTCGATTTCAACGAGTACGCTCTCGTGGGCGCGGTGTTCCGTCCAACTCACTCGCAGCAGCCATGGGATCGCATTTCAAAGGTTTCGAGGATTCGTTTCCATGCCTAATCCGCTATCCAGGTTCCGCAACCGTACACATCTCATACGTGCGCTCTTACCAAAGCGTCTCCTCGGACTAGTTACTCGTACGTAACTGGAGCTTACGAACCGTCCCCTACTCGCGGCGCCGACTTTACCCGAGTCGTTCTGGATCCCCGTTTCCGCGATGCGTCTGCCCGCCGGTTTTTTTCTTTTCGATTCTATACCGGACGGACGTCGAGATCAAAAAGATTAAAAATCATCGGGCACGCGATCGAGGGCAGCAAACGAAATGATGGGCCTTGAAAACCCCGTCGGACCGCACGAAAGGCGCGCGCCTGGGCCCAGAGCAGCTACACCCCCCCCCTCCCACAGCCCGTCCGTTCGCGCCGGGGCCGGTCGGCAGCGGATAATCGCGGTGATGACGAGCGACGGTAAGACCCGGTGGGGGACGGGGTGAGCACGCGAGTACGCGGGTAATATCGTTGCGCAGGCGGCGGCGGCGCTGCTCGACCGACCGGAGTTGTTTTAATTTTCCGAAACATTGCGTCGGCCGTCGTCCGGCGGCGCGAGGGAAAACGGATTACATTATCCGGTCCGCGCGCGCCGTATCAGTCACTTCGGGGGTGCGGAGAGAGTAACAGCTTCGCCGAGGATAATTGGTCCATTAATTTTCGCGGCTCCTCTCGCGTCCCCACCCGCCACCACCGGCGTTCGCGTCCCTCCGGGGCCCGTCCGTCCGACACCTCGTCGCGATCGACCCGCCGCCGCCGCCGACTCCGTGGGATCGAGGGTTGTTCCGCGCGCGGAACGATAGACACGCAGAGAAAAACGGTTTCGCCGACGACGATCCCACCCCCTCCCCGGTCCCGTTTCCTACGCGCGGACATTATTATACGCGCCGCCGGCCACACTTACCCGGTGCGAACCGTATTACTTCCGCGCCGATGATGATGCCGACTGCGCGTGCGTGCGTACCACGGAAAGTCTAACGCTGCGCGTCTGATCCGTCCGTTACATATTATTATTGTAATTATTATTTTTTTCTCGTTGAACACAAGACGTTCCTGACCGTGGGCCGTCCGTACCGAGGGACATTTGACTGATTACTATTAGTCTTAACAGAGATTAACGTGATGGTTTAAAAAAAAGTGCTAAGGATCAGTGCTAGAGGTTGGCGAAATGGGCGGTTGCCAAGGGCGCAGCGAAGTAAGTGACGCGTTTAAGTCAAACTGAAATCGGTTTATTTATATAAAATAAGTGCCAGATAAAATTCGCCAAGGGCGCCACATAGGGTAATTACGGCACTGCTAAGGATAATTTTATGGTGTACAGAAATAACAATGTGCTTACGATAACACACTAATATTTACACATTAACGACAGTTGATAACTACGAGTATAACAGGTTAGTGGAGTGCTTGGCGCGTGTGTACGTGAATATTTGGATGTCGAATGGTGGCTTGACGTGGGGACGACCACGTTTCAATCGACGTTGAGTTGGGCGAGTGAGAAGGTTATAACGAATCGCACCTGATGCGTTTGGAAGAGAGCAGTGGACATTTTTTGCTAATGTTTTTGTATGATTTCGATTTCTTCGATTCGGAAGACTTTGTGGAGAGTTGCGTTCCTGACAAACCATGGGGTGTTCGCAATTTTCCTGAGGATTTCGTTTTGGTTTGTTTTTGTTTTATTTCGTACGTTAATAATATGACTTGCGATTTTGATGACCTTATTTAAAACGGGGGGGAGGTGGGGAATAATGTTGGGAGCGCAATCTCGGTCCCGCGGACAATTGGAAACCACAGTTAATCGAGGCAGACTTACAGTCGTTAAATTTCGTCATTTTTTCGTTTGATTACAATTACAAACAGGATAATGTTGTAGATATTGTGCGTAACGAGTTATTAGGGTTTGAAATTATCAGTCTTCGTTTTTTTTTTTTTTTTTATTGAAATGATTTTTATGAATTGATTCGACAAATATCGTTTATGGTATCTACGAGTATCTTTGTGATGTTATCGTCAAAAATGTCATTAATACATTCGTATATTATGTAACATAAAATGTTCAATTATATCTATTCGTAATGTGTACACTGTACATTGTACAGTCCGTAGGTATTTTTAAATTTTCGGAAGAGTATGTGTAGTAAGTAAAAGCACGGTTAATCGCGAACACGGACAATCGAGACACACGGTTAATCGAAATTCTACTGCATGTATTTATATATATACGTATACTAGTATATGGTGTGCATATCTGTTATGGACACAATACTTGTTATGCACCGCAACGTTTTTTATTTCTGTTCCCGTCGCCGTGTACACATCACACCATCTAGTCATCGAAGTTGACGCTGGATTTGGATATCCGTTCACGGAGAAACAGCAAATCACTCATATATCCTACAATAACGATCAAAATATCTTCTTTTTTGCGGTACTTGTTCCACGTTTGCGTTGTTCAATAACCGTTTTTTTATAGATAACCCTAATTACCTCATTTGTATATTGTACAAATGCTGCAGATTGTAAATATTCCTATTTTTTTTTTTTTAAATTAAAAAAAAAAAAAAAAAAGCCGGTCCAGCTGATTAACGAATGATAATAGTTCGTAATGATCGGCTTATCATACGCCTCGTAGTACAACAGGAATAATTGCCTCTGGATGTTACTCGTGCGTCATGTGCACAACTACACTAACGAGGGTATAATTTCAAAACATTTTATCAACCACCGACCGTGATCGGAGCCGAACGCGATATTCGCTCGCCAAATAATTAGATTTTCATGATATGTGTGTTGCGAGAAAATCACGTAATGACTACTAAAAGGTACAAATTGAACGCACTTACTTCCCTCAGCAGTAAAAATGTTTCATGGTTAAAAGTAGTTCATTAATAACTTACAAGTCAATCAACCATACGTGCCACTGTTACCAAACCTGCACGAATCACGAATCATATTATTGGCTTATGATGATAGCTGATAAGTTATAACGATTGAGAAAAACGATTAATTAATTTCTTAAGAGCATTATATAGAGTACATTCGTCATCTTATAACTTTTGTAAAAAATTGTTGCCATTGAAAATACTACTCCAGAGAGACGCGAATTTGCAAAATTTCGTTTCCAAATCGCTCCTAAAGGGCTTATCTCAGTTTTCAATCGTTTTGCTACTTGTCACGCGATCGCACAAATTTTAACTGGTTATAATCAAACGTATCGTATTATACGGTAATTGTTTAGAAAGTTTTACTTTTACTATTATGAAAAGAGTGCAGTTTTCTTATCGGTCCACAACACATCGTGTTGCCGTTTATACTTACGCGTCTACAAAGATGCAATTTTCATTTGATTTCATAATTTTTAATTCAAATATACATATCCGCGTCTTTTTTAAAAGCGTTCGAATATTTAAATAATAAAATATCCACGATTACATCTACAATGCATACTGCGCTTATTAACAAGTACCTAATTCCGAGCAACATACCAGTTTATAATTTATCGTCTATTAATGTTACCAAATAAATAAAATCGAAATTTCTTGAATGAATTAATAGAAAATATTTTTATTTATTTATTTATTTATTTTTTTTATTGATCTAATTACAACTTCGACAGCTATAGCCATTAGTCACATTTTTTTATTTGATTTATCTATGTTGTTGTGAAGATTAGTTGATTATTAACATTGATAATTAAGAGAATATATAATATAATAATTATTTTCATATTAATTTGTCCAGTCCTATGTCCTTGAGGAAGAGGATGAAGTTATCCGTGACATTTGGTCAGATTGTTTCGTACAGGTTTGAAGAGATATTATATTTGGTTTTATGAATAAAGTATGAGCGGCATTATGTTATTATATGTTTAATTTTTAGTGTTATATTGCATGAGGTGCATATTATTGGTTCTTTGTTGTCCATTAAATGAGTCAAGTTGACACACTAGTCGATTGTGTCCATTTCTCAATCGGTTAATTATTGAATTTATTTTTCTCGAGGTTTGGATTTTTTATTTTGTTTTATCATATTTAATTTTGTTATTTGTTTTGTCCAATGTTTTTGCCAGTTATTGTAGAAAATATTTATTGTAGTATAATAAATGTTTCTGTAAATTATACCTAGAACTTCGAATAAAAATGTAATTAGATAAGAACTCAAGTAAACGTATAGTTTTACAGTTTTTTTTGTGTATTCCGATACATACACACACACACACACACACACACTCAGACGCCCGTGCACAATTTTGACCGGGCTTAAGCTTTCAGTCTTTACTTTGAAATACATTTCCAAAAGCAACCATGAGCTCAATTACAAATTACCAAAGGTACTTGGAATTTTCCGGTACTACCTGCTTCGGTTATCCAATTACCGTACTGCCCGGTTTTAGCAACACTGCTACCTAAATAAGATTTATGTGTATAATTTGGTTTGCAGCTATTCATTATTACAACACCGTAACGTCATTTACAATGTGCGTTTGCGCATACCGATATAAGAAGCAAGACGTCAAACTACTGAAAAAATACTCTGGTCAACTGAAACTTTAACTTTCAATCGGTCAACGTGAATTATTTTGATTACCGTACGTCGTATGAAATATAGTTATTAACTGTGTATCTTATGAACTAAAAAGAAAAATTGATATTTATCTTGGAATATTAAGTATCAATTCTTAGCGATACCGGTTAAAAATGTTTTAATATTGATTAAAGTTGATCATTTCATATTACGTAAATCATATAACATTGGTTGATTATAAAATAAGCCGTGATCTACTTAAAAGTATTCTTGACGGATTGAAATATATTATTAAAAAAAAAAAAAAAAAACGAATGTATTGCGGACACATTAGTCTTTATTAATGCAATTAATCTATTACGTATGATTTAATGTTCACTTTTTTCGAAACTGAATTACGTACCTACTTGTCTAATTTAAAATATTGTGTACAATATTTGATTGGTCGCGATCACCGGACATTATACATTTAACAAAGAAAACGATTTATTTTAACAAAACTTCTCGAAAAAGGAACACAATAACCGTAAACGCTTTGTTGAGCTTAGTGTACATAATTTCGTTAAGTTAAATAATTGATTTTCTTACTCGAAAGCTACCAAAGAAATCGGGCATTGTTCATCGAGAAAATCGTAGTTTGTTTAACTCTACGATTCTATTGGAAAACTTTACAGGTGCAAGATAAATGTCATTCTAGGTTCAAAATTAATACAAATATACCGACGCGTGTAACAATGATGAATTCCATGTTTTGTAAAACTTACGAGCACTTCGATATGGTACACTGGATAACTATTGAAAAATTTATTTAGCTATTTTTTGGTGTTAACGAATTAAATTTCGTCACGTATTGAACGCTAGATTTTAATTTCATGAAATAATTATCAGCGTTGTAAAATGAAAGTTATGATAAAGACGGATCGACGTGATTATTCATCGGTTCACAGTCGATGTACGCGTTGTAAATGTAATTAAAACGATTTTATAGATACGTCATCAGTTGATGTTATTATTAGTAATTAAACAAAAATAAAACGCACTATGGCTATAAGCTCGGTAAAATACTACATCAGATGTTATTGTTGTATAATTATCGTAAGGAATTTTTAGTTTTATAGCTTTTTTAGCTATTTTATTTGAACTTAGAACTCTCAAATACGATTATTAAATCGCACTTTAATCTACTGAACGCTTCTGTAAGCGCAACATATGTTATACTACGGGAATTTACAACTGTGTAATTTTTATAGCTTTAATGCCTCACAATTAGATTTTCAATTGATCGATCGTAGAATCAAATGTCCAGTTGTCAATGTATTTTGTTATTTTTTAGAATGAATATAATATAATATAATACTATTTTGAGCGATATAAAAAAAATGTACAATTTTATAGTAAAAGTATAATATCCTAAATATTTAAACCAAGCGAAAAAAGAATTAATTAATTTTAGACTCGAATTCACGAAAGAAAATTACACCAGATATAAATTATTTGGTACATCGTACAAGCCATTGGGTTATAATTTAATAAGTGATTAAAAATATATAAAGCGATCCATATGATTATTAATTGTTTGATGAATCGAGTAATAACTTGTGTTGTATCGACATAGTTTACAGAACACGGATTATTAAATCGATTTATGATCAAAATTAGTTTTCAATACCGATCGTTTGTTGACCGTAATGTTCTGCCGAACATTTTTTTTTTTTTTTTTTCTGATTCACTTGAACTTTCATTTATACAGACGTTTCGTTTCGAGATACCTGTGTTCCGTCTGCCGGTCGTTAACGATTTGGAATATCATATAAGTTTTCGTGGTCGTCACGATTCCCACGGTGGTGGCAGCGGGGGCGCAGGAAAAAAAATAAACGTTTTTTTTTTCTTTTCTTTTCATACGGTTCGCGAGGAACGAGTGTTTGTATGTTGTGCATCACGTCGATACGGTCGATTATGCACAACGTTTTTGTGTCACAAACGCACAGCACGGACAATCGCGCGAGCACACGTCTCGCGTTGTATTATAAATAAGGTGTTATACAATACAGGGCGCATGTACATATTGCAGTATATATGTATTATTCTTATTATAATCATATTGTCATTATCACTTGTTGTGCACGAAAATAAATAAATAAAGTAAATGCACAGTCGAGGATGACAAATATTGTGAAAAGGAGGGGGGGGGGGAGAAAAAAAAACAGAAAACTTAAATAAAAACACAACGTTCACACAGGAACGATTCGAACCGGTTTGGAGTTCGCCTACGACTGCGATTCTTAAACGGTGTGCCCGTGGAGCCTTAGGGTGCGAGGAAGACGGTCTAGAGGTTCTCAGTGACGATTCGTCAGAAGAGGAAAGTGAGGCGCAAAATAATTTGTGATCCGCCGTAATCCATAGAGATTGCGTAAAGTAAACGGTCGCTGATACCTAAATCCGTAAAGGACCGAGGCGCGTAAATAAAAAAAAAATCGATAGCAGAATTGGATTCCGCGGAAAAATCGGGATACAAAAAAAAAAAAAAAATGTCAAAACTTTTTCACCGGTTCGGTTGTTAAACACATATCGTTTGCAACTGTACACAAGCAGATTGGCGTTCATCTTCCCAGATAACAAATTTATATTCTAAGAATCTTCATACAACATTTTGATTGTAATATTAAGTTTATATTAACATTTTAACTGGAGTTCAACAATATTATTCAAACGTTCTTAAAATGTTCTCACTTTATTAAAGGTCCGCTTTTTGTACATTTTGAGAATATTATGAATATAACATGTTTAAAATATTATACTTAAAATGTTTTAAGAACATAATAAATTAAAAATTTTTGAAATGTTATATTTTAAATATTTTAAAAACATAGTAAATTAACTATTTTTGAAATGTTATATTTATTTATTTTCAAGAATATTGTAAATTCAACATTTTATAAATAGTTTACCTAAAATATGTATATAAGTTATATGTTTCTTATTTACTTACTAATGCCAATAAATACAAATTAGTAATGTTTTTAGTAAATAAAATAGTAAAAAGTAAATAAATAGGTACCTTTTATAGCTGTTTTACCTAATTATAAATAGATATTGATGTTAAATAGTTATTTTATTTATGTGTTAAAACTAAAACAATATGGTAAAGATATTACACACATTGCTATGTATATTGTATAGGTATAAATGTATGATACCTATACTTATCGAAACTAAAAATACCAGGAATAGGTTATTTATTTATGCATATGACATTTTTCGGCTCAGTAATAATAATAAGGAATAGGTTAACTGGATAAATAAAACATTTGAATTTTAAATATTATGTAATTTATTATATAAAAATAAATACATTTGTATAATATTATTTTGGTACATATTTTTTAACTGAAGGTCATGACTGAATGCGAAACTTCGCATGGGATAACCATGTGACCAATGGTACATCAACTTCTTTGTCCAACTTATTCTGGAACTTAGGATTAAGTCTTATGGTGTCTGAAACATAGTATAATTAGTATTTAGAAATATAGCCTTTTAGCAATCTAAGAGAAAAATATTGGTAATATAAAATGATTATTGTATTGAGTGAAGGATATTCAATATTATGTATAATAATATAATGGAAATTCTTGATACCTAGTAAAAATACTAGTTAACTGAAATCTGAATGATTATATTATTGCAATTTTGATATATTGTATTATTATATATGGACAAGCCGACAAGATTTATAAATAAGTTTAGTGTATGATAATAATTAATATGAGTCATAAAATAAAAAGAAAAACATAATATTATAATTTACAGTCCAAAAAGTACTGTAAACAGTCTTATTTGGTTACAGGTTACTGTAATCGTTTATGCAATATAAATCAATACTCAATTTAATTTATGAATATTGTGATAAATTTTTCTAATGTAATGTAATCAGGAAAGTAGAACCAAGGGATTTAGGAGGTTCGACCCCCCCCCCCCTTAAGATGGAAACTGGAAAATGTAAAATGTTGTAGTTATTTTGAGTTTAATACAGTAATTAAATAACAGATTTAAATTACCTATTTTCTATATTTTAAATATCTTGTGTTATTGTTTATTAATTGACTATAATATGTAATTATTATAATATCCCCTCCTCATAAAAAATTCCTGTATACGGCACTAAATGTAATTAATAATCATCATGTAATTCGCAGTTACCACTTTAAAGTTTTCATCTCATTCGAGAGCTAAATAAGTTAAATGTTATATTTATAAATTATTATGATTACAGTATTATGAAAAAATACATTTCCATTTACCAATTAATAAACGGTAGGTGGATAGTTGTGAAAAGTTCTTTTTTTTCTTGAATCCTAACAATGAGTAATTACAAAGAACTTCATCGACAAACATTTTTGACATTAAACGCCTTGTGCTATCACCAATATCTTTAATACCAATCAACAGTCAGAGTTTTGATGTCTGTGAAACAAATTAATGCGTTTAAATATATTTATTATTACCATATAGAAAATTCCTAGGTAGGTATGTATAACACCTAAAATCACTAGTCTCCAGAAATTAATTACTTTACCTACATATTTTATTTATTTATTTATTTATCTAACATTAACATTTTCCGAGTATTACTTTTTTAAGTTACATAATTAGTTTGATGTGAATATTGTAAGAATATACTTAAAATAATGTTATTCTACGTTCTCGATTAAATGTTGTTGAAATGTTCTCATTAAATTAAATTCAAAACAATAAATTTGAAACATTTTGAAAATGTTGTATGTTAAATGTTATACTTAAAATATTTCTAAAAATTTATGCTAACATAAAATATATAATATTATTAATGAAACTTAGTTATAAAGTTCTAACAATATTGAAGTTGAGAAATTGTTATCTGGGTTCTGCCGTCAATAAACAGATACCGGTAAACGAGAACGAGAAGAAAAGATATCATGAAGTACTGAATAAATCACCAAATGATATTGTTGTTCTACGTGTACTTTCCGTCCGGACCGAACAGATCGGTTGGTATTGCGAAGAAACAAATCGAAAACCTAAACCGTCGAACAATAGTTTCCCCCGTCCCCCATTCGTCGGACGCGATCGGCATTTCTGGTTTTCGCTTTCCCGCGGATGTTTTTTTCCATCATCGTCGTCGTCTCAAGGGCTCCGCGAACGAGAAAACGGTTCGAGAACCGCAGACCCGGTTAGTGGTTAATAGATGTTTTCACGTGCGCAGGTGTATTGGCGACGTGGTCGCGAGCGCACCGCGGTTTCCCGCTGGGCCGAACGGACGGCGACGCGTTCCGTGGGAATCGGTCGCGCGTAAAAGTCCGACCCCCCTCCCCCCCCCCCCGAAATCGTAACGCGCCCGCGCCCACCGATAACATCGGCTTCCGCGGCGAAATTCAGACGTTAAGAATGACGGATGGACGGCAATGCCCGTACGGCGCACTTAAGATTTCACCGTGCGCGCACCGACGTCCATAATTGATCGTACTGTTTGTTTATCTCCCCGTTCGTGTCGTTTCGTCGGGCATTTATCACGTCGGCCGATCGTCGTCGTGCCCGTATCGCTGTTGTTATTATGTTAATCGTCGACGAGATGATGCGTTACCACCCCGCGCACGGTATCGATTCGTTATTAATATTATTGTTATTGTTATTACTTCTTTTCGTCCGCGCCCGTTCCTCGGACAACGCTCTCCTCCGTCGCGAGATAGACATCTCGCCCGTTCGCCGCGGTGACGCGTTATCGGCCGCAGCCATCTGCGCCTCTCGGCTGTCGATTATCGGGAATGCGCGCGTCCTTAACAATCCGGTTGCGAGCAATCGACGCAGACGACCCGGCGGACGTCATCTCTCCGGGGCGGCGATCGTGCGCTTTCGTACCGTTACGTGGTGTTTTTATTATTTTTTTTTTTTTTCGTAAACACTGGTCGCGTTACCGGCCGTGCACGAAACGCGCTTAATGGATTTCATTTCATTTCATTCCGTCGACGTTTTACGCGTCATGCCCGTGCGCGTTTCCGTACGACTGCGAATCGTTCTGTTCGAGGCGGCTGTCCCGCTAGCGCGACTGAAATGAAACGAAATAAAAACCACGAGACCGTGTCGCACGCGACGAGGTTCTCGTGGATCGTTCACGCGATCGAAGTCGCGTCAAGAGAAACATACGGAACAACCGTAACCTTTGGGTTCGTCCCTACCGACAGAAACGCGTATGTTGCTCCAAGAGAACCCCATTGTTACGTCCGGAACGTTTTCAGTCACTTGCGCGGAATGGGTAAAGAAAGACAAAACAAAACTGTACCGATAAAATATTTACTATTGTATATCGTTCTATTCGACGGTCGATAACGTGTGTACCTTTATCGTTTAATGATTTCGCCACAACTCATCGTGCCGAACCAGTTGCATCTCGTTCGGAATAGTTGGTGGGTGATTTATAATCAAACATCCGAGAGTAGTTTTCTGTTTCTTCGACAAGTTTTTCGTTGTGAACAGGCGCGTCGTTTACGGCCACACTCAACAAGGCCGCCGTCGACCGATGACCGACGAAACTGAACGGTACGCGGACTGAATTACGCGCCGCAGTCGCCGAAAAAACGGTCGCGTTGCACGGACGGCAGGAGACGTATTTAAATGTATCGGAAAAAACGGACGCGATGAAAATCATCAGTTTCGTCAGTTGCGTCGCGTCGAGAGCTGCTTTGGTCTCGGACGAAACAGAAGCGCACGACCGTGGCGGCGGTATCGCGCGGACGCGATCTCTGGTCCGGTAAGGGCGCGACGGGTCGGTCGAGTGCGGTCGCCGAAACGGTGTTCGGTTTCGCACCACCTGAACGTAGAAACAATTGATGTACGTGCACCGTCGCGGCGAACGGATTAAACGCGGTTACCGCGGAGTATCGGGTGACGTGCGTTCTGCTCGTGCTTCTTCTTCTTCTCCTTTTTCTTCTTCTTTTGCCTCGCCTTCCTCTCAACTATTTGGGGTCGGCCACCCTTGTCCTACACCTCCACTTTACTCGGTCAATCACATCTTCTCTGCACACACCGAGAGCCCTCATGTCATTCTCCAAAGTCTCCAACCATCTCTTTTTTGGTCTTCCTCTTCCTCTTTTCCCTTCAACGTCCATCTTCATAACCTCTCTCACTGCATTCGTTTCCTCTCGCCTCATCACATGCCCAAACCATCTCGGCCTATTTTCTCTCATCTTGTCCACAATTGGCGCTACACCAACACTACCTCTCACGTATTCATTCCTTATTCTATCTTCTCTTGTCACTCCACTCAACCATCTAAGCATTCTCATTTCCGCGACACTCATACTTTGTTCTATTCTCCTGTTAACCGCCCAACACTCTGAACCATACGGCATAGTTGGTCTCACTACAATTTTATAAAATTTACCTTTCAGCCTAATTGGAATTCTCTTATCGCATAACACGCCCGATGCTTCTCTCCATTTCATCCACCCGCATTTAATCGCACTTAATAAGGGTATTGCGTTCTGCTCGTGCGACCACCGCAATACGGATTTCGGTGAAATGATTCACGTCCACGGCGTGTTGCGTCTCGAGCGGATCTACACGTCGACCTGTCCGACGAGCGCGTAAAGATTTTTAAACTATACGACTTTCGGTAGGCCGCGAGTGTTCGACGTTAAAGCGTTCCATTTAAACGCATGCGCATGCGTGTAAAACTACATCGGTTCGGTTAACCCAAAAAGAAAAAGAAATGGATATGATAAAAAATTGCGAATCAATAGTTTTGTTTGCGCAAGCCAGTTATCGTCACGAATATCCGTTCGGTGGTACCCGCTGAATTATAACGAAATTATGACAATGTTGGTTAAAAACTTCTTTTTTTTTATTTTTAAAAAACGTACACCAGAAAGGTAATACGTTTTTATAAAAATTGCAAATACTTTACGGTTTGATATAAAAATGTAGTAATATGTTTAAACATGCACCAATGAGAATTTTCAACTAATTTAGTTGTAAACGTACTGTTGTGGTGTTAATAATAAAACAGCGCACTCAATGTAAGCGCCTACGTTTGAATACGAAAAGATAAAATAGAATTTCATTTACAAACGAGTGCCTGTCCGTGTGCAGTAATCGTCAGTGATGTTGTGCGATTATTATTATTTGTACGGTAACGCTTCGTTTTACCTACAGTTACTTTTTATCGAAATAAATAAAAAACAAAAATCGAAATAAATGAAGAATCATAATGATATACACGAAACGATACAACTGTCGTTACACGCAGAATATTATTTTACGTTTATCGCTAACGCTCATTAAGTTCAAAATCAATTTATTATTAAGCTATTGCATAGCTTTTATCGCAGGCCTGGTGTAGTGACTGAAAAAAAAAAATTTCGTAACGAAAAAGCGTGACTACTACCTGTGGAATCCCGTAATTAATGGAATATCATAGTTGCTATGATACAAATTCCTGAATAACTAGAATAATAAAAAAATTTAAAATTATATCAACTTCTTATTTATTTATCATGCAATAGCTTTATCACGGCAGTCCCCGAATGCCACTAACCGTTATTTTATTGTTTCGTAATCTGAACGTAATCACTTTGGCTGCGCTCGGTAATATAATCTTAACACGTCGAGTATCATTAAAGAACACTCAAAAATATTCAAATCGATATTTACGAGGTTGAAAAAAGGCCTATTATCGTTGGTAATCGTTTGTGCGCTCGCATAGTAACTATCAGTTTTCGTGATTGCTCTCCAAACGTAACATCCGTACGAAATCAAACAGTCGGTTATCAAACTTAATTATTTCGTTTTCCTGGTTGCCGGGTAAGCCGTTAACACTTGATTAACCACGTTTGGGACATTTGTTTTGTTTCGCGCAACATATGCAAGTGTCAAGTCAAAATAGTCGGGAAGGATAACAGAAACAACAGAAAAGCTATGAAATTAGAGCGTTACCCGAAATTATCGTTTGACTCGTCTTCCCGCCCACGAAAACTTTTAATTATGAACTTCATTCGTTTTTCATTTCACAAAGATAAATAAAAAACAAACAAACAGTACGATTTCTTTTCGCTCCGCTAATCCGACCCGAAAGATTCGAGTTTGACTCGTCGTCGTCGTCGACCAGTCATCCGTTACGTTGTTGTTCACTGGACAGCCCTTCGTTACACGTAGCCGCAGCAGTTGGCCAGCAAAGTCTCGTATGACGAGCTCTATTTCCCTGGCCACCCCACTTTTGAATTTCGAAAATAAAATTCCATAATTCGTTTGTGCTTCGTCTGTGCTGGTTTGTGCACTCATTCCCGACGTTTGTGCTTTCAACGTTCCCGATAAATTCAAATTTTGTTGTGGGGGTGCCGAGGAAATGCTCAGCACCTTCACCTCAGAATTTCGAAAATCAAATTGTATTATGCATTTGTGCTGGTTTGTTCGCAAACTTTGTGCAAAACGATAAGTCGTTGATGAATTGGTACAACTGAAATTTTACAAACATTTATTGTTATTGTTATTGTTACAACTAATTATATTTATGGTTATTGATATAACCTACTATTGTTATTGTTTATGTATAATTTGTTAATGAAAAAATATTTTCGGTAAATTGTTACAACTTACATTTTTTTAAATATCCAGAAAATTAAATTTAGTGGTGTTAGGATAACGGATATATCCTCCCAGGATTCTTATTAATTTATTAAATTATGTTTTAAATGATTAAAAGGTAAATGTATACATCGCCATGAAGTCACAACTATGCATTACTTATTTTCTCATATTCAATAGTATTCTAGGTTTAAAAATTATAAATCTAATAATATTTATCATTCTAAATTAAATTTTTGTTTTTTTGGATAATCAAATTATCATTGATTGAATTCTTATGAATTCCAATTATGACTAAATCAACCATGAGAATTGCTAATAATTGTTTAGACACATTCATAGGCAAAACTAAAATGTTGCGAATATCAATAACTAAAAATTACATTTTTTAAAAAATATACTTTCATACACTGTAGGTATATTATTTCTTTATTATCCTGTTATAATATTTTTAAACTAATATAGGATAATATATAGGACTGTAAAAAATACTCAATAATGAAATTAATATGAAATTAACACTGTTATGAAGTATATTTGAAAAATATAAAATTTACTTAAAAACAATTACATATATAGACAATAGACTTAGGAATTAATACAATTAGTTAAAATAAAAATACTTTTGCGTATTTCAGGTACTTTAAAAAAAACAAGTATTTATAGGTATAAGGTAAAATTTAAGAGTATAAAAACTGAATAATGAACATAATATATTAATAACTTTGTGTAGTATGTTATGGAAACTATAAATATACACAAGCAAAATAATACAAATGATAACTTATAAATTGATAAAACTTACTTAAAAAAAAATTACAATTTATGAAAATATTAAATAAAAATTAAATATTATTATTATACATTATTATACAGTATAAACTATGAATTGATAATTATTAACAATTTATGTATGCCTGACATGACGTACTGTTGTCATTAAGTCATCATATCTTTCCCATATATTTTCTGTTTCCCTCCAATTGAACGAAACATAATGTCCTATAGCTTCTATGTTGGTTTTATTTGAAGGGGATATAAAATTCACGATTCCTCTCAGATAGTATATTTTTTTAAATATATTTAATGATATAGGAATTTCATTTAGTGTCACTCGTACATCAAAATTTTCCTATTGATTTTTCAAATCGGTCATTGGTAAAATTGGTTCAATTATTAAATGATAGCCAAAAATTATTGATTTGGTTATCACTGAACCGCAGTTAAGACATCCAACGGTAGTGTTATCTTCATACGTATTTTTTATACTGTCAAACATAAAATTTAAATTGTTAGTAGGCAAATGAGCATTTATTGTAGTATGGACATTTGTTTCATCGTAATTACATTCTTTACAGTGTGTTCTCTCTTGTAATGATGGAAAAAGTTGAAATAATTTGCCCAGTAAATAATGTGCTGTACATGATGCATCTAAAATTGTAATACCTCCAAAATTATTTCTAGACTTTTTATAATCTGCCATAATGTTTTTCAAAATATAAGTTCTTTTTTAATAAATTTTTGAATTTACACCGCCTCTTATCGATTTTTCTATTAATTCGAAAAACACATTTTTTTATTATTTAAATTTGTCCACTTCGAATACGAATAGCTATCAACATATGATGTACAAATAATAAAAAACAATGCTATCAAATGCACAGGTGTTTAGTGTTTAGTGTTTCGTTACACTAAATTTCTGTCCGTTGATTGTAATATTTTTCAGGTCAGCAAAATTCCTATTTCGTAGAACTCCTATAACTCTACTTTTCGATTGGCTGGAGTCATTGTAGAATAATATAGTTGGGTATTTATCTAAATACGTTCTCTTTTTTTTCCCTTATACCATTACCCAAACCTTTCCAGTTTTCCAAAATTTCTTGATCGTCATTTATTAATATTCCAGATGTATCATTATTATTACTTGATGTACTAGGACTAGAATAGAACCGCTGTTTATGTATAGTTAATGTCGGAACTCCCTTATTACAAATCGATCTGTTTTCTTTAAGTTGTATGGACGGACTTTCTTTTGGTGGCTCATTATTTTAATTTAAACTTTCATTAGTTGATTGGTGCATATGCGCTGTTTTACTTGCTAACAAATTTGTTGATCCTATAATAGAGTTATTATTAATCTTCAAAAATTCGTCGAGTATCATCGGAAGAGATTTATGTTTAAACACAACTGATTTCAAATCTTTAAACAAACTTTCCGAAACAGAAGAACTTTGTGTTTTATTACCATACTGAAAAATAGGTATCATTATTGAAGACCAACAAGCAATAAGCTTGCAAAAATATAGTAAACTTTTTGCAATACCTCGACTGAATTACATGTTGTCTCTATCACCTGCATTTGATGTATAATTTGAACTTTCTAGTACTGTTTCATAAATATTTTTAACTATATGAAATATAGATGTATTATGTAAATCTTTCATTAAGAAAATGAAAGAATTTCATTAAATGAAATTTCTTTCATTTAATTCAGTTGAAGGAATGAGGAGACAACTGACAATAGATGGTGATGTGATAGGTGAAGTTGAGAGCTTTAAATATTTAGGATCTTTTGTTCAAAAGGACGGGGGCTTTGACATTGATGTAAAACATAGGATTAAGTGCGGGTGGATGAAATGGAGAGAAGCATCGGGCGTGTTATGCGATAAGAGAATTCCAATTAGGCTGAAAGGTAAATTTTATAAAAGTGTAGTGAGACCAACTATGCTGTATGGTTCAGAGTGTTGGGCGGTTAACAGGAGAATAGAACAAAGTATGAGTGTCGCGGAAATGAGAATGCTTAGATGGTTGAGTGGAGTGACAAGAGAAGATAGAATAAGGAATGAATACGTGAGAGGTAGTGTTGGTGTAGCGCCAATTGTGGACAAGATGAGAGAAAATAGGCTGAAATCGTTTGGGCATGTGATGAGGCGAGAGGAAACGAATGCAGTAAGAGTGGTTATGAAGATGGAGGTTGAAGGGAAAAGAGGAAGAGGAAGACCAAAAAAGAGATGGTTGGAGACTTTGGAGAATGACATGAGGGCTGTCGGTGTGTGCAGAGGAGATGTGATTGACCGAGTAAAGTGGAGGTGTAGGACAAGGGTGGCCGACCCCAAATAGTTGGGAGGAAGGCGAAGTAGAAGAAGAAGAAGAAGAAGATGTAAATCTTTCATTTGTTTGTCATCTATCTTTAAAATCGGTTCATTTAAGTCATCAATATTTGTATTATTTTCTTCTGACTCAATATCATGCGTGGCAATTCGTCGTTTTAAATATGTTTTAGAATGTTCACACTCAGTTGGTTCATAATTGGAATTTATCCCTTCAGCTTCATGAAGTGCTACTGTAAAAATATTCTTAAAAAGAAGTTTCATGTCTTCAAAGTTTGTACTAACAATAATTAATCCAACCGATCGCATATAGAAATTTTTAATCCTAATTGCAGAACTTTTCAACTCAGACCAGCCACTAATTAAATGCATCACATGGCTGATATCATTTCTGATATCATTTTTGATCATGCATATAGGTAATTCCACGTCTTTGTTCATTATTAAATCGGAACATACATTAATATATTTGTTAAGTGTTGAATATTGGGTAAATGTCTTGACTACAGCCATCATAAGAGCAAGGGATTGATCCGTTACAACAGTTTTTGGAGGAGGAATACTATTCCTAGACCATTCAGTGAGCCAATGACCTATACTATTGATGTCATGACGTTCAGAAAGCATATGTGCAACAGAAAACTGGCAATGATTATTAAAGTCGTTTACTCCGATTTGATGGCAAACAAATGTGCCCTGTTTCTCTACAATTATTTAGCGTTATCTTTTTAACTAATGCACCTGTAGCATTAATACTTATTATACTTCGTTATTTTCATTCGAAATTTTTACTATGTTTTTCAAAATTGAATACCAGTATTATCGTATTTACATATAATTTATTATATTTAAACCACTGCAACAATAATTATCGAAAATCTATAAAATTAATGTACATATTCTCTAATATTCTTTAATATTTGAAACGTTATTCTATATTAAAATATTATTAAATATGCAACAAAAAATAACTTTTGTCATTTATTTACTCGTTTCATCATTTATAAAAATTTCAATATTCCGTTATTACTTCATTGAATCAAAAAAAAAAAGAACCGGATGGGCCTCGCTCTGCTGTACAGTTAGGGGTGGAGTGCACCTCGCTTATAGGATAGGTCATTATTATAATGGATTTGTTAAATTTGAATGCAATGATAGATATCATTGTATACGAATAACGATTCTGAACGGAGTTCGTATGTTTGTCTAGGATATAATACATTGTTATTTATAAACATTGTAAAAAGTATATTTTATTTTGAAACGATAAATATATTTTTCAATTAGGATGGGTTGGCAGTTGCATACAGCGATATAGTTTGTCAGTCTAGAACATTCTACATTATATTATATTTTACATGTAATTTTATGTCAATATTCGATGTTCAAATACTTATAAAAAAAAATTGTGACTATGGATTTTAATAATTTTTGAATGACATTAAGAACTATTTCTGTGGAATCTTCGATTAAATTTTCAAGTATTTTGTAGAAGCCAAATTTTTTTTATCACCGATTATAAAAATAAAATGTAAAAAAATCGAATATTTTAAATGACTATAAGTGGCTTAAAAATCAATATAATATTTTGAAAAAAATATTGCATAAAAGAAATACCAATCTTAACAGCTGGTAGAAATTTCAAAAATCTGCGACTTATACTTTTTGAATAATAACAAATATTTAAAATCGTCTGAGAATAAATCGCTATTTTATGCAGTTTCGTAAATATTTAAATTTCAAACAGTCATACAATTTTTTCCTCTTAGTCCGGTAGAAATTTTTTTAAAGATTTTTGAAGAGTAGTTTATAGATAACCTAGTGTTAAAATTTTGAACCTTAAGTATGAACAGAAAAAATTTTATGAATTTTTATCTACAAAATAACTTGCAAATTATCGTGATTTTTACACATTTTATACAAATTTGAGCATTAAGGGCTTATAAAAAGAAATTGAGTTAACCGATCACCGATATTTTTTAGTTACGATAAGTTTAACTTATTATAAACCTAGTATAAAATTTTCAAGAGTTTTCGGTCAACCAATTAAATTTTATAGATGTTTAAAAACAAAAATTTAACAAAAATCGAAAATTTAAATTGTCTATAAATAAGTCAAAATATGTCAAAATACTTTGAAATCTTAACCATGTATAGAGAACGTCAATATAAAGATTTGGTGAAAATTTCAAGTTGTTGCGGTTTTTCATTTTTGAGTTAGAGCATTTTAAAAAAAAACTGATATCTTTGTCAGTCTAGAATATTATATATTATATTATATTTTACATGTAATTTTTTGTCAATATTCGCTGTTCAAACGCTTATAAAAAAAAATTGTGCCTATGGATTTTAATAATTTTTGAATGACTTTAAGAACTACTTCTGTGGAATCTTCTATTAAATTTTCAAGTATTTTGTACGAGCCAAATTTTTTTTATCACCGATTATAAAAAAAAAGTGTAAAAAAATCGAATATTTTAAATGCCTATAAGTGGCTTAAAAATCAATATAATATTTTGAAAAAAATATGACATAAAGGAAATACCAATCTTAACAACTGGTAGAAATTTCAAAAATCTGCGACTTATACTTTTTGAATTATAACAAATATTTAAAATCGTTTGAGAATAAATCGCTATTTTATGCAATTTCGTAAATATTTAAATTTCAAACAGTCATAAAATTTTTTCCTCTTATTCTGGTAGAAATTTTTTTAAAGATTTTTGAAGAGTAGCTTATAGATAACCTCGTGTTAAAATTTTGAACCTTAAGTATGAACAGAAAAAATTTTTTGAATTTTTATCTACAAAATAACTTGCAAATTATAGTGATTTTTACATATTTCGTATAAATTGGAACTTTGAGCACTTATAAAAAAAAATTGTGACTTACGATTTTAGATTTTTTTTTATCAGTTAAGGAACAACTTATAAGAAACCTTGTATTAAATTTTCAAGATTTTCTAGGCAGCCAAAAAAATTTTATCGTTATTTAAAAAAAAAATACTTAAAAAAATTGAAAATTTCAATTGTCTATAAATAGCTTAATAAAAGTCAAAATACTTTGAAAATTTAATGGTGTATATAGAACGCTAATCTTAACATTTGGTGAAAATTTCAAGTATTTACATCAATTAGTTTTTGAGTTATAGCAAAATAAAAAATTTGATTATGTCGAAAACTGGTTTTGCGTAAAAACTCCCGTTTTTCCCAAATTTTTTTATGGTTTTTCCCGACGCATTTAAAAAATATTGAAAATTTTTTACTTTTGACCCCCCAAAGTACCAACTAGAGTCACTTTCCTTTCAGAAAAATTGCTACATAAGTAAATCGAAGCATTTTTAATTAAAGCATTATAAAAAAAAAAACACACATCATTGTAAAATCAATACATTCTTCACTCCGTTCAGAATCTAAAAAAAATATAATGAAATTCCGGCCTCTAATCATAAATAATATTAATAATGATGTTAAAATAAGTACATATAATATATAAATAAAAAAACAAATAGTTTATCTATACATATAAATAAATAAATACTTAGCTTGGAGTATTATTATATTTGTAAAGTACACGATCGGTTTCAATTTAAAAATTCATGATCGGGTACATACAAAGACAGTTAACGCGACTCAAGCTTATTACTTTTGAATATTTAATAAAATTGTGTAAAGTTATACTTACTGTTTTCAAGTGAATCACTTCCATAAGATTCATCATCGTTCATCGTCTCCGTGTACTAAAATATGAATAAAATGAACAGTTTAAAGATTTTCCACTTAATCTAATAGGATTTATGATTTTTACATTATAAATAAGAACTATTGGTTCTATTTTTTACCTTTTCTTTTTATTTCTGCTTCTAATGATATAATGCTAGCATTAAGTTTCTTTATTCCTTCTTCCGTTTTGTATTTTTGAAACATATAACTTTGACGAACTTTCGCTACGAAATACATTAAAATGAAAGTTGAATATAAGGCAGTTTAAGAGAATGCTAACAGATTCTCATGAGAAGTACTTCTTATATAGACTCTTATGAATAAAATAATAATTTATACATAAAAAGCTAATAGGGAAGTTTATCTCCCACTTTCTTTGCACTTATAATATAGGCCTTTGTGACTCTTATTAATAAATGCCGGTAAAAAAAAAAATTATCCGTTTGTGCTTATATAATACATAGTTAAGTTTTTTCGAAAAATGAATTAAAACAAATGTATTTTATGTATGTATTTTATGAATGATAAAATAAAACCGTTTTCAAAATTAATGTTTTTTAGTAATTAATATTTAATTTAGCTTTTTGAAGATTATTACTTTTGGGTAAAAAAAAAAATTTATTCCTGCAATATGGGTCCTAAAGCATTAGATACTACAATTATGTTTACTATATCAACACATTTTTTTTATGGGATTTTAAAGGTGATTATAACAGTATATTAAACGAAACAATTTTGATGACCCTATTTAAAAATATTTTTTATCTTTAAATATCTGAATTCAAATGTTTTTAATTAATTAATTTGAACAATTTACGAATAATACTTACCTCTTCGAGCTTTTGTTAATTTCGTCACTTCATTTTTTTCTATTATTTCGTGATATAGTTTATTGAATTTCAACTCGAGCTCCATATGATCAATTTTGAATACACTGTTCGTCTGTTTGATCGCTTGATTTAATAATGTCTTCGATAATTTGATTTCTTTAATAACTTTTGGAATATTCACGTTATATATATATCCGTTTATTATTTATATCAATATATTGACATTCGTTACGAACGGACGCGGTTTTTTCGAGCTCCCGAGAGATCGTCGTTTTCGTCGGGAAAAAGTGAAGTGTTTTTTGCGCTAAAGAGACCGGAAGATTTGTCTTGAGAAGCTGCGTGCAACCATATAGATTCCAAGACGATCGGATCAAGGGTTGAGAACTTACAGCGCAATAAAGGATAAAACAGGTGATAAATATAATTTTCCATAGTAACTAGAACGGATAGGGCTATCACTCCTATCTGGACGGTCCTATACCTTTGCGATTCACGGGAGCGTACTCACAGTTGCTCCTTTTCTTTTGATACAAGTGTCAACTCCGTAAGTTTAATCGTGCACCCTCGGGGGCGGTTTAAACGACCGACAATTAGATTTTTCAACAAAAATTCGTTTATTTATTGTTAATCAACAAACTCGTTAGCGACCCGCGTTGCTAACCAGTTAATAGTTCATAACGTGATGATTGGTCATACTATGTAAAACTCTAATGCTTCGCACTCGCTATTTAGTAGCGATACATTTTTTTCTAGAGATTCAATTTTTTTTCTAATTCATTAAGTGTACATCCTAAAAAATACATACGAAAAACTATAGGTATAAGTTTCAACAAGGCAGTGTCTTTGTATTTAATTTTTAAACATATATTTTTGAACATAATAAAAAAAATTCTCTAATGAAATATCGACAATTCATATTATCTCAAAAAAAGGATAACTTGCTGGTTGTTGCTTTCAAATTTGTTTTCATTTGAATATGCAATAAATAGAGACTGTGATGGTAGGGGACTAAAAATCACGGGTGTTTCAACATCCACTGAGGACAGAGAAACGATTTGGCGACCCAAAAGTCTCACTTTTCATTAAGATTGTATCTTATTTAGTCGAAGAGGAGGACGAAAAATTCCGTTTGGTCGACTCCTGTGCAGTGGCGTTGTCATGACGGACGGACCCGTAAATCGCACTAATATGTGAACATAATTAAATAATAATGATAGTAATTGCGTGCACGACGCGCGGCGTGACGAACGTCCGTGCACAACGGTGGATGACAACACTGTTAGCAAATGATAAAACACCTATAGTTCAACCTACCTTAATAAGAAAATTTATTTATACTATATCGAAAGATATGAACTGATCCACCCGACCTCTGTAATTCAGAATTTTTTTCCAAAGCAACGGTATATTGGTTTCAAGTTTAAAAGATAAATGCAATAATATAATTATTCACCCATCCTTGTATCTCATCCGACCACGGTGTCTGAACTGGCCTAGGTTTGTCCTTAATAAAATTTAAAATTATATATTTCAGAAAACAAAAAAGATAAATGCCAAGTGACATGAATTAGGCAAATCATAAATAACAATTTACAATTCCAAATACTGAAAATTGTGTTCAATGAAATATTGATACCATGTATCATAGCCACGCATGACGTACTCGCAATAATGGATCCTACTATTTTCAGATAACATTACAATCGAAATTTTACACAAAAGTTTAAACATAGCAAAATAACTATTGAAAATCATCAAAATAGCAATATTTTTTTACCTGTAAGATCTGTACCATCGAATGGTTCTGGTTCTTTTTCGAACGACCATAAAACGTTTTTCTGTAAATTAAATGATGACATTTATTAAAATTTTTCGATATTCAATGATAACCAAAAATCTACTAATATTTTATTTTACAACTATATTTTACAAATTATTGTCAATCAAAATGACGATGTTTCTTGTTTAAATAATATTTATTGTAATGTTATAAATATTTCTAGTTTTATTTATTGTTCCAAATATTAAATTGTTGCCAAACGAGAAATTTTTATTTATAGAAATTATTATTAGATTTTATTTGATATATGAAATTATTAATGCTTTTCAGTAATTGGTTGATCGACCACAAATTATTGGTTCCTGGCCACAAGCGTATGGAATGTAATTTAAACCGTGCAAAGATAGAAAAAGCGCATAAAAAGTACTCAGCTCTTATAAATCATCTTTATAATTAGACAGCAATTATTCGTTGGTAAAGAAAAATTAATTTAATGTGAAAGACATCAATTCAAATTATTTTTACAACTTAAATAATTTATATAAAATGGCAAAAAACAGTACGATTGAAGAAAAAAATGTGCTTAGTGAGGTAAAATGGCTTAGAGAGAAATAATATTGGTTTTTATAAAACAATAATTAAAGAAAATAACGAATTATTTTAATTAGATTGGTATGGTGAAAAAGTATTACTTGATAATCTACTTATGGCCTACAACAAAGAGTTACAAATGACTAATGAAAAAAAATTCATCATTAATTGATCACCCCTAATACCCAAAGAGTTACATAATAGTGTTATATTAATTTAAAAACCGAAACGATTACTGAGTCCTATTATTTATGACGAAGAAGAAATTTAAATCTATCATTAGGCATTTTATTATATTTTTAAATTACTAGTTTTAATGTTCCTAAGTAAATGTGTTATCGTTTTTTTTTTTTTTTTTTTTGTGTGCATATCCGTTGAATAGATTTAAAGAAAATGTATCGTGTTACTTGCATGTACATATGTTGTGGTACTTCGAAATTGTTGCGCAGACATGTTGCAATGTGCGAGTCCGCCGCCATATCATTTTGGCATCCAACTAACATACACACACACACACACACACGTATTTTTATATGCATACCTAATTCACAAGTTAAATATGTAATATAATCCGTTAACGAGCACTTCGTCGTGCGGTCAAAACGCGTAGCACTCGACGGAATCGGCGGTATACGTGCACCGCAAACGGTAAACGCGTTCGAGTGACACGGAACGTACGCAGTGCTACTATATAACTGTAGCGGAGAACTTGCAGCGTTAAAAAATCATTGTCGTACGATTGTTTTTGTGATTAAATTTGATATTTTCGACGCCTGCCCTCCGCCGAATGACTCCTGGTCGAGTACTACGGAGACGCGTAACTACGTGCACGTCGAAATATAAGTACGATCGATCCCCGGTACGCGTACCGCAGTAGTTGTTTTATGGATACGCGCAAATCGTTCTTGAATGCCGAAGGTCGAGGATTAACTTCGCTTCACAATCTCATGACTTATACCATATACGATACCGACTGTACGCATCATAAATATCAATTCGTCGATCGGTTTGTACGTGTAATTTTTGCCGTAGATACGTAGGTAGGTAATAATAAACCGTCCGATAAAAAGATGAATTGGTCGTGCAGTATCTGATCAAAGCCAAGAACAAATTGGTTTTGGAAAAAATGAGATTTGTTTATTATTATTTTTACCGTAAGTACTTTTTTCCAGTACAACATAATCGAACAGTGTAAACCGTGCGCCTAATGCTCGTATTAGGTCGAGAATCAAACCGAGTTATGTAACGTAAAAGTCCATTCGCATTTTGTACCGTGGGTATTTTTGACGTTTTTTTTTTTTTTTTCTGTCTTTAATGAGCGCGTTTGATATTAGCGTTACGCATCAACAAACGGAGTGTAAAAGTAATATTAATGGTTTTCGTTTAACGCAATAATTTGTTCGAATTATCTAACGGAAATCTTTCGGACAGTTACATGTATTATGTGTATACAAGAAAAACATTTTTAATGCTCCCGTCAGGTTAAGATAACCAATAAAAATTGTTTACACGTGTTCATGTCCTACGCGCGTGAATGTAGTATTTATGCAAATATACGCGTACACCCATCTTTAAAACTATACGAAATAGTAATGTATATATATATATATATATATATGTATATAATGTATATGAACTGCGGTAGGTATACAAATATCTAATAATCATGGTTTATACCGATATAAATAATTATCGGTTGAATTTTTAAAAACTATCGGGCCACGGACATTCCCCCTGTATCATTAGACAAATAATTACTTCCGGACCGTGTGGTCTTTTTAATTAATAACGACATGTTTCGTTTACATATTACTTCAGTTAAAATACATCACGGAAACGTATTAGGTATAGTTATCGCAATGTTTAAAATACTTGTCACAATGCTTTTTCTATAGAACATCGCAATTTTCAAAGCATGTTTTAGTTAACGTTATAATGAGTTTGATTAGTTTACCGTGGTGAAACCTCTTTCGCGATTAACAAACGAATACAAAAAAAATAAAAAATCTACTTTTAATTACACGTTATGTTTTTCGCAGAAAAGTTTCACGTAAACGGCTGTATAAGCATAATAAACAATTGTATTAATCACTCTGAAAACAAACGATATATTTCTTTACGATAATTCAAACATGTGTTTGTAATGATCGATTTACGATTGCAGTTCTACGTCAAGGTTTCAATCAGTCAAATACAAATAAAATGAAGTAAGTAATCAAAATTTGTTTTAAAAAACAAAAATATCAAGATGCATCGCGTCGACGATTACATCAATGACGGTGCATGTAGTACGTTCCAAAAGAGAACGATCATTTCGGCCGACCGGTTTTTGTGCGCATTTCCCACCAACTACCCGTTAATGGTAAATGATACACAACGCCAAATCACCACAATCGCAGGACAACGCATTACTAATTAATAATTAGTAAATCAGCCGCGGCCCGCAGGTCTCCGCGGAGCGTGCGCCTTGGTAATCGTAAAAGCTCGTCAACGTCTTCGCGAAACGTCGGCTAGCAAGGCGGGGGATGTATGCGCAAAAGTGACCGTTCTATTTTGGAACAGACCATAGTAATGAATTGCGATTACCCAACAACGCGTGTACAAAAATTATTTTCCTAAGCCTGCTTTTATTTCGATCAACAATACCTGCAGGTGTTCGGTGGTACACGTGTACAAATGTAAATTTCTTTTCTGACTTATGCGGGCTTGAACTTTTTTCGACAAAGTTTTGTACACCGCGGCTCATTCGTAGAACTTTTCGCGATGACCATTTAGCCCAATAATACCTGTTACGAAAGTTCTAAATTTGTTCGTGTCTGGAGTTCAGAGTGAGTTTGGATTTCCAGTAAAGGTTATAAATAAATATACAGACAACGACTACGCGCGTATGTATACACTGTTCTAGGGAAAAGTTCACCGCAAAGTCATCACGGTTGTTGGCCGTACTGCCGATGAGAAAATAAACTAATATTGTTGTTCGCTTTCGGCGACGGCATCGAATCGCTGGTAAACGAGGCCTTTGGAATTCGGGCACACGCCGGTCGCACTCGGGCTACGTTAAGCCGAAACGTTTAAAACTCGAAGGCAGTCGACGAAGGCGTACAATATACGTAATTACATTTTTAAACCGTACACGACAACGCGAATCGTGCACGTACTCCGCTGTTATTATTATTATTATTGTTATTATGACGCACACACGGAAACGCGTCACGGTGTCGCGTTCGGCAACAGATCGATTTTTTTTTTTCCCCGCAAAAGCCTCGTGTACTGCAATATTCACGCGCCAATCGACTACCCCGAAAAACATCATTTTTTTAAATAAATTTCGTAAACCCGCAACGCAACCCTCGAGGGACACGAGGACGACCCCTTGCCCCGCGTTAGCGCTCTTATTAAGTTATATCGAGACCGAACGATGTTGCGTGGAATTTAATATTGTACTCCGACGTAATGCAAAGTGCGCAGGGTGGTTTCGGGCGAAATTGACCCAATTTAACCCCACGACAGCTTGTGAAATGTGCGGTGTAACCGATCGACGGCCGTACGTACGACGGCGATTACTCGTGTACACGTGACGAACGGTCGCGGCGGGCGAGGGTCGATGGCGATGAGAACGGACCCGGCCGCCGTAATGTACTTCTCGACGGTCGTTTTTCTAGCGAACGTTTCGACGATCGGTCGTTTTTTATTTTTTTATTTTTTCGTTCATCGCGCTTTTACCGACCGGTAACGATCGTGAAATTACGGACGCGTTAACGTATAATAACTCTTCGGATCCAATGAAACGCGTAGCGCAACCGTATCGTAACGAGATAATGAATATTAAAAAAAAAAAAAAAAATCATCTTTTGCCGTCGGTTTACTGCGACCGAATACACGAACAACTGTGAACCGTGAGCACGAACCAAGAGCGAGACCTCGATTCCTTTGCGAGATAATATTTTGATTTGCGAAAAACCGACTAAACTCGCGAAAATCCACGTGTACACAATAAATGCGGGACGCGCGGAACGTGATCGTGCCACACGGCATTCGAACACTGGGCGATTTCACGATTTGGTCTAGCCTTTTCCGGACAGTATAGGACGAACACGTCGTAAAAAGTGTTTGAACGCAAGACCGGTGGACTTCGTGTACCGTCAATAATACAGATAAATCTTAAACAAACTGAAACGCGTGCGCGTGTAGCCGTCAGCCGTACAGAAACTCGAGCGGCGTCACAGCATTGCAACCGGAGCGACGAGTCCGGATCGCGTTGGCCGTGCGTTGTACGAAAATAGCTCCGGCGTGCCAAGACAGCGAATGCTATTCGTCCAGCGGTCGATCGACCACGGGTACCGTAGCAAATAATACGTACAGCAGTTCGTACGGACGTGCAGAAACTCCGAGGGAGCCGCGCCGCGCCAAATTACGTCCTCGACCATAATAATATTCCGTTTGAAACGTATATGTAAATGAGCTGTAGCATCGACGACAGTGGTAATCAATTAGTCATTCTGTTTCGACTACGATCCGACACATTTGTCCGTATACGTATGTATGTGTGTATGAGCACGGGTGAAGTCGACCGGGGAGCACGATATCGCGCGGTAGGAAACCGCAAGGGATCGGACGAGTACGCAGGACGTTTCGGAAATGTCCGTCGGACGCGTCGGAGCCGACACTATAATAATATCGTCCGCAGATGTCGACCCCTTGTCCGATCCGCGACGACGTGAACACGGAACGGACTCTCAAGGACCTCAAGAACCGTAAAACCGTATTGCGCGGTGCAAGAAATAGATCAATACTCTCGACGAATGGTGTACTCGAATGAAGAATTGTATACAGCTATTGTGGTAGCTACTACGGTCAGAGTAATTTCGTTGCAGTAGTAGTAATAGTAGTCGTAGCAGTTGTAGTAGTAACGTTCGTGGTAGCGGACGATTTGAATTCTAAAGTAAATTGAAAACTCGAACCGTACCTACGAACTAATACACGCTAAAACTTACGACGGCCAAGGATTACGAATCCTGAACACACCGAGTTCGTGAGTCTCCGATGGAATTCGTTTAATATAGGTAGTGGCAATAAATAGATATTGACGCGCAGTGTTTCTCGGCAGTGCGGATGCGTTTATGATATGAAGTAAAATGGATTACTGCAAATACGTTTACTGTAAATAAAATGAATGCGCCGAAGGGAAAAAATAACGCAAAGTAAGTAGATGCACAACAATAAATATATATGTGTACGAATAAAATAACAAAATCGATTTTATTTATTATTTATGTGTTTAGTACGTACGTACATGTGAATATTGTTTCTTCTTCTTCTTCTTCTGCCTCGCCTTCCTTCCAACTATTTGGGGTCGGCCACCCTTGTCCTACACCTCCACTTCACTCGGTCAATCACATCTCCTATGCATACACCGACAGTCCTCATGTCATTCTCCATAGTCTCCAACCATCTCTTTTTTGGTCTTCCTCTTCCTCTTTTCCCTTCAACGTCCATCTTCATAACCACTCTTATAAGTATACTGCATTCGTTTCCTCATCACATGCCCAAACCATCTCAGCCTATTTTCTCTCATCTTGTCCACAATAAGCGCTACACCAACACTACGTATTCGTTCCTTATTCTATCTTCCCTTGTCACTCCACTCAACCATCCAAGCATTCTCATTTCCGCGAAACTCATACTTTGTTCTATTCTCCTGTTAACCGCTCAACACTCTGAACCATACAGCATAGTTGGTCTCACTTCACTTTTATAAAATTTAAAAATTAAATTTTTATTTATTGACATGTGAATATTGTTTGAGTTTCGTTAAATGTTTTCTTCGAAATGCGTTTTCAAACAGCGGTGCGCAGAGGATGACTACGGGAACAGTAGCTGCTCCAGGAATAGGACCAGATGTGCCACCGGCGGAGACTGTAATCGAAACGCGCACTATTGAAGGTCCATTTCTCCAGCACCCCCACTTTCAAATTTCGGGTCCGATCCGGTCCCAATCGTTTGTACCTCGTTTGTATCTGATTATACCTTAATTTCATACTATTTTAATATGCCAAAAAGAATATCCAAATTGTTTACAATTATTAAAAAATTATCAATCTGTCTAACCAAATAAATATAAATAATTTTTTTTAAATTTTTTTAATTTTTCTAAGTTTGAGTCGATATTTTATGGAATTAAGAATAAAATTTATTTCATATAGTCATGTAAATATAAATTTATAATAAATAGTATAAATAATAAAAATAAATTTAGCAAAACTGATTATCATAGAAAATGTACGATAAAATATTTCAATATTAGTGTCAGAATAATCAAAATAAAATACCATTAGATCGGGGTACAACGGTAAATCGCTTCCACGCAGTGTACCCCGGGCAACGTCTTAGACGGCAAAAGATTTACCAAACTTGGCCATCGTACTGTCCTAGATCTCACGATGACATATAACATTCAACCTACTAATCATAATAAAAATAAAAATGGCCCTTATCAGGGCTACCAGACTCGGGATGTGGGCCCCCAGCTACACATCTTACAACTCAATATAGAGGGCATTAGCCGAAATAAAGCTGAATACTTATCCAGATTACTACTTGATAATAAAATAAAAGTTCTACTCCTACAAGAAACACATGCCGAAAAAGAAGAAGACCTCTTAAACAGAGGCAGTATTGCAGGCTTCAGGCTAGCACATGCAACATACCATAACAAATACGGAACCGCAATATACATCAGGAATGATACCTCTGATTGGGAACATATCTGCACCACAATAACTAATAACATCTCACTTACCCATATAAGAATGGGGGAAATCAATATAATTAACGTCTACAAACCCCCTGGTGAGAAGTGGACAGCTACAATTCTCCCCCAAGTACAACATCCTACACTCATTATTGGAGATTTTAATAGCCACCATAGTGCATGGGGCTATGACACTAATGATGAAAATGGGACTACACTTTACGATTGGGTAGAACAAAAAGACCTAGCTCTTATGATCGACCTAAAAGATGTAGGTACATTCAGATCTGCAAGATGGCAAAAAGATTACAACCCTGACCTATGCTTCGTGACAAAAAACAACCATGGACTCCCAGTAAAAACAAGTAGACAAGTTCTCAGCAACTTCCCTCGAAGCCAACATAGACCTATCTTTATCAAAGTTGGAATTCAAATACCAATCACAAATTCCATTCTAAAACCCCGTTGGAATTTTTTAAAGGCAGACTGGAATGATTACAGAAAACGCTTGGATGATAACATAAGATGGATCAAACCAGAAGCTAACAACTATGATCGCTTTGTTAAGATGGTCATCCAAACAGCAAAGAAATGCATCCCAAGGGGTTATAGAAAAGAGTACATTCCGGGCTGGAGCAAAGAAAGTGACGATCTATATAATGAATACCATATAAACAATAACCCAGAGACGGCAGATGCACTCTTAAACTCACTCTCCATATCACGAAAAACCCGATGGATGAATACAATAGAAGAAATGGACTTTAAACATTCTAGCAGAAAAGCGTGGAATCTACTCAGGAAAATCGATCCCAATAACAAACGAAAAAAACATAATACCGAAATTAAGCCAAATGCATTTGCTAATCGAATAATTGAACTCTCCAGGGCAAAAATAGATAACAAGTATAGAACAAAAGTTAAAATTGAACTAAGGGAAAGCAAGCGTAATGCTGAACCAAAATCTACTTTTGCGAGAGACTTTACTGACACCGAAATTACAACTGCAATCAAATGCATAAAATCTGGAAAAGCAGCTGGCTTTGATGACATATACCCAGAATTCATAAAACATAGTGGTCCTAAAGTTAGAATATGGCTCTCAAAATTTTACTCAGACATCATAGGTAGCAACAAACTCCCAAGGTATTTCAAGAAAACTAAAATTTTAGCTATACTTAAGCCAGGCAAGCCAAGCAATGAAGTACAAAGCTACCGACCAATTGCCCTGCTTAGCGTCAGTTATAAGCTGCTTGAACGTCTTGTCTTCAATCGTATCTCTGACACAATAAATCAGGTCATCCCTATAGAACAGGCGGGTTTTAGATCAGGAAGAAATTGTTGCGACGAGGTTCTTGCATTAACCACCCGAATCGAGAATGGATTTGAAAAACAACTCAAAACCGCAACAGCATTCATCGATCTGACAGCAGCCTATGACACTGTATGGCGAGAAGGACTGATTACTAAATTTCTACGAATTATACCATGTCAAACTCTAGGTAAATTACTAAACAACATGCTAAGCAACAGACTATTCAAAGTGATCATTGATGATGCTGAAAGCAAACAAAAAACTTTGAACAATGGACTTCCTCAAGGCTCAGTGCTAGCACCGCTGTTATTCAACCTCTACACTTATGATATACCACCTACAGACTCTGGTAAATATATATACGCTGATGACATAGCATTGGTAGCACAAGCAAAAACATTTGACCTGTGTGAGACAACCCTAAATAAAGACCTAGAATCCTTAAACCATTATTTCAAACGCTGGAGATTAAAACCAAATCCAATGAAAACAGAGGTAACCTTGTTCCACCTTTGCAATAAAATGGCCAATCACCAAATCGACGTAATTTTTGATGGACAGGTGATTAAAAATAGCCGTTTCCCCAAATATCTTGGGGTAACCTTGGATAGAACCCTCACCTACAAGGAACACCTGACAAAGACTGCTGCAAAACTGAAAACAAGGAACAATATCATCCAAAAACTAGCAAACTCAGAATGGGGAGCAGATAGCAATACCCTCAGAATATCAACAGTAGCACTTACACGATCGGTAGCTGATTATTGCTCACCAGTATGGTTACAAAGTGCCCACACAAATAAAGTAGATACCCAACTCAACTCTGCTATGAGAATTATCACTGGAGCGGTTAAATCTACCCCCATAGATTGGCTGCCTGTACTCAGTAACTTATGTCCACCACACCTACATCGATACAATTCACTAATACGAGAGTGGAATAAATGCTTCTCGAATACAATGCTCCCAATTCAAAACGACATAAACACTGGACCTAATATAAGGCTAAAATCAAGAAAACCTACTTGGAGGCTTGCCCAAAAATTAATATCAGGAAAATTCAATATAAACACAGAATGGAATAATGAATGGAAAAGCAATAATCCCGACAAACTCAACCTAATCAATAACCCAACAGAAGGAGTACCGGGCTCTGACCTCCCGAGAAGAGATTGGGTAGCATTAAATAGACTTCGAACGGGACACGGAAGAACACATGCTCCACAAATGGGGACTAAGGGACTCGCCAGGATGTAATTGCGGACACAGAAAGCAAACTGCTACACACATTACTGATGAATGTACTATTCGTCGATTCCAAGGAGGAATGAAAGAATTACACAAAGCCACAATAGATGCAGTGCAATGGCTGAACTCCCTGGACATAAAGATTTAAATAAAGACCTATATATGTATTACCTATATAATTTGTTATCAATCAGCTATCTTTTATATTTTATCTATTAATCTATTTCAATACTTGTACCTATTTTATACTATGTGAATTTTATTATGTTAAACCGTGAATGTTATATCTAAGCCATACGAAATAATAATAACCATTAGATCAATTTAAATATAACCGTTTTATTTTTATTTTTTATAAAGAAAAAATATATCTTTAAATAGTGAATAAAAAATAATTTTGTATATAGTTTATTAAAACAGAATTAAATTACTTTTGATTATTACGTATATAACTATTACACATAGAAATTATTATATTTAACCGTTTGTTTAATCAATTTAATCAAAAGTACATGTAAATTTGAATATGATGTACGCCTACACTTACACTAGTCATGGCAATACATCTGATGCGGTAATACAAAATTCTGCAAAATTTTAAAAATTTAACCACACGAACTTATGAAATGTTGAAAATGTACCTACTGAATAGTAAGACAGGTATAACTTGATATCCGTCAACATACGTATCATAGAAAAAATTTAACTATCAATACTCTGTTTTTCATGTCCCCCAGAGTAAAAGAGTGATTTCCCCGTCACCCCTGTAAATGAAACTGGGATTAGTTAGGCCCATTAAGGTACAAATGAAGGGACTAGATGTACAATCAGGTACAAACGGACCCGAAATTTGAAAATGGGAGTGCTGGGGAAATGGACCTCACTGTTGAACATCTCACATAAATAACGCTCAAGCAGTTAACCTTAAGAAGCGAATGTTTACGCATTACCTTTGAACGGTTTTAACGTGTAATCGAAATCATACAACCACGTCTTCTATTAGTGTAACACGGTAAAAAACAGTACGAAAGAGCTGTTATAAGACTATATTACCGACAGTTCTTTATGATGTTTATAACAATGCGATGTCTTCTGTAAGCTCATTGTTATCCTTTTTTTTTACAACACTTCAAACGTCATAATAGTATATTACGGCGTATTCGTATGATACAATGAAAGAAAAAACTTTAAAACGTTGTCTTATGATCACGGAACTAACGCACCACGATAGGCTTTTCTCAAATATTCAATAGAACAACCCACGTACAAAGGGCGCGGAAAAGCTCGTGGTAAGGTGTGTGAAGCAAAAAGTGAATGAAAACGGTACGCGGACACGTCCTGTAATAACCTAAAGGATTATTTTCTATAGCACGGGCGGAGGAAACGTACACAAACGATAAGATGATAAACCCGCGTAAAACTGTTTTGTACGCGTTTAACTTTTTCGCGACTCTTCTGCGTCGAGAAATGTTCGAGTTTAAACATTAACATAACACTGCGTTTGCGCGCGCATAACTGTCGACGTGAGAACTGTGCGATACCGAAATGTACAAAGCCGTACGGGACAAAACCGTAAATGGAGACAATACCGCGTAAGCAATAAATCGTATAACAATTTGAAACCAGGTTTACAACGTACATACGTAAATGCCCGGGACGGACGTATAAAAAGGTCAACTCGTATTTAACCTGTGCGATTTCAACAAAAAAAAAAAAAAACAGTCCACAACCACTGTGTGACCTAAACGTTACGAAGCAGTCGTTGACATCGATGATGCGTTGACGGTGTTTCGAAAACAATTCGAATCCGTCGTAGGTTTACGGCCTAGGAAACATCCGAATAAGCGGTAGTGCATGAACATCGACTTGGGACGGACTCGGCGAATTCGTGCACGGCTGAACGTTATTCGTTCGTGAAAATTAGTCGCACCGTGATCAGCACGGACCCGTCTGGTGCAACGATATCTTGAACATTGTTTATCATCGTACAGCGTTCACGCTTGGTTCGTAACGTTTGAATTTGAATTTTTCCTTTCGCCTCGTCGGCGAAGAATAATAATTGACCTTACGAATTCGTGGTGTTGAGAAAAAAAAAAAAAAAGAAGAAAAACGAGAAAAAACAATAAAAAAAGTCCCATCCCGGCGAAAAGCGAATCAGCCGTTCCACGCCTCTCGTTATTGGCGTTTATCGGTGTCTAGCCGCAGAACTATTCGTTTGCACGGACGCGGGTTCTCGGCGCGTAATTGATTAGAAAAACGACGGGAAATCGACACGCGCGCGCTGGCGCACGTTTCCGGGGCGGACGTGGCCGCACCACCCTTTCCCCTTGGGGGATGAACGCGAGCACGCGCGTGTACGACGGGTGAGAACGGGCCGCAATTAGAGACCGTGCAAGGGCGGACGAGGAACGAGCGAGGGGTGGCGAAAGGGCGAGGGCGGCGCGCCGGTCCCCCCGGGGACCGTGGGCGATAGCGCGCGCCCTGTACGACGTGCATGTGGTGCACCGGGTGTCGTGATCGTTTCGGGATCGGGCGAAAGCTACGTGGCAGACGAGTTGACCTCGGTTGCGTTCGGACGGCGTTTGGGCCGCGGTCGAGAGTCGTGCCGAGGGCAAGGCGAACGGGGCACTGGCCCAAGACCTCGAAAGGCCTCGCTTGCAGCGTCGAGACTAGATGATTTTTATCTGTCTAGACATCTGGATAAAAGATAATTGCTCTAGGATCGTGTGGATTAAGACGACGTGCACCTGAACGGTATAGAATGTAGACGACCAAAAGCATACTCAATTATTGGAGTTAGAAAAAAAAATAAATAAAGATAACCCGGTTGGCAAACTTTTTGGGATAATCGGGTAAATTTTGACTTATAAATTCGGGAATCGTGCTTACAAATACTTATTAATTACCTACTAAATATTGAAAAAAAAAAAAAACTTTCATTTAGGGATAATTGGTGTGGGTTGTACTTCTTACAAATTCTGAATTTATGCTCACTAATTCTTACTAATGGCCTACTAGTTATGTACTAAATTTTTGCTTTGGGGGCCAACTTTGCCCGGTCAACTTCACGGACATTGAAAATTCACGTAAATGTTTAAAACACTTTAATCCAACCTACGGCAAAATTCATACTTTACCATTGGAAATGATTAATGATTAATATCTCGCGATTAGGTACGCAAGTTTTTTGAGCATAACGTGAATAACGACCACGATAACGTCTATATTCTACAATTTCATTTATAAAACTTATTTAGCACCCATATCAAAGCAGTATTTATGATAGTTTTATGTGTTGAGTCGAACACACCAAGGACAACAAAGCAGCGTTTCAAAAGTTTTGGCGTTTAGACGATTTCTTCTGGGTGTCATTTATCCAGATTATTACCAAAAAACGATGATTTTTCCGTCTTAGATAATCCTTAGATACCTATCAACATCTTCGTCTAAATAGGATAAAAAATTAATTAATTTCATCTGGATGAAATATCTAGACAAATTTATCTAGATGAGTCTCAACACTGCTCGCACGCATACGATAATATATACATATACATACATCGCGTGAATGAAAATTTTTTCCGAACGTTTTGCCAACGACTTAAAATTTAAATGGGTTTCGGACAACGTAGACATTTGCAATGCAAAAACGTTTTCACAACAGACCGACCGTCAGAACAACACAGCAAACCGTATAATTTGGAACAGGTGCTGATAACATTGACATACACTGTAATAGTGCGTGTAAAACGAATGTTAATATTCGTATTTAGATTCTGTTATTATGTCCGGTGTCCACCCGCCACCGACGCTCGTTGAAAGCCATGCGGACGTTGACCGAGTCCAGGCGTCTCGAAAAGACGATTCAAATATATCGTATTACTGAATAAGGTCCACTATTGACCACATTTAGAAGAAACAAGTTTTCCAATAATAGAGTTTCAACATTTACTGTTCTAAATTTCATAATAAAAAAGCATCTTAAGTGTTAATAAACAGAGAAAAATTATTTAAAATTATTGAAATTATTTTAAATTATTTAATGTCTTTAAATAAATAACTAATATACTAGAAATTAGAGAAAACATTCGATTTCATCAAAATATAATTTTGTAACATTTATTAATCATTTTTAGCACTTTTCGGTATTTTTTTTTTTTTTTTACAAAAAAAATATAAGATAAATAAGTTAATTGCGTATTCGTGAAAGGTAAGAGGTAGAAACAAAATTCCCAAACCCCTCATAGAGAATTCAAAACTTCTATGAGTTTTCCATTATAAACATAATTTATTTTTCATTAACATTTACATTGGTACTTTCAAGGATATTTTAACAAACGTAAGTACTTAAAATATAAGGTATATTAATGTTTTCAATCAGAATATCACTAGTGTTAGATAGCAACGGTAGTTATTAGAGACTAATAGAGAGGAGTCGAAAAAAAAATGGGTGTAAATAGGTTTCCAAATATAAATTTCAACAACTCATGTTTTTCGGTACTGTTCGAATCGAAAACTATGCTCAGTGAATAAAAAAAAAAACAATCGGAGTAAACGTAAATATTACAATTAACTGAAATTTAATTAATTTCAATCGTATATCTGTACATCGAACGGTCCACAGCAAACGTATTAAATTCAACAGTCGTTTAAATTATTAGAGAACGTCTATCGGTCAACAATGTAATATGTATCCATTTTGCTCCAAAATCTTAACTGGAATATTCAGTTCTGGACAATATACGGCTATTCGCTGCATATAATGTCTTAGGTATTTAGAGATGATTATAGCAGATCATCATCAGAGAGCGATGCTTTGGTTTGAATCGTGTAAAAACGAAAACAAAATGCATCACGGTAAAACTTATACATTCATCGTTTGACCCGGAATCTAAAAATAGGCATTTGTATTAACGTAAAACATATTTATTTGTCGCTTTGCTATTTGTGCGCTTTTGACTGGAACAATATTGAAATGGTCTATTAAAGATTAATATCAATTTTTCGTGTTTCTCAAACGCAATCACCATTCGTTGTATAAATGGTAAACGTTTCAAATAAATAAGTGGGTACGATCCAGGTGGTCGACCTCTAGCAACTATATTTTCCTGGTGAACTTTAAAAGTTCACCCCACAACAGTGCACTGTTAGCGCGTGCACGACTCGTGGCGTACAAACACCGTGACTGAGAAAGCCTTCTAAATTTACGAGCCGAATACGGTCGCAGGCGCGTTTAACTGCGTGGGTGTGCACGACGAGCGGGTGCGTTCGTGCCAATCGTACAGATGATCTGTACCGCAGAAGCTTTGCCTTCGCGGGGCTTAACGGATTCGGGAGGGGAGCGCTTTCGTGGGATGACAAGACTTTATGCATTATATAAACCGTAACCGCGGTACGTGCAACATATTTACGTGAACGCTGTTATATACCTATGTATATTATGTACACGAAGTTGACGCGGTGTGTATATAACGTGTTTTGCCGGTATCTAATTTGAGGGTGGATGCTGCTACGCAGTTTATGTTTATATACATATACATATATACGGTTGTCATCGTTGTGCGAAGGTCTCGCCCGACCAAAGGGTCTCCGTCCCGTACGGTGTGTAATTCGGTCGTTAATCCGTTATGCTTATTTCGCCTTCCCCTCGACTCAGCACACCTCTTTAACGGCGCCCTTTCTCCTACCCTTGGTGAGTCCTTTGCACCCTCAGGACCGATCGAAACGCCTCCCTTTGCTTCCCCTACCTCGAGTTCTATGCACTCTGTCTGTCTCTCTCTCTCTCTTTCTCTCCTTTTCGCTGCCTCGTTCCGTTACAGCTATATAATACGCAGTCGTTTTTCAAGACTATCCGTTTAAATGCCATGCACCGAACGGTTAATTACAACATTATGCGTACAACGAAAACCGTACACTTTATACACTTACAACGTGGCCTCGTAATGAGTAGAGACCGATCATCATTGTATTTATTGTCCACGTGATCATTACACAAGCTTAGGGGTGGATGTCATTTCCATTGGACGTGTATTTGCGTAGTCGGTAGAGATATGATAATATGAACATGATGAAAAACTGATGACCACGTGACACTGTAAAAACGGATGGATAGTAGACGAGCGTAAGCACAATGATCGCGTAAATTCTCAAAAACAGTTTAACGACGAAGATATGTGATTTCCGGTTGAGCGGGCATCGGTTTTCGACCGACCGAATGAAGCCAAACCGGATAAGTGAAACAGGCGAACAAAAAAAGCCGCCGCACACGCAATGTTTTTCCGCCGAAACTTGACGATTTACGACCGCGTATATTGGAACATTGGCTCCAACGTTCGATTTCAACCGGCCGTCCGCGCACTGCCCAGACCCGATTACCGCGACGTTCGTAAATCGCGCCGACGTGTAACATGTAATCATTACGCGAGCAACACGCAGATATAATGATAGAGCCCGGTAATGGGATTTTTTGTTTCATAATTTTTTTTTTTTTCGGAACGGGAAATCGCCGTGCCGATGTGAACACGAGAGCCGCTGTCGAATTAGCGTCGCTGGGGCCGGATCGCGCTCGCAATAGATTATGTTACGTGCCCACACTCCGGTGTACGTTATTCAATACAGGCGGTGTCTGTGCGCGCGTAGTGCGAACAGTGTAAAATATGTAAAAAGTATTGGTACGATATAACCGATCAAAATTATTTATTGATTTTTTTTTTGCAATTTTATCGTATAAAACGTACAATTTGACCTTAATTAATTGTTTAAACTAAATAATTTAAAAAATTTAAAGGAAAAAAAAAAAAATAAAACAAAGTACTTTAATCAAAATCATATCGTTTGCCGTCATTTTCTCCATCGTCATGTTCATCTTCTTCTTCATCATCTTCATTGTCGTCATCTTCTTCATCATCACCTTCTTCACAATCTCCCATATTCCTTCCGCTATCGCGATCGTCTTCAGTTGGTGGTATTGGTGGTGCGCTTGCGATCATTAGATTGACTGTCTCTTTTGAAAAGGGCTCAGTTTTATTGTGTTGCCTTTGTCTGCAGTTACTTATATATGGATCTGAACTAAGTAGTAGCCTATGCAATATACCTCTGTTACAATCCACTCGTGAAACTCGACGCGCGCACGAATCGTTCTCGTCCCGTGTCACCTGTTCGGACCAGTCCAGGACGCGCAGAAAGCCGTTTTCGACACGCGGGACGTACGGTCTAGCGCGGATCCTGGGAGTCCTGACCACCGGTCGTCCGTCCGAAAAAAAAACACCGTCCAGATCAGGTCCTTCGCGTTGGTTTATATGCATACACGATTAACGCATGACGTTATACGTTTTCATACGATTTCAACGATCAACAATGATCAACAGACTTCTGCGCACCATATTTTTGCCATCCCCCACCCCACCTGACCACGAGTTGTAGTTCTAGATGCGCGCGCGCTTGCGAACGATACGAACTTGTCGGTTTTACAAGTCCGTCGTTATAAGTATGCAGTAGCGCGTCGGGTCCCACCGAAAACGTAATGGCTGCGGACGCCCAAGACGCGCACGTTCCGATATTCGGCTGTTTAACGTACAAACGTGTTCGTGTTAGATTAAAAAAAAAAAAAAAATTTGAAACGACAGTTGGTCAGTCTTCTCCGCGGAATGCTCTCACGCGCGGCCGAACGCGATCGCTATTGGGCACATCAATCGGTCGAAATTAGACGTTCGAGCACGTCCGACATAAATCATTTCCCATGACCGCGTTCACACGCGCGTCGATATCCCAACGAAAAATCCGACAGCATTTCAATCGACCAGCTACGCGTACGTACATCGTGTGTCGTGTGTTTCGCCGGAGGCCGGTAAATTCGTTTCGATGGAAAACATTTCGCGCTGCTTTGCTCCGATCGCACGGCGTCGCCCAAACGACGGAGCTGCCGATCGATCGTCGTCTCGTGCGATTACGTTGTTTTCGGGTTCCGATCCATCTGCTCGAGCGGCACTGCGTAACGGTCAATAAAACGCGCACGCAATGCGCGCGGCGGCGAACGAGGGCGAGACAGATTGAACCGTCGAGGCGTGAAACTAATTATCATTCAAAACCAAACGGCTGTACGGCGTGCGCACGTCGCGATCGGTACGACATCGTTACAACGTCGCACGCGCGATCGTGTTGTGCAAGCCGTTAGCGTGATCCGCGCACACATTGCATTGCATCTCCGCTGGACCGAATGTTCGAAACAAGCCATTAAAGTCCTCGGGGTGGTGTAAATTATGACATTGCAGTTAGGTTAGCGGAACGTACACGAGTCCACTGATCCGCGGTGGTCCGCGTCGTTACGTAATCGCGTACACAGAGACGACGGGCGTGTCTTACCGCGCGATGCACCGGCTCCGAATTTACAAAACGTTATTCGTGTTCGCGTGACGATAAGTAAATTACTATTGTTATAAAAAAAAAAATAATAATAAAAAACGAGAAGTCGTCATACGACAAACGTGATTCGCAACAAAACGAACAGTGCACAATTATCTGCATTGGTTTCTTTTAAATTTTTTCCATTCCCATAGAAATTAAACATTTATTGGTCGAATCACCTCTTCGGACGTGCCGTGTCGCTGATTCGACGGTGCAACAATGTGTCAACAGTTAGTACTACAGCGTCTACATACGTGTACTGCACGTCTCTTATATACGGTGCTGAATCATTTCCTCGGTGGATTTTTTTTTCGTCAACTAGTTGTTTTTGCAACTCGCGCGTGCAACAACTCAAGGGTTCGCGTGTTCCGCTTACATTACGTATTTCTATCGTTGATTTACATTTTACTATAATGTTGTAATACTTAACAATACGTTATTCTTTTGTTAAATAATAATTCTGAACATAGTAATACGTGTGGGATTACCATATTTTATTTGTCGAGAACCGGAACAATTTTTTATTTCATTTTTTTTCATTTTTTCTCGTTGGCATAACTTTTTATTGGTTTTTTTTTTTTTTTTTTAACTGTACAGATACAATTATTACAGAAATATGTTTATACAATAATTGTTTACCATTGCAACGTCACCCTCCGGGTAGAAGCTCTGATTATAGTATGGCTACTCTACAGTACTGCGATTCGCTCGTTACAACTGACAAAATATAAGATAATGGTCGATTCCTCTAGCGATAACTACGACTATCATGTGAAAACGGAAATACGAAGAACGTATTCGACAAAAATACTAGTCACTTAGTCGGGAGAACAGTTAAAAACAGATTTCGTCAGTCAATTGTTCAGCATTTTAGTTTATCGTGACAATAATTTATTATGGGTTTTCGAACTAGAGTTTGATCAAATACAAACATTCGTTATTAAAGAACCATTTCGGGACAATTCACTGCCTCGAAACAAATCATCGGGACACCGGGGACGTATGGCAACCCTAAGTACATGGCCTGAGTACATCACCTACACCGTGTTACATGGTGCGAATAAAAAAAACACCGTGTCGTAACCAAATTAATACAGTGTATCAGTATAAATACTAAAATATGTATTACTTATTGGATTACGTACGGTATACTTGTACTCGTATTTTGAAATGTACACTATTTTACAGGGGTAATGCATGGAGAACAGGGCGATAATGTACCCGAACAACGAAATCTAGCAAAGTATCGCCGGATCATCCGGTATGACATACTATTCGAACAGCACTAGGGATCATAATCGCGAACGAGGATAGTTAACTAAACGTGCGTTACGTGTTATGGTCCATATTTTTAATCCGTGTGTGAATTATTTTTCGTCGGTTTGTGCGAACCGTCATCCGTATACGTGTGTGCGTGAGTGCGCGCGTGCGTTTTACCATAAATGCGTGCAATGACCACAACTGTACAGTGTTATTATTTGTCGAACTTGAAGCGTACGCGTGTTAATCGCCACGAGTTTTTTTTAACATCATACGTTGTAAGTGTGCCCGAGAAATAATCCCCAAAAAAATAAAACTCGTTCGCACACGCAGACGTACGGTAGCACTTGGTACTTGGTATTGGTCGTACATGGGCTATAAGTACCTATAATGTAGTGCTAAGTTTTAATGAACTATTGCCGTAAACATTATTACAAAATAATAATAAATTAAATTTAAAAAAAAAAAAAAAAAAACGAAAAAAGGTTCAATTACATTTCTACGATGAGATACATTCCCATATTTCTTATACTAGTTCAGCGATCGGTAAGTTTTGTTTTTTAAATTTAATTCCACAAAGTATTCTTCCTTGTGTACACTGTATTTATAAACCGATAATTTATACAAATATATATGTATCGGTGAGCATAAAAGAGTCGTCGATTTTTCGGTAAAACATAAGCGAAAAAGAGTTGCTACCTTTAATATTGTATTACGCAAATCACCGCTACGTTATAATTATGAAAACGTGAGCGCGAATCGCCGCGATTGTTCCGTAATTATTTGTGTTTTGTATGCGCTAACAGTTTGGTATTTATATAATGTGCGCGAATCGCCACTTTATGTTATAAATTACATTTTGTTACGTGCGCAAATCGCCGTTAACAAGTGTTCGTAAAATATATATGCATATATATCGTGTGTGTATGTGTGTGCGCACGTATCACTACAAATTAGTATTTTTGATATTATTTCATATTCGTTGGAGTGCTGCTGTTCTCCTTCATTTAAAATTGTAAAATAATTCATTGCATTTATTATCTCTTTTCGGCGACGAGATGTTTAAGTAGTTGCGGCGGGCCAGTGTGCGCTTCGCTACCGAGTTTTATTGTGTATTCGTTTATTGATTTTTACATTTTCTTTTTTTTTTTTTTCGTGCGTCGAAGTTTGGTGCATTATTTATAAACATTTTATCGAGCCAAAAGGGTCAATCATTATTATTACAATACGTATACCATTTTACCGTTTATTTACAATCGATTTTGAGGTGAACACAACACACAAAGTACACACTTGCATACCGAACACGAAACAGGTCAACAGTATTGTGCGACAGTCCGGACTGCTCCTGCCGAACCGTGTACACTTTTACGCATTAGATCAGGCGTCAAGTGTGTACACAGTAGTCGGATGCCGTGTTCAATTAATCGACCGACAAGTTTACACAGGTTGTTAAAGTCGTCCGAAATTTTACCGAACGGCTCCTAGTACGATAATATTACATTGAAACACGAACACGTAAGAGAAGAAACTCTTCTACGGTGGAAAGTTACGCGTCTAGGTGTCGTCCGGATGCAGAAAACAAGTCCGTTGAAGACGGCTAAAAGTAGGGGCTAGCGTAGGGTGACCATATTAAGAAAATAAAAAAAGGAGACAGCTGTTACTCACCCCTCAAAATTAAAAAAAAATAAATCTCTCATCCATATACATTCGTACATATCACACAAATCTCGAGAACTTAATGTCTTAAACTCTGTCACAGCATAAACGATTATTTTCTATTTACTTTACTCTTTTCTAAAATACGACTTCGCGGAAAGGAATTCACAGTCAACAGTGTCTACCAAAAACTATTACCGATTAACAACTATAATATCTAATAGCTTTAATTATAAATTTACAAATAATATGATAAATAATTTTAGTTTGTAGAATAACTACATGTTATGCTGTACAACATGTCTCATACTTTTCGCAAATTTTATAATTCGTCGGCATTGGGGCCTGACGCTCGTTCCACGAAAACTTTTATCTGTTATTTCTAACTTTGGTTTCACGTTTTAAATACACGAGTAAAACTATTTTGTATTTTTTCCGTATATAGATATTTTATTTACAAGCATTAGTACATTATATAATAAATAATATGAAAATAACGGCATTAAAATGGGACTATCTTCTAAAAACGGGATAAAAAGCGTCCCCTTCGAAGTTTGTCGGGACGCGGTGATCAAAAAAGGGACAATCCCCTTTTTAAACGGGACGTCTGGTCACCCTAGCCGCTAGCGTTCCGCGTTTGTCTACATGCGCTGTCGTAGTTAATACGAGATCTTTGATCATCGTCTACGGTTTACGTTCATAATACGACGTTAAAACTTTTCTCTTTATTTTTTTTACCGCCGAAAAGTAAAATCATCACGGACCACTCCATAGCGGTGTTCACGTGCACTGTGCGCACATCGTTATCATGTCGGACTAGGATATCGCGTGTACGGGTAAAACGATAAATGCACTTCTGCCGTGACGCGTATAGTGTTCCGCACTGCGGACGACTGCAGAACACGTAAGCGCCGAGCTCGCGACGTTTTGTCGTCCAAGAGTGACGACGGTGTTCTGAGGATAGTCCGGCATATTGAAAGTTCGGCAGATTTGGTCCGACGGACCAAGTCTCTCGCTTCTCCACAGACTAAAGGACCAGGTCCGACGGACCACGGACCTTGATAAGAAATTTTTATTTTATTGATAGTAATAACTTTATTATCACTTATTATTGTCACACAATATCATCTGTTTACTTATCAATGGTTCGTTAATGATTTGTATTTTGATATATTTTAATCATTTTCAAATCTTTTTTTTTGGTGTACCTAGTTCATTTTATTTTAGTAATATTTATTATACATTTTGCACAAATCATGGAGTGGACTAAATCTATAACAACAGATTTTTTGTTGCATTTTATTATGGCATATTATGTTTATTCATTATATATTAATAATAATATATAATATAATAATAATAAATATAATAATATTATAAATATAAATTATATTATTACGTTATATTAATTATATACCTATTTAAAGTTTATTAATATAAAATAACATTTTATTAACACAAACTCAGATGAGTAATAAAATGAAATAAATGAATAAAACAACTGATAACAAATAATAACTGATAACTGTGGTCCGTCGTATAAATCCGCTGATCTTTCAGAATGGCTTGAAAGACCAGAGGACTAGGTCCTCTGCTCGAAATCCGACGGATTTCGTCCACTTACCAGCGAACTTGGTCCACTGGAGGATTTGGTCCGCGAAAAACAGCGGACTTTTATTTTCACGTTAGTGGACACGTTAACGGACCTAGTCCGACGGACCAAATCCGCCAAGGACCTATGGACCAAATCCGTCATGAAATCCGTTCGTGTATGGGCACCTATTGGTTCAGGTCGGTAACGGGACACGGACCATTCCTCCGGCTTCGAACAGGATCAAGTCGTATCGCGTTGCGGGAAGGATATCTGTGTGACACACACGGTTCCCGTATGCGGTCGCGATAAATCATTTTATTTTATTTTATTTTTATTTTATTTTTTCGTCGTGTCGCAGAATAATACTTATATTCCGGAACATCACGTTTGATAATGCGGTAATTTACGAACCCCGGTACCGTGATGTGGCGAGTGCGCAAAATATTATGTACGTGTTACGAGGATCGCAAGGGTAAGGTTTAGGCGGTTTTACGCGGGTTTATGATAGGGGCGGCCGCGCGCTACTGCTCTCGGACGGTTTGCGTTTGGGCCGTGGAAAATGATTACGGCGCGCAGCAGTACGATATATCACGGGTGGACGCGCCCAGGGGAAACGCGTTAAACTGAGACGCGGAGACACGTCGGTATGACGAGAGAAAAAAAAAAAATAAAACAAAAACGATGCTCGAAATCACCGAGCCGAACGCTTTACCATGCTACACGTCGCCCTACCCTATCGAAATCAACTACCGCGACTTGTAATAACGATTGTTAATGTGTTGGTACATAATGTAATAATATTATCGCCCGCACGCGAATCCTGCCGCGCGGTGAACGCGTGCGAATACGAATTTTTCACGAGGGACCATCCCGCGCGAACGCATACACAGATAAACGTACATCGAATGTCCGTGTTCCCGGGACACGTGCAGATACACACACCTTCCCACCACCCCGATGCACTGCGCTCCATCGGAGAAAACTGATCGATGGAAAACGTGATTCAGATTCCTATTGTTTCCACGAACACTCTTTTCGATGTATCTTATCCTTATGAGACTTATCTAAGCTTTCATATCGAGCTAGTTGAAATGAGTGCGATTATTTGATTTAAATTTAACATCGTCGTTGTTTTCATAAGATGTACACATCGCTAGATCTATAAAAGCTCTATCACACCGAACGCGTTATTAACGTCTCGTTACATTGAAGACGTACCCTGACCGCAGCGTCGCGTTACTGCGTGAACGTTCGTCAAGTATAGTAGTTCATAGCTTGTGAGCCAAGCACAAATCACACGAAAAATGACCGGTGGATCCGAAGAACTTGGCTTCATTTATCAAAAAAAGAGATGAGTGTGACGAATATCATCCGAGAGGTGGAATCTCACGAAGAAAACAGTTTTCCTATACTTTTAAAAAAATGTCAAACTTACAGAAACCAAAAATCAATAAACAATCACATAATATGTTATACTGCGCTTATAATCATCGTTAAAATGGAATCTTTTGCCTCAACGATACGTTTTACTGCCTCGTCGTTATCACTAACGCGCCGCTCTGTTTGACGTCAGGTAAGGTTAAACAGGTAAAACACAACGCAACAGCAATAACGTTTCCGCGAGCGTTCCAATCGACAAATCCTTGAAATGCATCCCACTTTGTACACCGAAGCCTCCTCGCGACCCGTACCAGACCCCCAAAGTGCCGGGCGATGTGCCATTCATTGCCTTTTCGGCGTCAGACCGATCCTTTACATCCCTCCGACTTGCGCGGCTCGAAAGGTGGTCTAGCACCCGGATATGCAAATCGATCGTCGACGGTCAGGACGGTTGGACAGTCGGGAGTGTACCGGCATCGCATCGTTTACGGTCTCCGAGAACTCTGACGACACCACGCGTCTAAGTTCCGTTTTCCCGTGCCCGCGTGCGTATTTACTCGCATTAAAACACGTGCAACACACCGACTGCGTTGGGATTCGAACGTTAAACAATTTACCAGAACCGACATCAGTCTTTTACTGTTTGGTTTTTTTTTTTTTTTTCAATCAACGATCCGAACGTGAACTACGGCAATAATTACGGTGCGCTTGCACCACCTGGGACCATGAGGTATTAACGATTAGGAACGTTCGTGCGTCGACAGAGACGTGTCGCGCAAGACGTGAGAAAAAAAAAATGACGTGTAAGCGCACTGCTGGTCTTTGCACCGCCGAGATATCGTTGTAGCAATGTACGTCGTTTCGCGGCGTATAAAACGATTTGTTCAACGCGCTCACAAGACGTATCGATTTGTTTTTTACGAGTTTTCAAAAAAAAAAAAAAAAACGCACGCACGCACAAACGTCTCGAACCGATGTGACGCGTACAGCTTTTCGCGTTAACCGAATCGAACGCTCCGGAGGAATATCGTACGCGTTTCGCGCCCGCGGACCCGGCGAAAATCCAATCTCCTACCGATCGTTGTCGTCCGCGACGGTGCGGGGAGGAGGGGCACGTTTCGGGCGCGCGAGAGACAAAGACGTCGTCGACGACGGACAAACTACTGGTGGGGGGGGGTTGAGAAGGGCGTGGCCTGGACCGTACGTCCGACGGGCTCGGTCGCCCCGGCAACGGGTTCCTCTCCGCCGGCGCGCCGCGACTTTTCTCCTCTCCCGGTCGTAATCCTGTTCGCACCACACCGCAACAAGCGTCAAGTCCGCTCGCGCGCGCAAAACTCACCCCCGTGCTCGGTCCGGGCCGAGGGGGTAGCGTCGGCGTTCCTCCGCCGTGCAGGTTTCTTCCGCTCTCGGTCAACGGTCCCCCCCCTCGCCCCCGCACCGATGCGTGCGCCCGGACTTGCACCGACGAACGGCAATCGGGGTCGGCACTCGGCCTGCGCTTGTTCTACGCGCGGACCGGTGGAAACGGCGAGATGTTTTCATCACTGCGGACTCGGCGAAAACGATCTCAGCGCGTCGCTTTACGTACGGATCCGTGAACAACGATCGGCGACGCTTCGCACGGGTCGGCATGCGTCAGAGGCCCGGCGTGTTCCAGTGTTCGGTTTCGGTGTTCGGAAAACCAGTGCGGCGCTAATGGCAATGCGATGCTATTCCGTCCGTACCGTTCAGGCCCCGATGGCGATACCGCGGTATCCGTCGCGACAGGTTTGGAAAAGGTTTCATGGCGATCAATTTGGGCGCCGGTTCTCTAAAGCCGATATTTCTTATCGTTCGACGAGCTCGGTATGCGAAGTTCACCGTAATACAGTTGGTCAACGGATAAATAAATACACAAACGTTTACATTACATCGCGTTGTTCGTGTTGCACGTACATCGATTCTCGTATCCTTCGCGGTCGGAAAAAAAATTGAATAAGATCATTATTCATTCGTTACGACGAGAGTATTTTTTTATGTTAAACGTATCGAAACGGTATTATTTTCAACGCTGCTCGACTGTACTTGCCCGGGGACCAGCACGAGACGTACGGATAACATAAATACGCATATGTCGTTCCGGTGACGTTTCCATCAGCGCTTTTCCTTACCCTGCCGCCCCTAACAACGACCTCGACGCGTAATAGCAGCTAGACCCTTGCACACGCGCGCGCTCATTTTTTATACATTTATATGTGTACGCGGTACGCAGTATCTCGTTTATACATTATGCACATAACATACATATAATATACACTCGAACAGATGCGAACGTTTCAGCGGTTCAAATCGTTTTCGGTATCCTGTTTTATTTTACCTCGGTTTCCCCTTCACCCCTTAGTTTCCTTTTTCCCGGCGACTTTCTTCGAATTTCCGCCCACCCGATCCGTTAAGCTTAGCGCTCGCTTGCGAAAGTGTAAAAGTACACAATTTCGCCGTGTGCTCGCGCGCAAACTAGAGACACCGGTAGGACCTACGAATAGCCACAGAGTTAGGGGGAAAAGTGCGCGAAACCACTCGACGACGCAGTGTTTGCGCCGTACGAATCGCACACGTATCCTGACTTCGCACCATACACTTAAGTCTACTGCGCGTGTATCACGTAGGCGTGTTCGCGCCGGCTGTGCGTTTACGGGATCGAAAATAATTGGCAAATCGAACCGACGAAATCTCTACCTCTCCCTCGCACAGCATTTTTCAATCACAGCCGTTGAAACACTATTGGTATACGATTGGGAATTATAGAAAATTTTGCAACATAAACGTACATTTGATTTTCCACGTTGCACCTGAAACGTGTAATAAGGATTTATTAATATTCGAAAACAAATTAATGAAAATTTTAAATCGTCTACTTGTCCAACACTTAATTAACAATGGATATTGAACAATCATCAAATGTTTGAATTCTTTTTAACAATTTATTAAGTAATGGATAAATAAGCTTATGGTGTACTATCGATCGACAACTAAGACGGTTTGGGACGCACGGTACAGCTGTGGACGTGAAAAATATTAGAATTCTTTGGGGCAACCACAAGCCGGGAATTTTGAACAAAGGGGTTTCGTGAAAAAAGCGCAAGAATCGTTTAGGTCTCTTGACTCGTGTAATTATTGTTTATCACGGTGATTATTTTTATTTATTCTATGTACTAAACGGAAATTAAACCTGACCTAATCAAAAAGATAATTATGGATTAAATTAAAGTATTAATTATGTAGGCAGTACCGTCGAAAACAAATATTCGCCCGGAGTGAAAGCATCAAAATGCACCCTTATGTAATTATAATTTTAAAAATATTAAAATTATTAGATATTATTTTCAACGATTGCTTCATTAATATAAGGGACATTGAAATTTTTGTAAATAAAGTACACAAAATTGACCGTTGCGATTTTTAACATTCGAACTTTTCATCTTTGCTCTTTTCTAGGACGACGCTCGGGTGTGGACGTCTCGGGGTTCAGTAAATTGAGTCCGAAATACCTTTTTTATGGTAAACTAAGTCCTGGGTTTGAAAAGGTTCTAGCTAAATTGAGTCCCAGGTTTGAAAATGTTTATGTAGGTATAAAAGCATATTTTCCTTCTCACTTTCACAGGCTTAGGACTATCCGTGTTAACAGGCGTGGTTACAAATGTGTTTTTTTTTATTTTTAATAATTTTTTTAATTAGTATTTTTAGCTATGTTATTACTATTTTTTTTATTTTTATTATGTACAAGATAAAATGTTATATGATATTTTTTTAATAAACTCATAACGTGAAATACATTTATTTTCATGTTAAATTATTTTTTGTTTCAAAAAAAAAATTACTTTTTCATTGCTATTTTTTTAATTTTATTACCTCTTTGCGACCCTTTTTTAATGTACGTATCTATTTGTATGTGATTAATTACATCAATAAAATTATAAATGTTTCGATGAGAATAATTAAATATCATTAAAATTATATTATTACTACAATACATTTTTGCTCGGCACTCAATTTACATAGAACGTTAAAAATGTTCGGACCCAATTTATCCAGCCCAAATATTTACCCAATTATTTGAGATTCAGCCTCCCTTGCTATAGCCCTGTTCACAGGGCAGTATTTTAGATCAAATCCTGTTATAATCCATATGAATGAAGTACGTGACTTAAATAATAATCTTAGGTAAAAAATTCTTAGAAGGTTCAACGAAACTAAATTAAAAGGTTTGAGGTGTTCATCTGTTGTATAAGAAAAACGCATTACTCTCCACGTAAAAGAATTTAAAGGTACAATACCAACATAGTTGATTGCTTTAAGTTCAGAGAACATAGAGTGTATAACTTACCTGTGACATGTACAAAAAACCATTGGAAAATCTTTTGTAGATTGTTTAGGTACAACATATTTTAAACAGTTGCCAGATTTATCAAATAAAAATAAAATATTCATTATGGTTTATTGAATGCCAAATGAATCGTGTATAGTTCACTTTTTTCGGAAATAAATATTTCTTGATGAAATCCACATTAAACGATGTTTGTTATTCTTGTATTATATATTATTTTATGAAATAAAATGCTTTTAGTTTTTAAGTTTAATCATTTAATCATGTTTTTTGATATTAAATTTAAATTAAATTTAGTATTTTCTTAATGTTGTTTTACAATAATTTGTTAACTCTCTTCTCCGCAATAAGACTACTCTTACCGAAAAATATACGAGAGATAACTCGTATATTCTCTATCTGCATATTACGTTTACGTTTTATAATTATTTATAGTAAATTGCAAATAAATTCATAAACAATAATAAAAAGAACCGGATGGGCCTCGCTGTGCTGTACAGTTAGGGGTGGAGTGCACCTCGCTTATAGGATAGGTCATTATTATAATGGATTTGTTAAATTTGAATGCAATGATAGATATCATTGTATACGAATAACGATTCTGAACGGAGTTCATATGTTTGTCTAGGATATAATACATTGTTATTTATAAACATTGTAAAAAGTATATTTTATTTTGAAACGATAAATATATTTTTCAATTAGGATGGGTTGGCAGTTGCATACAGCGATATAGTTTGTCAGTCTAGAACATTCTACATTATATTATATTTTACGTGTAATTTTATGTCAATATTCGCTGTTCAAACGCTTATAAAAAAAAATTGTGCCTATGGATTTTAATAATTTTTGAATGAAATTAAGAACTACTTCTGTGGAATCTTCGATTAAATTTTCAAGTATTTTGTATTAGCCAAATTTATTTTATCACCGATTATAAAAATAAAATGTAAAAAAATCGAATATTTTAAATGCCTATAAGTGGCTTAAAAATCAATATAATATTTTGAAAAAAATATGACATAAAGGAAATACCAATCTTAACAGCTGGTAGAAATTTCAAAAATCTGCAACTTATACTTTTTGAATTATAACAAATATTTAAAATCGTTTGAGAATAAATCGCTATTTTATGCAATTTCGTAAATATTTAAATTTCAAACAGTCATACAATTTTTTCGTCTTAGTTCGGTAGAAATTTTTTTAAAGATTTTTGAAGAGTAGCTCATAGATAACCTCGTGTTAAAATTTTGAACCTTAAGTATGAACAACAAAAATTTTATGAATTTTTATCTACAAAATAACTTGCAAATTATCGTGATTTTTACATATTTCGTATAAAATGGAACTTTGAACACTTATAAAAAAAAATTTTGACTTACGATTTTAGATTTTTTTTTATCAGTTAAGGAACAACTTATAAGAAACCTTGTATTCAATTTTCAAGATTTTCTGGGCAGCCAAAAAAATTTTATCGTTGTTTAAAAAAAAAAATACTTAAAAAAATTGAAAATTTCAATTGTCTATAAATAGCTTAATAAAAGTCAAAATACTTTGAAAATTTAATGGTGTATAGAGAACGCTAATCTTAACATTTGGTGAAAATTTCAAGTATTTACATCGATTAGTTTTTGAGTTATAGCAAAATAAAAAATTTGATTATGTCGAAAACTGGTTTTACGTAAAAACTCCCGTTTTTCCCAAATTTTTTTATGGTTTTTCCCGTCGCATTTAAAAAATATTGGAAATTTTTTACTTTTGACACCCCAAAGTACCAAATAGATTCACTTTCCTTTCAGAAAAGTTGCTACATAAGGCAATCGAAGCATTTTTACTGCCCCAAATCGTGTCGACAGACACAAAAAAAAAAAAAAAAAAAAAAAAAAAAAAAAAAAAAAAAAAAAAAAAACACATCATTGTAAAATCAATACATTCTCCACTCCGTTCAGAATCTAAAACAAATGCGAATTAAAATGATTAAAAATACTTATATATATATATACAAATAGAGAGACAGAGAGAGAGAGAGAGAGAGAGAGAGATTCTTGGTTATTTATCGTTGTAGCTGAGGACTGTTAGTGATTTAGCCATGAAGCGTTTCATTACGCTTCAGTATAATATGATATGATTATTTAAATCGTGACCAATAATCGCGTAACGCATTTAATAATGGCCGCACATTTATTTATCCTTCTTTATTCTCGAAGACTGTTAAAACGCGTATGTTGCGCTTTCGTCGAACTAATATATTATTTATATTATGCAAAGCGCCTATAAGTATAACGCGATGTAGACATTTGTTCGTTTCCCTGCGCTGCGCCAATCGCGCTCGCACGCGAAACACTTTTGCAAACGGTTTCGATATGCCCTAATCTGCACAGCCGTTTTACATAATATTTACGTTCACAACACACACACACACGCGCGCACATATTTACATACATACGTATACATACGGATCCAAGTACGGTTAACTGCGAATTCCTTGATCCCTCCCTCATCCCTCCCCGAACGGTAAAGCCGCGAGGCAGGAGCAGCCGTTCTGCACCAGATTTACCTACTGATGTACAACTACATATACCGATTCTGATGATTGCTCCTCGTCCGCATTTCTCATGAACACGTGAACTAATCGATCTTGAATTCCGAGCGTATTAAACATAATGCGCCGAAAAATCGAGGTACAACACGGTACGCGTACGTGATACTTAGCTATCCAGTTCGGAACGTTCGAACGTTCAATATAAGTGTGTACGGTTTGTTATACGATTCGCACGAACGGATAGATCGTAATAGTATCAGCCATGGTTTTTTTTTTTAAACTATTGCATAGCTTTTATCGCAGGCCTGGTGAAGTGACTGAAAAAAATTTTTTCGTAACGAAAAAGCGTGACAACTACCTGTGGAATCCCGTAATTAATGGAATATCGTAGTTGCTATGATACAAATTCCTGAATAACTAGAATAATAAAAAAATTTTAAATTATATCAACTTCTTATTTATTTATTATGCAATAGCTTTATCGCGGCAGTCCCCGAATGCCACTAACCGTTTTTTCTGTATTTTTTCACGCGAAATTCGGTCCGATTGACGACGGCCACGGCGACACGCAGAAACCGACAGTGTTGGGAAATATCTAGATAAATGTATCTAGATAAGTTATCTAGATAAAAATTATTTATATTTTATCTTATCTAGATAAATTTATACTCAGTTATCTTTATCTTCATCTAGATAAAAATCTTGTTATCTATGAGTACCAATCTAGATAATTTATTTAAATAGAATAAAAATAAAATTTGAAAATTTAAAATATTTTTATATTTTCATTTTTACATTTTTCTGTACATCATATACCTATTACACAGATAATAACTGACAAGATGATAATCTTCTTATGAAGTTTATTTTTAAAAAAATAACTCTTTATATTATATGTTTATTTTCAAAATGTTTGAAATTTGTTAAAAAAAGACAGAAATATATTGTTATTTTATTTTTCAAATCTATGATTTTTTTATTTTAAGTTAGAGAATGATTTGTCATCTTCTTATGAAGTTTATTTCAAAAAAAATCATTTTATATTTTATGTTTATTAATGTTTGAAATGAGTTTAAAAAATGATATTTATTTTAAAATGTTTTTAATTATTAATTGTTTACCTAATATCTGTAGGCTATAGTATCCTAAATATTTCCAAAATCAAACATGAAATTATCTCATATTTATCCAGATAAAAATGTACTTATTTTTATCTTTATCTAGATTAAATTTAGTATAACTATCTTTATCTGTATCTAGATAATAATTAGTAAAGTCATCTTTATCTTTATCTAGATAAATTATTAGTTATCTATTCCCAACACTGGAAACCGATAACAAACTGACTGTGTGAAGAACTCTATTATTGTTAGAAAAAATTCTTGTCGCTCGGCTTCAAATCCAGACGATCGACGAATATCGTTCGGCAGTTCTGTGGACGTGTTATATTTTGATCTCGGGTACACGTAGTACACGACGATTAGTAGCGACGATTGATTTCATACGTTTCATCTGGATAGTTCATGAATGTTGTTTTGCATTTGAACGGTATTAGTAGTACGCAAAATGTAGTTGGTAAGAGAAATTCGCGTTTCGCTACATTCTTATTAATTCATTTTCTGTGTATTTTAAGTACTTCTGTTAGTTTAGTACTCCTGTCCACTAAACGTTCATTGTTTATTTTAACCTATGTCTGAACTATTGACCTCTTTTTTTTTAATTATTATTATGAGAGTGTTGCGGAAACTTGACGAAAACCGTATTTACTTCATAGGTGGCACTATCCCAACGCAGTAAAACGTTGAATAATACAAGTATATAATGTAATTAGTAGGGTTATAATTGTTTTCTTTTTCGCGAAATGTTACATGATTAAGAAAAACTTGTTTGAATTTAAAAGGATCGTCTTCATAAGATAGTAATTTTCCGTGTAGCGGCTGGTATGGTAATACAAAAGATTAAAATAATTGAAAATAATTTTTTCGGGGAACAATCTGAAAAACAAAGAAACGAAAACGATTAATTGTTTTGTACCTAGACGGTCGAACGAATAAAATACTGGTAAAATTAATGAATTTTGTACGAATTGAAATGTTCAAGTACGCAAGAAGAAAAAGTCGCAAAGTTAAAATATCAATTAACAAAAAAAATATATTCATACACACGTGACCGTGTTTGAGCAGCAAATGAAGTTGGTTTTAAAATGTTTTCGTGTGTCGAATACGGGTTATCGAACTGGACGCAGATTTAAACGTTTTTTCGTACTTCCACCCTGCGGTCACGATTAGCGTTACGAATTAATTTTCACTTTTCCAACCGATACAAGTGCCGTAGTCTTGCTCAATACGCCGCGCGCCTGTGATTATTGATATTACGGTCGACTGCGATACGAAAGGGTGTTCGGCAGTTCCGCCGACGTGTTTTATCTTAAGGCCCGTTTACACGATGAGAGTACTCTTGCGATAGCACTATCATGATAATCGCCTCAATAGTACTGTCGTTTGGTGTCTACACTGTGATATTTTTATTCTTTAGCGGATTGAGTGATAGTCAAGACAAACAATTTATTTTTCTATTTCGTCTTAGAAAGTTGTCAGCCGAAGAAAACCAACCAAGTTTTGGTGTGTATACATCGCTGCTACCTGAACCAGTTCCCATCGGTTTCTTCATTTTACCAACTTCTTGGTTATATGTGCACCTCATGCTCCTGATTTTCTTTCAAAGCTCTTTTATATCTTTTAAACCTGACAACGGCAGTAGTTTTTTTTCTGCAGCGTCTCTCTTGAACGATTTTTATAGTCTATCGAACACTTTTTCCATAGACGTGGAAATGTTCGATAGTCTTCTAAAAATCGAATTGTCCATTCAACGCTCCAATCACTCATTTTCTTTATTGTTAATTTTTTATACTACAATATTATATATAATTTATACAATAATTCTCAAAATTCAAAATTATTATAATAATCAACATTCAACAGTCGCGGCGGTAGCACATGGCTGGCACACATATCACTATCATACATTACTATCAAAAGGTTTACACGGTGATAGATGCATTTTCTGTCGCGAATGTACTACCAACTATCAAATCAACCTTGATAGTGTGATAGCACTGTCACAATAGCGAGATATTGACTATCATGCTGTTTACACGATGAGAGCTTTACTATCACTACCGCAATAGCTACTATTGTGACAGCAACTATCACGTTTTCTATCATCGTGTAAGCGGGCGTTTAGCCTCGGTTACGCGCAACGTACGTGTTGCGTGTGATCCGCGCGAAAATTGTTTTTGTTCGTTTCATCCATTGTTCAGAACCGTTAAGTTTTCGTCGTGTCGTACACGCACAAATCGTTCACGTAAGGATACGTTGTAATACGTACAAGGCCGCATCCGAGGAGAACCGCGGGTTCCAAACCCTCCCCCCAAATTTCTTCAATATTTTTACAAGTAATTTATGCTTGGATCGCAGTACGCGTTTTGTCGGATATCGAATTGCACAGTCCCGACATTCAACCGCAATCAGTTATTATATGTACGAAAAAAAAAAAAATAAATAAATAAACGAATCTTCGTTTTGTTACATTTCCTTTAAATCCACTACACATCTAAACCCTTCCCTCCCGAAAAGATAGATCCAAATACGGCCTCGAGTATAAATTCGTGAACGTTGTGTCGCTCAATATCGTGCTTGATGAACCCATATTTCGGCAATGTATCAGAAGCAAAGGATCATCGACCGACCAGTTGGTTCCGACGAGTCGTACGACCGGTCCACTCGACGAGCTTTTAATCGCAAAGTATCGTGAATCAACCGATCGACGATTGGATATCGCGACGGTTCCGATAAACGTGTACGATCAATTTTATCCGTAACGAATTCGAAACGATCAACGTTTGTGGCTCTCGGACTTTCGCGCTAGCATTCGGCTCGCAGGACACAGACCCTGCACTAGTGTTTTTGCAGTGTTTTACGTTTTTATCGACTGAAAAATTGAACGTTGATACTTGACTGATGTACAGGTTTTTTTTAACCTCGCTCGTATTCGTTATAATCATACCTCTATCGCGTCACGATAAGATTCGTGCACGTGATTATGTTATTAAACGTTAAACGTTTTATTATGAAAGTTTAAAAAAACCACTATCAGACGTGGTTTTACGGAATTCTATTACATCAGCTGCTCCGGAAAAATAATAACACATTAATCACGGGTTGATATTAAGTAATCAACATCGATTATAATATTTATACATAAATATGCTTAATTGTAATCATTACGAAAAAAAAAAAATAATAATAATAAAATAATGGTGGTTTTACTTTTATTTCCAATATTAAGATGTTTTTGTTTTCGAACGTTGATTTTTTTTTTTTTTTTTGTTTTGTTCGAGATTACACGTTTTAGTTTTGTGGTTTTGATTAATTACCTAAGGTAACATAAACTCGTTTCTCGAGACTTCGAATCCAAGTAAAAATCTCTCGCAAAATTACTATGATAAGTGTTACATTAATAGTAATAATTTTAATATGCGTAATTGTACCACACATGTTACTCGTATTATGCACACACTAAATAATGCATACAGTATTCCCAGTGTGTGTGTGTGTGCATGTACGCGCGTATAATATTATATTTTGTATTGGTGTATAAAGTTGAATATCATGTAAATTGTATACGAGTCCGCGTGGTATATAATTATGTAGAGCGGTAAATTAAGTTGGAAATATTCAACGGGTTTTGATGTTCCGGCGAAACAAGGCGTGAAAATGAAAAAAACACGTAATGGTAATTTACTTAATATGTATTTTAATACAACCGCCACCAAATATGTATGTACATATAAGTCTATGTTCAAGTATATATCAGCTGCAGAATGGTCATTAAACTTAAACAATATAAATGCGAAGCCCGTGTTTATTTTTGAATTATCACTGTTCGTAATTTTATTGAATGTTTTACCTCTATTGATATCAATACATAGGTACATATTACATAATATTATAGGCTTTATGAAAATCTAGCTTTCGAAATACTTTTTAATTTCGCCAACGCTATTTTACTTTGTTATCGTGTATTTTTCTTATTGATAAAAACCGACAAACGATCTTCATAAGAAGACATAAAACCAAACATGTCCTTTTTTTTTCGTTCCTGTTCGGATTATCAAATGATAACCGTTAACGAAGCTCTGCGGCGAAGTATCTACGATTCCGGTCAATCGGTATTACGAACAATCTATCCCCAGCAATATGCGATGGTAATATTATATATGATTAATGGTTATTACTAGGGCTGTGAATTTGGTGCACAAAAAAACTGCTAAAAATGCACCAAAAACTGATGAAATATGCATAAAAATACGTTCATAAAGTTCTTAAAATATCCGAAAAAATAAACACTAAGGCCGTCTACACACGGAGCTATTCAAAAGAAACTAATTACTGACGAAAATCACTTACCAGTCCGCTTTGAGTTACAACGCAGGTTATTCATTGGAACACAATAGACAGCGCTACTGGTTACTAACCAGTTACTAACGCGTTAGTGAATGGTTCCAAGTAATTCAACTGTCGAGTCACTTTCAATTTGCGTCACGTTAAATTATGTGATTTTTTAAAATATTATTTTTGCCTATTTAATTTTCCCTAACTATTAAAAACGAATATATTTTTTTACAAAAAATCTTTTTTCGTGAATGGTAAGGGAAATTAGTAACTTAATTTAGACATACGGTAAAAGCATAATAATTTAGCATCTGAAAGGTTCAATTTTTATTCAGCAAGAAATAGTTGATGTTAAAAATTTCTTTCGATGTATGGATGATATCTAAATAAACTTCGTTTTTTATTTCTTTTGGTATGGTACTGGTAATATGCAACCATCATTTCTCCATCAATCATAGTGTTGAAAAATACCGATACAGGTATTCTTTCCATAACGAAACAGAATGAATTGGTGACATAGGTCACATTTCAATATGATCGTGTGTGGATCTGAGTCACAAACGCGTTAGTAATCGATTAGTAATTTAAATCACAAACGCGTTTAGTTTCTTTTGAATTGCTTCGTGTGTAGACGGCCATAGATTGTAAATTAATTATATTTTTAATTATAAGCTCATTGAAATTTAAGTTTTTATGTTATAAGTTTAGGTATATGAGTTTTAACTATTCTTGCTCTACCTCTTTAATACATTATAAAAAAAAAAAAAAATACTATAAAACTTAAAACAGATAAACTGTGCTACATTAAAATTAATTTTTTTATTTTCAATGTGATTATTCTATCTTAAGACAACGACTTTTTGAGATTTTCAAACTTGAAAGCCCTCTTGTCTGATGCCAAGATAATTTTAGCTAAGGACAACGAGCGTTCCACATCGGAGCAAACTGGAAACATCCTATATCACTACCTACTCATAAGTCTTCTGGTACATATAAATCACTTACCCACTTTTCTTTGCCAGTTAATATTTTTGAAATATTGCAAACAGTTTGACTTAAGTTTGCCAAGCATCTAGCATAATTTCAATAGCTTCAGATAAAGTAGTAATTTTATATCGTAAGAGCTTTATAGATATAGATAGACACACACAATTTGAATGCATAAAAACCAAATTTCCTTTCATTTGAGTAATTTCGAAATATTTTTGATAGTTCTTGATTATAAGTGCAAATTTTCATCAAAACTTTCGACGATTTGTTTTACTGTTTAGAAATTTCAGTATAATAAATTACGGCAGAAATACACGTGCCTCAACAAGTCAAAACTAGTTAAGGAGTGAGTGTTATGTTCGGTGCATCAGTAATCAGAAATTCCAGAGCACGATAAGGCGCCTTTTTAAATACTCGTTT